>CM035113.1:86114614-86687114 GCA_020205505.1 Panax japonicus
ATTATATTTATTCTAATGAAACAATATCAAAGACATATTTAATTTTTATCATTCAATATGAATGAGTTAATTTCTACAATACAAACTTAGTATAGGGGTTTGAAAAATATTTGGCCGTTGAGATTATCAGTTTTGTTAATGGTGATTTTAGTAGTTTTGAAATTTCTAATATTTGTAGTTAATATATTTCAATTTTTTAGATTTGTCCCAAAAAAGAAAAGGAAAAGGTCAATTCCATTGTAAAATATTAAGGTCATAACCTATGTCTTTTCATAATTATGAACATTAATTAGGCTCACTACTACTCAACTAAATTTTTGAATTATATTTTTTAAAGTTGTGCACAAAAATTAAGAAAATAATTATATATTAATCATTAAATATAATACTCCCTCCTATTCAGATTAAATGACGTTTTAGGGAGTTTAATTTTATTCTATATAAGTGTCGTTTTGGAATCTCTATGCAATATTGCACTATTTTTTCCTAATTTACCCCTCTATTTAATATGCTTAGTAAATGCAATTGTGGAGAGAGAAATAATTAATTAGGGACAAATGTGGAGAATGAGAAGAGACACTTGTGGTGAGAGAAATAATTAATTAGGGACACAAAAGACATTTCGTGTTATTTCTTAACAAGTGTGCTTAACTCTAAAATGACATTTAATCTGAATAGGAGGGATTATCAATTATCTATAATATCCTTAAATTCTCATAATTATCATACTCACTCTCTCTCTCAACTGTAATAATTTTTTATGAGAGATAATTTTAAAAATATTGTAATTAATTCCTATAAATTATATAAAATAACAAATAATTAAAAAAATAAAATTATTTAAAACGACATATATTAAGAAACCGATGGAATAATCCTTTATCATATTGAATAGTTTTGTGAGGGTTTCGTAATTAATTAAGCTATACTACATTACTACACTCACTTCTCGTTTATGTTAGTGTAGAGTCAGCCAAATGTGATAATTAAATTTGGCTTGTTAATTACTTTTCTTAAGATAAAAAAAATTAAAACTAAACATTTATTATTTTTTTTAAAAAAAATAAATTTCTTTAATTAAAATCAATTAATAGGAAAATTAAAGTATTTGTTATTAGTTCAGTGTAATTTGTTAGGAATTTTTTTGGGAAAATATTGGGTGTGGTAAATTAGAGAAAAAAAGTTATTATATCATTAAATTTGTAAAGAATATTTGTTCAAGTTAATTTCAAGTGATTGCTGAATGCTAGATAAGAAAAACGACATCGTTTTGTATAACATGTTATATACAAAAGGGTATTTTTATAATTTTTCAAAATATTATGAGAAATCTTACACAAAACTCTTGAATAGATTTTAAAGAATATACTTATAATTTTTCCTTTTTTTGTCGGTTTTTTACTTTTCGGCCGACCAGGCCGACCTTGGGAAATGGGCTGATTAAAATTAGTCAGCGCGTTGACTGATGATTGTTGATGGCTTAAAAGGTCAATATAATTGGAAGTAAATGTAACCACTAACCACTTTTCACATGCACCTTTTCACATGCACAAGACGGTTAGGAGGGTATTGACATTTATGAATTGCTAGTAGGATTTTGGACAATTTTCAACTCAATCTGGCTTATTTTTTCCAAAAATAAGAACATGGATTGCAATAATAATACTACCTCCGTTCCATAATAAGTACTCCATCCGTTTTAAATTATCTGTTGTTTTATCAAAAAAAAATTGTCCCACAATATCTGTTTTTTTAAGATTTCAATACATTTTTTCCATTTGTTTTCCTAATTTGCCCCTTTATCTTAATTGTTGATAATCATTACTCTCATTAATGTCTCTCCTCTTTTTTAAACATCCACATTCATGCCCCTCTCTCTCTTCAATTAATAATTGTTTCTCTCTATCTCCCTCTTCAATTAATGTGCTGCTTTCTCTCTCTCTCTTCAATGTTTCTCTCTCTCTCTCCAATTAATTAGCTGCTTTTTCTTTCTCTTAAATTAATGAAAAAGTCAGTACAAAGGGTATTTTAGTATTTTTATCATACATATTGGTATCTGTGTGAAACTCTAGAACAGCAGATAATTTAGGACGGGGGAGTACTTTTTAGCTTAAATCACATATACTAATACAGAAGCTAAAATGACAAAAATACCCTTAATATTTTTTTTGAAGTTGAAGAGTTAATGAGTGTCATTTAATTGTAGTGATGGTAAGATGCAATAAATAACATTGAATGCATAAAGGCATATATGAGAAAATATTACAAAATTTGTATTGGAGTTCTAACACATTACTTATTTTGAAAAAAAATATTAAGCCTAAAAAAGTACTTATTATGGGACGGAGGTAGTAGTAATTTCTTCGTTACTTAATATAAGTCGATTTATATAATTATTTTTTCCTTAATATAATTTGTTTGAGAATTTCAAATAAATATTAATTTTCCAAAAATAAAAACATGGACTGCAAAAATAATACTTCATTCGTTACTTAATATAAATCGATTTAGATAATTATTTTTTCCCTTAATATAAGTCGTTTGAGAATTTTAAATAAGTATTAATTATTTAGTTTTTAATATTACCGCAAGTAATAAATATAACTTTGGTTCTCTTACTCCATCCAATCATTAATATAAGTCGTTTTAGAGAATTATTTTTGTTTTTTAATATAAGTCGTTTGAAAATTTCAATTGCTTAGTTTCCAATATTACCCCAAGTAATAAATAAATTTCAATTATTTTCGCTCACTCAATAAATCATCTGGACGTCGTTCAAAGTTTGAGATAAATCTCATCGTCCATATAGTGCTGGAGGCACGGGACCCCGCTAGTATATATATATATATATATATATATATATATATATATATATATATATATATATATAAGACAAAATGAGCATTTTGCTTTACACTCTTGTATGAGCGTGTGATTCAATATGAGCACTTTGTCTTTTATATATATATATATATATATATATATATATATATATAATCCCTCTTATTACCAAATCATGCAGTATAATTAATAATAAGACAAAAGCTTTAAATATATATACATACATAATCTTCACAACTGATATGAGAGTTTTATGATTTTATCTCACATTTATTAAACATATTTCTTTCGCCTTTGTATTGGAAGCTTTCGAACTGACACTTTCTCCCTTACCAATTTACTGTGTATTTTCTCTCTTTTCTCGATTACACGTATCGCGAGACAGATTATGTATTTAGTTATTTGTTTACTTATTAGTATATCTTGTTAATTCTCTTAATTATAATATGATTTAATTTTATCCACATATAAATCCAATTAGTTTTAAGGCTCACATTTTATCAAATTAATTTATCCTTCACATATTAATACTTATTAGCCCATATAAAATAAATAACTAGTTTGACTAAATAAAAGACAAAGTCCAATTAAATTATTTAAAATATAAATTTAAATGTTATTTATTTATTTTATTTTATTTCTTTATTATTATTTTTTCTGGGTATTACACCGCAATTTTTTATTTACACCGCGAATTTCTGGTTTCTCTCTTTACTGGCGATCCGAATGTCCACCTTTGTGTTTAATATTTGAAAGTCTTTAGAAGTCTTTAGAGTTGAGGCCAGACTTTGGATATGGGTTGATAGTTATAATTCTTCTTCTAAAGTCTGTCAAACTCTACCATTTGATAGAAATCTAAAAAATCTATAACTTTTTGAATACCAAAATACTTTTATAGAATTTGTAAAAATCTTAATTCAATACCACCTAATTTTAAAGACATTAAAAAATTTTAATTGAATACCAGTAAACTTTTATAAACTCTTTAATTGTCTTGATTGGATACAACCAAACTTTTAAAATCTTTAAAAGTCTTTAAAAATCTTTTAAAATTATTTTTTTAAGGCTTAAATATGAATTAGTACCCTAAACTATAGGCCATATTCTACTTCGGTGATTCACCTTTCAATTTTTTCAATCAGATCATTAAACTATCAATGTTTTCCATTCCAGTCTAATTGAACCTGCCATGTCATAAATTAATGACATGACATCACCACGTGGCAATACAATGCTAATGTGTTAAAAGAAGACTAATTTTTAGATTATTTTATGGACTTGAAAGGGTAAAAGAGTAATATAATATTTTATATTAATTTAAACTAAATTTAAACAAAAATAAAAACCATACTCAGGTCTATCCAAAAATTTCAACAAAAACATAATCCTAACAATCAAAATCAAAATTCTATATGTGAAACCCCATATTTTATGAATAAAGAATTATTTTTCTCGAAATAATTTTTTTTTATATTATGGTGTGAATTTGAGATAATGTTATAGTTTGGGTAATATTTATAAATTTTGCAAAGTATGCAAGTTGTCATATTATATTCGATTGGTCGGGGAATATTCGTTTTAAACAGAAATATTCGTACGACGACACAATCATTGGTGGACCCCACAACGGAATTATTGTCGGATTGAGAAAATGACAAAAATATTTTATTGAAAATAACGGCGGAAGTTTTACCGTTGATACTGTTGAACTACTCGGTAGTAAAAGTACAGTAATACGCGTTGTTGCATAGTAGCACACGGTATTGATTATTGATATTTATGTGAGAAGTCACTCAGTTTTATTCAATTATTGCTACAATAGTTGCTGCATAGTATCTCACATTTTTTGATTCAATTATTGTTGATTTAGAAGTTTTGTTTTATTCGTATTATTAACGTAATAGAATAAAAACATCTTTTTATATAAAACATAATACTTTATTAAAATTATTCTGTAAATAGAATATATTATATTTTATTATGCATAGTATTTGCATAGTGCCCGCATAGTGTTTGCATAGTAAAAATCTTTTTATATAAATAAAATATATTATATTTTATTTAAAAGATTTTTCTATAAATATGGACCGTCAGATTAAAGTAAATCAATCTGGACCGTTCATGGATTAGTTACTATGCATTCTATTTTCCTATAAATAGAAGCTCATTCCTTCATTATTTTCTTACGAATTCACTGAACTCTAGAGAGAGAAACTATAGAGAGATAGAAGAAAAGTTTTCTGCTACTTCACTACTCTTATATCAAGTATTATTTTACGGTAAAGAATATTATTTCTTTTGTATTCATGAAGAAAACTTCTGTTATTCCATTCTTTATAATTCTGCTGGAATAACTAGTATACGAGGACTACCCTATACTTGGTGACATTCTTCTATTATTCTGTCTTTATTATTCTGTCGAAATATCCTGTATGTGCTATACGCCGGACCTGGTTCCATAATTTATTATTCCGCATTTATTATTCTGTTGGAACATCCTGTCTGTGTGAATTTCACCTGACCTGGTTCCGTTATTCTTATTCTGTTGGAATAACCGTCTATGCGAAATACCGCATGCATGGTGATATCTTTTGTTATTCCATTCGATATTATACTCAGTTGATTAAAATTTTGACTTCTATACTCCATGAAATTAGTGGAATATCATTGATATTTGCACTTCATCTAGTATTTTTCATGGAAATATTCTTCTGAGCATTCTTGAATTTTATTCTACAAAGAAGTATCATGTTGACAATTTGAACGTTATTGGTTTCTGGACAAATCAATTCTTGAACTTGTTTAATTTAATTCTTATATCATTGTCATCATCCTCATGTTTATGTTATGTTGAAAGTCATCTGTGGCCTGTAGTGCATAGATGGTCTTGGTATGATTATGACCAGGGATTATTCGGTATAATCATGATCGTAAAGTTACAAATGATGTGAAAATTAAAAGTTCTTATTGACCCGTAGTGCATTGATGGATAGTTTTTGGTATGATTATGGCTATGGATTCTCTTCGGCCAAGGGAGCAAAGATGAATTATTTTATGGCATGATCAGGACCGTTGATGAAAACACGATTATCTTTGGCCTGTAGTGCATGGATAATTCGTGGTCGTGATACTAAAAAATATCCTTGGCCTGTAGTGCAGGGGTGATTTAATGATGTGGATTATTTATTGAGCTGAGTCTCAGTGATAAAAGTGATGGAAAACTTTTTAAATCATAAAAGATAGTAGATTCTATTCTCTACATGACTCTTTTAATGAATTGCTTGTTCCGCTGCAGTTAAACTTGATGTCTATTTTATTTTATCAGTTTAACATTGTTGGAGGCTAATGATAATTTATTCTGCATTATCTTAGTCATAATATTTCTTACTGGGCTAGTTGAGCTCACCCTTTCTTCACTGTTCTCTTCAGGAAATGAGAATATTGCTGGGATGAGTCGGGAAACGGAGTGATGGTCCAGAGGATAGCATTAGTAGTCCTCAATTTTCTGTGAAATAGTGTGATAATAATTGTAATGAGGATTCCTTTTGTGTTTGTATAATCTCTAGTAGATAATATTTGTATTCAAACTCACAGTTTATGTTTTGTCGTATTTTACACGACAGTGGTATTAGTAATTTGTATTTGAATTCTGTACCATGTATCTGGCGACCCAAGATGGGTGATGTATACCTAATTTTCGGGGCTTCACACTATATTCCTCTATTAGAGGATTTTGATTGAGTATGGCCTATAGTTTGCAAACCCGGATCGAGCTCAAAGGACCCCTTAACCAAAGCGCTCTTCCCTTCAACATCATAATCAACAGAGAGGTACTTGGAGGTAAAGTTCAATCAAGGGTCAGCCACTTTTCCCTTCATATTGTTTCGAAAACTGAGCTTTAGCTTCGTGAGATTCTCCATTAACTTGCATGATACTTTGTGGAAGAACATCGAGCTGTCGCTGTCGAACTCCGACGTCACTCATACGGCCGACCTCTAAGCTATTATAGATGTCAATCCTCGAGCACCGCCGGGAGCGGTGGTGGCAAGTGGTGGTTGAAGGGGTGGTGGAGCGTCGCTGGATATTGCTGGGGCACATTTGAATTAGGGCGTTGTGGTACGAATTCTACCATTACTGATTCAGAGAGAGGAGGAGGAAGAGAGAGTTCGTACTATTTTGTTTGGGTTTTGGGCGGAAATGTATACTGTAGAGATGTTGATTGATTATTTGATTTTTTTAGGTAATTTGTCAATTTAATGACATTGTTTTAGAATATTTATATAGGATTTTGATTTCGATTGTTAGGGTTCTGTTTTTGTTGAAATTGTTGGATAGATCTGAGTTTGGTTTTTAGTTTTGTTTAAATTTAGTTTAAATTAATATAAAATATTATATTACTCTTTTACCCTTTCAAGTCCATAAAATAATCTAAAAATTAGTATTCTTTTAACACATAAGCATTGTATTGCCACGTGGTGATGCCATGTCATTAATTTATGACATGGCAAGTTCAATTAGACTAAAATGGAAAAAATTGATAGTTTAATTATCTGATTGAAAAAATTGAAAGGTGAATCACCGAAGTAGAATATGGCATATAGTTTAGGGTACTAATTTATATTTAAGCCTTTTCTTAATACTTGTGCAAAATTCTAAAACGACTTATATTAAGGAACGAAGGAAGTAATATTTGTTTTTGCCCAATAAATAATAATTTTTTTTTCAATATAAGGACAATATAGACCATTGATATTGTATTTAATACTATACAATTATTTTCTTAATATTTGTGCACAACTCTAAAACGACCTATATTAAGAACGGAGGAAATAAATCCAAATGGGTCGACTAGTAATAATCGAGCAATGCTAGCAAATATCCATTATACTATTTTAAATAACTCTTAATCTTAATTCAATCGCTCAAGAAAGAGTTTGAGGCAAAAATTCAAATTTGTTCTGAATCTTGTATTAAGATCTTAATACAACTGACATAATGACTTATTTAAGCGATATTTGTCAATTTATTTTGTTCCAAGAACACTCATTTTTTCCTTTCGGATGATTGGATTGAACATGACAAATTATAACTAGGATGTTGAAAATTGATTTATAAATTGTGTTCTTTCTTTACACTCATATTCCATGCATCAATAATATTGTATTTGATATCGACATAAATTTGTTGTCATATATATATATATATATATATATATATATATATATATATATATATATATATATACGGTCCTGTTCTCCAGCGAACCATAGGGGGCTAAACAAAAATGAACCGACTATAGCGATGGTTTTTTTCCCGTCGCTGTAGCATACAAAACCGACGACATAACTATGACGACAGTTCGAACCGTCGCTATAGCCGGTTAATTCGTCTTTAGTTCATTTTTTTGTTCGCTGGAGAAAGGGACCGTGTATATATATATATATATATATATATATATATATATATATATATATATATATATATATCCGGCTCTCTCCAGCGAACTGGAGGGAGCGAACTAAGAGCGAACCGGCTATAGCGATAGTTTTTTCCCGTCGCTATAGCATAAAAACCAACAATTTATGCTATCGCGACGAAAAAAACCGTCGCTATAGACGGTTCACTTTTAGTTCGATATATATATATATATATATATATATATATATATATATATATATATATATATATATATATATATATATATATATATATATATATAGCACAATTCTCTCCAGCGAACTTAAGGGAGCGAACTAAGAGCGAACCGGCTATAGCGACGATTTTTTCCGTTGCTATAACATAAAAAATCGGTTTTCTATGTTATAGCGACGGAAAAAACTGTCGTTATAGCCGGTTCGTTCGCTCCTTCCAGTTTGCTGGAGAAGCGGACTATATATATATATATATAGCAACACTTAAGTAAGTTATAGTCCGTACAAACTGTTATTTCAAAAATAATTATATACTAATTATGTAAACAAATTAGAAGATAATTTTTTTTATAATAATGACTTACTAGATGTAATTGACAAACTTTTAAAATCAAGTCAACTGTTGGACAGCCTCTCTTTAAAGCAGATTTCATCCTTGCTATTAGGGGTGAACAAATCGGTTATAACCGAACCGAATAGCTTATTCGGGTATAACTGAAAACCAAAATTTTCTTAATTGTACTATCCGAACAACTAACCTGAAATTAAAAAATAATCGAATAACCGAAAACCGAATAACAGAATTTACAAGTAATTATTTCGGTGAATAATCGAACTTAAGTTCCATTATATCAAACAAAAAAAATCAAGGAGACTTGTAATAATTTCTATTCATGAAACAGAACAAGTTTTGAATATAATTGATCTTCTCAGGTAAGACATATTCCAGATTGAATAATGGAAGGGAGAAACCCACAATCCCCATCAATCGTGGAGACTAGAGACCAATAAAACACATTTAACGAAGAAATTAATCAAACTAATTGTATAACACCAAGTCACCAACTTAAAAACTACAATTATACACACCCACCAAAAACCAAAAAGATAACCTTCAAAAGGAGAGGAGTTTGAACATGTAAAATCATCATATACACAGAAAAAGACAAAAACTAAATCATAGTTCGTCTACAAAAACCCATATCCTTAACAAACACATCAAGTAAAACAACAATCTTTTGCTTACAAAATGGGAGAAAAATTACAGTAATAATAAGTTAATGCAAAGATATGCTATATATATATATATATTAAAGAAGAACAGCTCATACTGTTCAATAATGGAGAAAAAGTGATGAGAAATCACGATTTGGGTTTTAGGTTCCTTTGTTTGAAGAGATTTCAAGCCCCAAGTACAAAGCTTATCCTAACAGTGATGAGAAATTCAGATTTGAGATTTGGGAGGGGCAGAGACTCGTAAGTTGTAACAACCTGATATTTTTTATATAATTAAATCAGAAATTTTGCGTATAATTTTTTTTATTTTAAAGATGAGGATTTGTACAAGATAATGTGTATATGTATTTATGTGATAAATAAAAATATATTTATTACATGAATGTTTACAAATAATTTTATTTTAGAACTATTGATTATTATAAAGTATATTCTTATAATAATTAATTTTATAGTAGAAAGGTTTTTATTAATTATTTTCCATGAAAATATAATTATATATTTAAATAATATATGAAATGATTTTTAGAATTATTATAATAACTGTTTATTTAATTATATGAATTTATGTTAGATTAATTAAATTAATTATTTTAACTTAATTAATAATGTTATATATGAAGAATAAATCAGATATGGAATCCAAACCCTAATTTTAGATTTTGAGCAAGGAATGAGAATAATAATATAATATTAATTGTATTTTGATTTTTCAATGCTATAAATATGTACTGTATATACTTATAGATAATGGTTGGTCAATTATGTTGTGACATGTCAAAACGGTAACATTAATTCGTTAAACCCTAACTTGAAACTCAAACCGGAGTTTGTGATTGGTAGGAAATTATGGTATATGAATTATGACCATTATTATAATAATTAATTAGGTAAAACCCTAATTAAAATCTAGAAACTCTAATTTCCAATTTGAAACCCTAATTGCTAAAATGGTAACTCTAATTATTATTTTAGTAAATAATTATGTTAATTAGGAAACCTTAATTCATAATTTGGGGAACCCTAGTTGTAAGACCCCAACTTTTATAAATAAAGATGAATTTTCTATAAATATCATTTTTGAATATTATGGAGTAAATTTGATATAATATTATAGTTGTGAGTAATATTTATAAATTTTGCAAAGTACGCAAGTTGTTATATAATATTCGATTGGTCGGGAAATATTCGTTTTAACAAGGAATATTCGTGCAACGGCAAAATCATTGGTGGACCCCACAACGGAATTATTGTCGGATTGAGAAAACGACAAAAATACTTTATCAAAATAACGGCGGAATTTTTACCGTTAACTGTTGAAACACCCGGTGTTAAAAGTACAGTAATACGCGTGGTTGCATAGTAGCACACGGTATTGATTATTGATGCTTACGTGAGAAGCCACTTAGTTTTGTTCAATTATTGCTACAGTAATTGCTGCATAGTATCTCACGTTATTTGATACAATTATTGTCAATATTTTATATATTATTAAATCAATAATTGAGACGACAAGGTTATTAATATTATTATTTGCAATATTAACGATGTCTAGAAGTTCTGTCAAGGAGAGGTTTGGTCACCTAATTGCGCATCAATAGGGAGAAATCCTTATTGGAAAGCCCCCTCTTTCCTGGGAACGACCTGGTCGATTAATATTATAAATTATAATAATGATGATAAATGTTGTTAAAAATATTGAGGATATTTTTATGAAGTATTTATTTGGACTCCCATTTACCTATTTTTCAAAATAATCGGTAGAATATTATTCAGTATATATATTATATGAGATCCACCTATGATGGTGATATGTTGGTGGAGGAAACATTCAGGGCTATGTTGGAAGAAAAGAAAAATGTGTGGGGATGGGGGGGGGGGGGGGAGAAAAACGAGAGGGGAAAAAAAAGAAAGAAATGGACGGGAGGGTGTATTAATATTATTATTATTATATATATATATATAAACATGTGGGTGTAATATATATATATATATATATATATATATATATATATATATATATATATATATATATATATATATATATATATATATATATATTATAATTTGCTTTAAATATGGACCGTCAGATTAAAAGTAAATCAATCTGGACCGTTCATGATTTAGTTACTATGCAGTCCATTCTTCTATAAATAGAAGCTCATTCCTTCATTATTTCATACGAATTCACTGAAACTCTAGAGAGAGAAACTATAGAGAGAAAGAAAAAAGTATTCTGCTACTTCACTACTCCGATATCATGTTTCTTTTACGGTAAGGAGTATTATTTCTCTTGTATTCATGAAGAGAACTTCTGTTATTCCATTATTTATTATTCGGTTGGAATAACCTGTATACGCGGGCTATCCTATACTTGGTGAAATTCTTCTGTTATTCCATTCATTATTATTCTGTTGGAATATCCTGTCTGTGCGTTTTACGCCGGACCTGATTCCGTATTTATTATTCTGTTGGAATATCCTGTCTGTGCGTTTTACGCCGGACCTGATTCCGTCTTTATTATTCTGTTGGAATATCTGTCTGTGCGTTTTACGCCGGACCTGGTTCCGTTAATTATTATTCTGTTGGAATAACCTGCCTGTGCGGTCTATCGCATGCCTGGTGATTTCTTTTGTTATTCCATTCCTTATTATACTCAGTTGGTTAAAGTTTTGACTTCTATACTCCATGAAATTAGTGGAATATCCTTGATATTTGTGCTTCATCCAGTATCTTTTCATGAAAATATTCTTCTGAGCATTCTTGAATTTTACTCTACAAAGCAGTATCATGTTGACAATTTGGACGTTATTGGTTCCTGGATAAATTAATTCTTGAACTTGTTTTATTGAATTCTTATATCATTGTCATCATCCTCATGTTTATATTTTGTTGAAAGTCATATGTGGCCTATAGTGCATAGATGGACTTGGTATGATTATGACCAGGGATTATTCGGTATAATCATGACCGTAATGTTACAAATGATATGGAAAAAAGTCCTCATTGGCCCGTAGTGCATTGATGGACAGTTGTTGGCATGATCATGACCATTAATGAATACACAAATATTCTTGGCCCGTAGTGCATGGATAATTGTGGTCATGATACTAAAGAATATCCTTGGCCGTAGTGCAGGGGTGATTCGATTATGTGGATTATTTATTAAGCTGAGTCCCAGCGATAAACGTGATGAAAACCTTTTAAATCATAAAAGATAGTAGATTTTATTTTCTACTTGACTCTTTTAATGGATTGCTTGTTCCGCTACAGTTAAACTTTATGTTTGTTATATTGTATCAGTTTAACACTATTGAAGACTAAGGATAATTTATTCTGCTTTATCTTAGTCATAATATTTCTTACTGGGCTAGTTGAGCTCACCCTTTCTTTCACTGTTCTCTTCAGGAAATGAGAACGTAGCAGGGACTAGTCGGGGTACGGAATGACGGTCCAGAGGATAGCATTAGTGGTCCTCACTATTCTGTGAAATAGTGTGTTAATAAATGTATTGAGGGCTTATTTTGAGTTTTAATGTTGTCTAGAAGACAATGTTTGTATTAAAACTCACAGCTCATGTTGTATATTTAAGATTGTATTTGAATTTTGTATCATGTATTTGACGACTCAAGATGGGTGATGTATACCTATTTTGGGGGCGTCACAGTTGGTATCAAAGCTTAGGGATATGATCCCTGGCTGAGATGTGAGACAAGAACTAGGAGGGGAGAGACGGGGAATTCCTTCGTTAATATGACCTACCTAAGTTATTTGATATTTAATTGGTCGGTCAGAGAATAGGAATAATATGTGATATGATAACTAACCTTTGTTTTGTTGCAGTATCTGAAATGACATCCGAGAATGTTGAGAATAACAATGGAGCACAGGAGACCGTTGAGTCTCCACATATCAATAACCAGGAGAATGTACATCAGGAAGGAATCAAACCTCATGCAAACAACAACACTGACCAAATGATTAATGATGGAATGTTCAGAGGTTTTATGCAATTCATGCAACATCAGGCAAGAGGTACCCATGATGAATGATGGAATGTTCAGAGGCTTTATGAAATTCATGCAACATCAGGTGAGAGCGGCTCCTGTCCAAAATATAGGTGGAAACACTGGAAACTCTCGGACGGTCACCGCTAAACAGTTCAAGGTGCTGGGACCATCGGAGTTTATTGGAGAGCCAAAACCACTTAATACGGAAGCATGGATAAAGCAGATCACCGAGATATTTGATGTCTTGGGATGCTCCGAGGAGCAAAAGGTTCCCTTTGCCACCTTTATGTTGCGAGGAGAGGCAGATTACTGGTGGGAGTCGGTAAAGCGTACTCAACCTGCCGCACTGAAGATGACTTGGGAGAAGTTCTAAGAATTGTTCAACGACAAATACTTTTCCGAAAGTATTCGTCACAAGAAAGAAGTAGAATTGGTCAGGAATAAGCATGTGAATGCAATTCCTATTTATATATGATTTGATTATAATATATATATAATAATATATATATATATATATATATATATATATATATATATATATATATATATATATGAATGAACAATATGCAAGTATGCTTGCATTAAGAAAAGTTGTAAAGTCCTTTGATAGATGATAGAAGTATATGTACAAGGACTTAGAATGAATTGATCAAATAGTTGATCCTACATAAGCAAAACAACTTTGTAAAGTCCTTAAAAAGAAATGATGTACAAGGACTATAAATATAGAAAGATCAAGCTTGTTAGGTTGATCTTATGAAGTAATAGATAGGCTAGTCTGATCGTCGAGCACTGCACCAGAAGTCGTAGTCTGCCAGGTGAGTCAAGGATAACTCAAGAGCTATCGAGGCAGAATAGGAGTATGCAAGATAGTAGATCTCAGAGTTCGTAGACTTTCAGGGGAAACGAAGAAAGATCGTAGTGTGTCCAGAAGAGCTTCCTCGGGATCGTATTGTGCTGAGGAAGTACATGTTCAGAATCGTAGAGACAGTCCTGCCTACGAGCCGACCGATCATCTGCCGAAGTCAAGATAGATACGTAGACTACACTCAGAGTCGTAGAGTCTACTGATGCCAAAGCCAAGTCAAGGATCGTAGATCACACTCTGAGTTCGTAGAGTCTATTGTTTACATGCAGAGATCGTAGTCAAGCAAGATCAGATGAAGACAACAAGTACAGCAGAAATAGTAGAGTGTAAGATCTGATATCTGGATCGTAGTGTCTGCACTAGCCAAAGCTGAATTATAGAGTGCAGAACTACGACCTCAACAGAAGTGCTCATAATGCCAAGGATGAATCGTAGAGCATATACGGTTCTCAACAAATGAGCACTCCCAGAATATCCAAAGAAACAAAGCCTCTGGTTCAAGCTACAAGCTACATCCAAGGAAACAGAGAGCACTCAACGAATGGCATGTAGACTAACAGAAGATCTCAGCACCAACCCAATCATCATCAAGATTGAGGTGTAAGGCCATTTATGATGAAGTCTTCCACAAGGAGATCCGAAGAAGACTTAAGAAGTTGACTAAGGAAAGTCAGCTTGTGCAGTAGCTATCAAGTGAACAGAAGACAACAATCTTGGAAGCAACCAAGATCGTAGTGCTTGCCAAACAGAGAAGGAACTGATGGAAGGTGAATCGAGATACTGGCCAGCTTCTGAAGAGCAAGCTAAAGTGATTAAGTGTAGGGTCAGTTCATTGATGATAAGTGAGCGGAAGATAACAAGGAGAAAGCAAGCTGGACGCGCCACAAATCTGAAGTGTCTTGATATTCAGAAGGGGACCAGAGCAAGGAATTAGGCCATCAGTATTTGAGACCAGTCGAAGCAAACAAAAGTATTGAAGCACTGCACAATATAAGGAAGATGTGTTCTACAGTAAAGATCCAAGCAACACTCTTCAGGATCGTAGTGTTAACTCTACTAATCAACGAGCAACACTCAACAAGACACTACGATCAGTTCCTTGAAGACGTGCATCAGAATCGTAGAGTCCGAATAACTGAAGACTGAAGCATTGGCAAAAGTTCAATCTGAAGGGTAATATTCGGACAAGTGCCTATTGAGAGCATCGATGCAAAAGGACAATCTCTGATCAAGAAATCAAAAGAAATAAAGTCTTCAACCTGCCCAAGACAGTAAGGTGATACATCTGACAGGGTAGGTGAAATAGTAGACTGCAGCGTCAGAAAAAGTGTTACAAGTCACATCAAGCAGTCTACATCAAGCAACTTGAGATCTGTGAAGATATTTGAATAGCCTTCAACAGTTACTTTCCAACGGAAGGATTGGGAAGAAGTATAAATGAGAAAGAGCTTCAAAGATCAAAGGTTGCTGGAGTTGTCAGTTTTGAAGAGAAGGAGGACTGATCTAACCATGTGATAGTGAGTCCGAAGGCTCACTCTATGATCCACCAAGAACACTCAGAAGTCAGATCAAGAAATAAGTAGAAGTGTGAGTTCTACTATGTAGAAGTGAGAGAAAGGAGAGCATCATGCCATCTGGAAGTCCATCATGGGAAGACTCTAAGTACAATAGAGAAGAGACTACAGTCATCTTAGCAAGTCCATCATGAGAAGGCATCGAGTAGCAAGAAAGGAGATCACAAAAGCCATCTTGGTGTCAAGCATGAGAAAGCTTCTAACTACCTAACAGAAGAGCTTACAGTCATCTTAGAAGCCTCTCATGTGCAGCCATCAAGTACCAAGGAGAATGATCTTCAAGGCAGTTCATCAAGGGGTCACCCAGAGTAGTTGAGCAACCTAAGAAGCTGAGCATCATGCAACACTCAACTGCTCTTCAAGGATGATAAAGCAAAGCTTCTAAGGATAGAAGATGTTCAGAGCATGAAGACATCTTAGCAGCTCGTCACCGACTCCAACAACAACAAACAAACAACTCAATAAAGCCAGGGCCTGAGGGGTTCTTGTCCAGAGGGACTAAACAAAGCAGGGCCAAAGGGTCCTTGTCCGGAGGGACTAAATGAAGTTCCAAGCCTGCTGGGCTTTAAGAGTTCCTAGGGAACTAGTGGAGTCCCAAGGCTGCTGGCCTTTAAGAGTTCTTAGTGAACTGAAATCCCAAGGCTGTTGTCCTTGAAGGAATCTTAGTGATTTAGGGTTTTGCCCTTACTTAGTGGAAATCCTGCTAGTTTAAAGCAGAAGAGTGGATTAGGAGCTTGAGTCTCTGAACCACTTAAAACCCCTTGTGTCTTTTACATTATGTCATTTACATTATGTACTATAACTGTTATAACTGTTATGTATGTTTTAACTGCTTACAATTAAAATTACTCTACGAACAATGTATGTATGATTATGGATATATCAATGAAGGGGATCTTTTACTTATTCCGTTGTGCTTTAAAAGATTCTTATGTTTGACAAATGTTAATTATGAACAAAATAATATAAACCAGAAAAGTCTTTGAAATAAAAAGGATCTATTCAACCCCCCTTCTAGATCTATTGTGCCCTCTGGGAACTAACAGAATTCATCAAGCTGGAGCAAAAAAACATGACCGTATCGCAGTACGAAGCCAAGTTTGTTGAGTTGTTCCAGTTTGCGTCCCATTTGGTTGATAATGAGGAGAGAATGACGCGAATGTTTTTAAGAGGTTTGAAACCGGAGATACGTCAATATCTTATTTCTCATAAACTATGTTTGTATTCAGATGTTGTAAATAGGGCTCAGTTATTGGAGTGCGATAACGAGTCAACGCAATTAAAAGAGAGCAGCCTGCAAAATGATAATACCAGTGAGAGCAGGTCATCAAAGCGGTGACAACAAGCGTGGATGGAATCAACAGGCCAGAAATGGTAATCACTTCAGTGGTAATCAGGGCCAAAACAATAAGAATGGACATTTCAAGAAGAGGAGATTCAAAAATCATGGAAAGACGTCAGCACCAGCACCCATTGTTAAGGAAGGAGAACGATCACCTATCATATGCTTCAAATGCGGAGGGGAGGGACACATCAGTCCAAACTGCGCAATGCCGTCCAAAGCATGTTATAATTAGTGGAAGAGAAACTCTATCCCCCTCCAAGCCACGAAATACACTAATAGATCAGTCCCAAAACAAGTCCCCACTATATCCACTAGCAGATCAGAAGCCAAGAATCAAAGGATTGTTCATAGAAGGTATAAACCCTAGCTTGAAAAATCTGTCCATTGATCCCATGTTAAATGTTATATTTAATGTTAAAACATGTTGAATATAGTGTGTAATGATGATCGGGGTTGATAGATGTTAGATCCATAACATCTATAGGCTCGGAATTTGATGTTCTTCAAAATTTGGAAAAATAATTTTGTGTTGTCTGACAATGAATGTTAGACCTTGTAGATGTCAGTCTGTTTTGTAGTTTTGTATTTTTAAGCTTTGATCTGATAGTATGCTATGAGATCTTTGATCTGAAACTGGAATTAAAGTCAGATCATAAGCCGGTTGAAAGTTATTAGTGGTCAAACCACGTGACCGGCATTGACCGAACGTTTCTGGTAACCCAGAACGTGCCCAGAAAGTCTGACAGCATGTTCATGCTTTTAGATCTTGCTTGTGTTTACGTTTTAGACCCTGTTATTGTTGTAATGTTGTTGTCTGACGTGTAGGCTACATGACCATGCCTCTAGAATCATTATATCCTTCTCTGAATCAAAGTAATCAGTGGTCAAAGTGGTGTGGACGAAACTATCGGATGAAGTTTCCGGGTAACCCAGAAACCTTCATAAGCAGTTTCTGACCACTACTTTGACCGTTCCATATCTGCTTGATGTGATGTTGTTAAAATGTTTTTATGTCATGGATCCTATTATCTTACATATGGTCTATATACTGAAACTCTAATATCACAAAAATAATACACGAATTGCAAGTTGTGGAGGCCCAAATATGAACAGTCGAACTGTTCTTCATTTCTGGGTAACCCAAAATGAAGAACAGCTCTGACAGCTACTTTGTGGGCCTAGATCTCTCTGGTTTTATGCTTTTTGGCCATGTTTGTTGTTGAATCGTGTAGTATGACATTAGTACTACAACCTCTAATCATTTACTTACCCAGAAACACAATAATCATAGAGTAGTGCTTGGTCAAACGTGCTCACTTGTTAACTGCTATGAATGTTCTGAGGGCTCAAGAACACCTAAGGCGATAGATTTTGTCGCTTAAAGGCTATAGCAACAGTTTTATTTATTTTAATTAATTAATTTCTAAAAATTATTTAAAAATAGAAATTAATTTTCGAAAATTACAAAAATTATTTTAAGTTATAAAAAATTAACTTTTAATAATTTGATATATTTTTCATAAATATTAACATTTATTCGGATATTATTGATATTTTATTTATTTAATAAATGCATTAAATAAATTAATTAAAATGATCTTAATATATTAAAAATCATTTTAAATGATAAAAAGGTATTTAATAATATTTTAAGTTATAAAATATAACTTTTAATATTTTAAGACAAATTTCATTAATTATTTAATATTAATGATATTAGATTTATTTGATAATTATATTAAATAAATTAGTCTAAAAATGATTTTAATATTAGAAAATTATTTTAAATGAAAATAAATGTTTTAAAAGTATTTTAAGTTATAAAATATAACTTTCAATATTTAAAGGATAAATTTAATTAATTAATTATTACTAATGATATTAAAGTTATTTAATACATATATTAAAGAATTTAGTTTAAAAATGATTTTAATATTCTAAATATCATTTTAAATAAAAATAAAGTGTTTAAAGATATTTGAAGTTATAAAATATAACTTTTAATATTTAAAGGATAATTTTATTAATAATTTAATGATAATGATTATTAATTTAGTATTATGATATTAAATTTATTTAATAATTATATTAAATAAAAAGTTTTAAAATAGTTTTATTAATTTAAAAATTATTTAAAAAGGATATAAATGAATTAAAAATATTTTAAGTGATAATTAATGACTTTTAATATTATGATAAATAAACCATTAATACTTTAATATTAATGGCTAATTATTTAAAAATAATTTTAAATATTTTAAAAATCATTTAAGGGTAATATTAATACTTTAAAATATTTTAAGTGATAATAAATAACTTTAATATTTTGGCAATGATTTCATTAATAGTTTAATATTAATTAAATATTAATGATAATAGAATTATTTAATATTTAAATCATTTAATAATGATTCCGGTACTATAACACCCCTTACCTCAAAATAACAGTACTTCTAATCGGAATATTGGTCTAAGGCTGAAGGAAACTTGCACTGATGAATAGAAACTCACAAAGTATCTAAATACTCACAAAATACACTCAATAATCTAGAGAGAGAAAGAGAGAAAGCTTGTTTCTGGTGTGATATTCAATTCTAACTTAGCCCTCTATTTATAGGAAAATATTAGAAGACTTGACCTACAACCTGATGGCTTTACCTGCTACTATTCCCACCTACCATATTTGAAATAAATTCAGCACATTTCTTCACCAACCACAATTAGGGTCCATTCAATTCTAGATTTTTCCACCAAAATCATTTATAAACCTAATTTCTGAATCAGTCACCTCTTAAAATTCATAACAAATCATACGTTCATTTTTAACGATTCAAAATTTGTGGACATATACTCAACTTATATATGTATAACATATCCAAAAATTACAACGATCCAACGGTCGAATTAAAAATTATAACTCACACAATATATCTCAAAAATACTGGTTTAATTTTTAATACCTTCATTCCGACAAAAATACTGATTAAACACCTCAACATTAACTCCTTCATTTTTTTAACCACAATAAATATATCCAACATTTATATCCACATAAAATAAATATTTTCTTATCATATGAATCAATAATTAATTATTCACAAATAATATTACAGAATCATATTTATGACAATCAGGCCGTTCCTAGGAAAGAGGAGGCTTTCTAATAAGAATTTCTCCTTACTGGCGCGCAATTAGGTGACCAAACCTCTCCTTGACAGAATTTTCTAGACATTGTCAATAATGCTATCTAATAATATTATTCAAATAATATGAATTATTGATCTGATAATGGGAAATACTGTGCAGTGACAATTATTGAAACAACAATAATATAAAATATCAACGCAAGCAATTATTGAATCAATAAAATAAAATATTGAACAGTAACTATTGTAACAATTATTGAGTAGTGCCTTCTTACGTAAGGATCAATAATTCATCAATACTGTGCATCCACTCGTATTACTGTATTTTAATCACCAGGTATTCCAACAGTGTTAACGGTAACAACTACGCCGTTATTTATAAAAACTCAAACTTGTCATTTTCTTCATCCGACAGTTATTCTATTATAGGGCCCACAAATGACTGCGTCGTCGTATGAATATTCCCCGACAACAAGAATATTCCACGACCAAACGAATATTCCCCGACAACAATGATTATTTTATAACCACTTGCATATTTTGCAAAATTTGCACATTTCACCCATAACTAGAGAATTATATCAAATTAATACCTTATTATTCACAAATATAATTAGAGAAAATTCAATTTTATTTATAATAAGTTGGGGTCTTACATCACGTCACAATGGTATTTATCAGTTTACTATCACACAAATATGGCGTCCCCTACGGAGAGTCTGGCTTCGGTGCATTCCACAAAGGAAGTCACCAGATAAAGGCTCGGGTACAAACTTCTACAGTTGAAATTTTTAACTCCTGAAGTTCAATAGGAGCCATGAGATTTTAAAATGGGTTTTGTACCGGGTTCAAAGTTGATACAAAATTCAATATCACACTTTGGGAGTAAGCCAAGAAATTCTTCAGGAAATACATCAGGAAATTTACTAACAATAGAAATATCATTCAAATCTGACGTATTTTTGTTTCAGTCCATAACATGGGCTAAGAAAACTTGACATCCGTTTTTCAATAAACGAATGACTCTATGGCTTGATATGAAAGTGTTTGACTTCAATGGTTTGGTTGCTTGAATTTGAATAACAGGTTGCTTAGGAATATGAAAACTAACAACCTTACGAAAGTAATCAATTTTAGCATGATGAGTAGTTAATCAATCAATCCCCAAAATCACATCAAAAGCAAGTATCTTTAAAGAAATAAGGTCAACAGGTAATGTGATGGTGCCAACTTGGATCAAACAAGATTTATAAACAGTGGATGTAACGAAAGTTTCTCATAACGGAGTTTCAACAGATAAGTCAAAGTCTAATTTTCTCCAGAGTCAAGTTTAAACGTTGAGTATAAGCAGGAGAGATAAATGAATGGGTAGAACCGGTATCTAATAAGGTATAAACTTCGTAAGAATTTATAATTAACTAACCCGTGCTAACTTCGTTCGGGTTCCTCACATTCTGACCAGTCACGAAAAACGCTCTTCTAGGAACCGTTGACTTTGACTTTTCTGGGACAACCTTTCGAGTCACCATCCCCGCTGGATTGGGTTTCGCTACCGTACAATCTCGAGCGATATGACATTCTTTTCCATAATTATAACATACCTTAGAAGGTTGTGAACTAGTTTGGGACTTATGTGTCCCTCTTCTCCGCATCTGTAGCATCTAACTGCGGTCTTTCTCATCCTCTAAAATTCGTTGCTGGTGTTGGTGCCGACGTCTTCCTGTCATTGTTAAATCTTCTCTTCTTAAAATTTCCACTTGAGTTATTTCTTCTATTACCTTGGCCACGATTACCACTGAAGTGGTTACCATTTCTGGCATAATAATTTCCTCCACGATGGTTATCATTGTTCTGATGACCGTCGCAACCGGTACGATTATCATCGAGTTGTTTGTCATTATTCTTCAGTTGAGTCGACTCATTATCACGCTCCAATAACTGAGCCTTTATTCACAACATCTGAATATAAACAAAGTTAGTGAGAAATGAGGTATTAACGTATTTTGGGTTTCAAACCTCGCAGAAACATTCGCATCATTCTCTCCTCATTATCAACCAAATGGGATGCAAATCGGGACAACTCGGCAAACTTAGCTTCATACTGCGACACGTTCATATTGTTTTACTCCAGCTTGATGAACTCTACCTCCTTCATGTGACGAATACTTTCGGGAAAGTACTTGTCGTTGAACAATTCTTGGAACTTCTCCCAAGACAACTTCAGTGCGATAGGCTGAGTACGCTTTACGGATTCCCACCAATAATCTGCATTTCCTCGTTACATGAAAGTGGCGAAAGGAACCTTTTGCTCCCCTGAGCATCCCAAGACATCAAATATCTTAGTGATCTACTTTATCCACGTCTCTACCGTAAGTGGTTCTGGCTTTCCCAAAAACTCTGGCGGTCCTAACTCCTTGAACTTCTTAGCGGTGACCATCCGTGAGTTGCAAGTGTTTCCATCTGCATTTTGAACAATAGTCTTTCTCGTTTGGTTTTGCATAAATTCTAGAAAGTTCCTAAACATACCATCGTTCGTCATCTGCTCAGTGGTGTTGTTCACAGGAGGAACATTGTCCAGCCTGTTGCATGTTCTCCTCGTTGGTGAGCAAAGGTGTCGCCGAATACATGGTACAGAAACAACTACAACTTCATTAATACAATTGTCGTGCAAAATACGACAACACATAAACTGTGAGTTTAAATACAAATACTGTCTAATAGAGAGTATATAAACTCAAAAGGAGTCCTCATTAAAATTATTGACACACTATTTTACAAAATAGTGAGGACTACTAAAACAACTGTCTTGAACCATTACTCCACACCCCGACTAGTTCCCGCTATATTCTCGTCTCCTGAAAAGAAAAATGGAACAAAAAGGAAAAGGGTGAGCTCAACTAGCCCAGTAAAGAATATTATGACTAAGATAATGTACAACAAATTATCCTTGGTCTTTAACAGGGAAAAATCTAATAGAATACAATAGACAACAAGTTTTAGATATACAACTGCAGCGGAAACAACAATTCATTAGAAGAGTTAAGTAGAAAATGAAATCTACTATCATCTATGAATTTAAAAGTCCATTATCGATATTTTATCCATGTAACATCAATCAATATACATCATAAATCAAATATTCATCTTTACACTACATGCCAAAGATATTCACCAGTTGGTCATGTTCATCTAAACACTTGTTCATCTTTGCACTACGGGCCAAAGATATTCATCATAAAATCATTCATCTTTGCACTATGGGCCAAAGATATTCAGTTATATCATCATTTAGGACTAAGGATGATGAAAAATATTTTAAAGAAAACGAATCCAGTGAAACAAAAGAACAAATATTAAGGATTCGTACTTTAAACAATCCAAGTTCAAAAATACTTCATAAATAACCAGAGTGGAGTAAAATTCAAGAATGATCAAAATATGGATATAATCAAAGCTAGTATCCATAATAGATATTTTAGACAAAAAATAAAAATTTAATTTTTCTGTAAATAGTGTCGTATTCGTGAATAGTGCCGTATACGTGAATAGTGCCGTATACGTGAATAGTAACTCTGACACCAAAATATAGAAATTTCACAAAAAACATCATCATGCTTCGTGAATAGTACTCGTGAATAGTAACTCATGAATAGTAACTCAGACATGAAAAAGTTTTAAATTTGATAAAAATTTCCAACCAATATTTCGGCATAATGATATTGAAGAAATAATATCATTTTCGAATAAAATAGCATCCCTTACCTCAAAAAGACAGTATTTCTGACTGGAATACTGAATATAGTGCTGAAGAGAATTTGCACCGTATAACAACACTCAAAGTATCAAAATACTCACAAGAATACGCTCGATAATATAGAGAGAGAAAGAGAGAGAAAACTTTAGTTTCTAGTGTGATTTTCAATTCTAACCTAAGCACCCTATTTATAGAAAAATGCTTAGAAAACCAAAGCAAAAAATTTAATAAAATAATATTATAATTAAACAATTTCAAGCCCACCTTAGACCAACTGAATTCAGCACATTTATATCACATGTGTAGCCCAAAGAAATGTTTTTCTTAAAATAATTATTTAAAACTTCCAAAAATCAATTATTCCGAAATTTCAGAACTTCAATAATTCATAGAAAATTTTATCAGAAAAATTCGAACCACATGTCTTTTCCATAGGAAATTTCATTATCTATAACTTTGCAGAAGAAAGTTTTTCCAAATTGTAAACAGAAATTGACAGAAATCCACATACGGACGATTTTACAGGCTATAATCAAATTTCAGTCAAGAAATGGGGTCCACCGACACACAAAATATGTGTTAATCATTTAATGCAACAAAAATACTCTTCCTCCTCATATACTCATATATCCCACATTCATTGTAAAAATATCACTATTATTATATAATATAATAAAATATTATTTTATCAGAAAAGATAAAATATTAATTTTTAACAATTGTCACTTTAAAAATTTCTCCATACATATCCACATAAAATTAATATTTTTCTCATCATATAAATTAATAATTAATTATTCACAAATAATATTACAAAATAACAGTACTAGCAACCAGGTCGTTCCTAGGAAAGAGGGGGCTTTCCAATAAGAATTTCTCCTTACTGGCGCGCAATTAGGTGACCAAACCTCTCCTTAGACAGAACTTTCTAGACATTGCCAATAATTTTATCTAATAATATTATTCAGATAATGTGACAACCCAAAATAGGTCTAATCCATCCAACCTATTCTGAGTCGCCAAATACATGGTACAGAAAACAACTACAACTTTATTACAACAATTGTCGTACAAAATACAATAACACATATGCTATGAGTTTGGATACAAATATATATACCAACTTGTGACACATGTCCCAACCGTGGACAGTACGTCACAGTGACACCTTACATAAAGGTATAGTCAAAAACTGTTTTAGAAATTAAAATCTTTGGAAAGTGCTCAAGGAAACCTTCGTACATGGGAGGCCATGCGTCTAGGTTATGATAGATATCATATGGCCACCGAATTATCCTTGGTTGACCCAATAGACCCCAAAGAAAAACAAGAAGATCACTATCATATTCTTCCCAATGGTAAGTCTTCTCTTGACATATCATTATCTCCACTGTCTCTAATTGAGAATTATACTTCAAACAAACACCAAGATTATATAGGTAGTGCTCGTATATATACTCAGCAAGTGGATGGGCACATCCCTGTCTTATGATGATAAGAGGTTGTATGTCATTAGACATCTTGTATGATAGTGACAAAAAACCCTTCCAACGTTGGTTCGCCTCACCCTCAACAGCTATAGACCATCGTTCTATTCCCCTGTTATCCCCCATTCGACCCAGCTACACTTTTATTACCTGAAAGGAATTGTGAAGCAAAAGGGTGAGCACAACTAGCTCAGTAAAGAATATAATGACTAAAGATAATTAAATTATCAATAGCCTTCATCAGTAATAAATCAGAGATTTAGAACATATGGTAGATGATAAAAAGTTTAACCATAGTTGCAGCGGAATGAGCAATCCATTAGAAGAGTCAAATAGACCATAAAGCCTATTATCTTCTCCATGTTAAAAATCCACCAACAATGCTTTATCCCTGTAACATCACTCAACAGTTCCTTTCCACAATCATATGAATAACTCATAATCATAATTATAGTTCTAAATTTTTTTCTCATCCAGGACAAAGATAATTTTTATCACCTGAAACATCAAAGATCATGGTTATACCAAATCACAGTTCATGTTCATAATCATACTAATAAATTCATTTTTGCACTACGGGCCAAAGATATTCATCAACAAGTCATCTTTGCACTACAGGCCAAAGATATTCAACAACAGGTCATCTTTGCACTACGGGCCAAAGATATTCAACATGTCATCTTTTCATTACGCGCCAAAGATATTCAACAATAATTCATCTTTACACTACTGGCCAAAGATATTCACATATCAAAGAAATATATAATCATTTCAAAATCTATATAAACCATAATTATAACCATGTTGATCAATTCACCTTTGCACTAAAGCTAAAAATATTCAATTGTAAATTCAATGGTCATGATCATACTAGTTAC
This sequence comes from Panax japonicus, assembly GCA_020205505.1. NCBI lineage: Eukaryota > Viridiplantae > Streptophyta > Magnoliopsida > Apiales > Araliaceae > Panax > Panax japonicus. The sequence continues at coordinate 86,141,186 of CM035113.1, forward strand.
AATTCATCTTTGCACTACTAGCCAAAAAGAACCCATAGTCATGATCATACCAATAATCTACCCATCTTTACACTCAAGTCAAAGAGAAATTTCATCACCATGATTATAAAAATGTTATATATAATAATAAAAACAATATCATCAAAACATAGATTTAATTTCAAGAGTAAGATTCATAAATCAACGATAATTTGGTTAGAAAAAGAAACCAATTTTTTTTCGTGAATAGTACCCGTGAATAGTAACTCATGAATAGTAACTCATGAATAGTAACTCGTGAATAGTAGCTCGTGAATAGTAACTCCTGAATAGTAACTCGTGAATAGTAACTCATGAATAGTAACTCATGAATAGTGTCGTATATGTGAATAGTACTGTATACGTGAATAGTGCCGTATACGTGAATAGTAATCCCAACACAAAAATGTAGAACTTCTACAACAAAATCCATACCAATATTTCGGTATAATGTTATTGAAAGAATAACATCATTACGAAAAAAATATCCCTTAAAATCCATTACTATCCCTTACCTCCAAAGAGCAGCAATTCTGACTGGATATCGGATATGACGCTGAAGGAAACTTGCACTGATGAACAGAAACTCACAAAGTATCTAAATACTCACAAAATACACTCAATAATCTAGAGAGAGAAAGAGAGAAAACTTGTTTCTGGTGTGATTTTCAATTCTAACTTAACCCTCTATTTATAGGAAAATGTTAGCACGCCGAAGCAGACTTAACCTTCAACCTGATGGCTTTACCTGCTACTATTCCCACCCACCACATTTGAAATTCAATTGAGCACATTTCTCACCAACCAAAAGTGGGGTCCACTCAATTCTAGAATTTTCCACCAAAATGATTTATAACCTAATTTCCGAATAAGTCACCTCTTAAAATTCATAACAAATCATACGCTCATTTTTAACGGTTCAAAATTTGTGGACATATACTCAACTTATATATGTATAACATATCCAAAAATTACAACGATCCAACGGTTAGATTAAATATTATAACTCAACCAATAAAGCTGTAAGAACACCGATTTGATTTTTAATACCTCCAATTCGGCAAAATACTGATAAAACACCTTAACATTAACTCCTTCATTTATAACCACATAAATAAATCCATCATTTATATCCACATCAAATAAATATTTCCTTATCATATAAATCAATAATTAATTATTCATAGATAATATTACAGAATCACAATAATGACAACCAGGCAGTTCCCAAGAAAGAGGGGGCTTTCCGATACGAATTTCTCCTTACTGGCGCGCAATTAGGTGACCAAACCTCTCATTGACAGAACTTTCTAGACATTGCCAATAATGTTATCTAATAATATTATTCAAATAATATGAATTATTGATCTGATAATGGAGATATTGTGCAGTGACAATTATTGAAACAACAATAATATAAAATATCAACGCAGCAATTATTGATTCAATAAAATAAAATATTGAACATTAATTACTGTAACAATTATTGAGTAGTGCCCTCTCACGTAAGAATTAATAATTGAAAAAAATACTGTGCAATACCGTGTGCTACTGTGCAACTACGCGTATTACTGTATTTTAACCACCGGGTATTCCAACAGTGTTAACGGTAACCATTACGCCGTTATTTATAAAAACTCAAATTTGTCGTTTTTTTCATCCGAAAGTTATTCTGTTATGTAGCCCACAAATGACTGCGCCGTCGTACGAATATTCCCTGACAGAAAGAATATTCGACGACTAAACGAATATTCCCCGACAATAATGAATATTTTATAACCACTTGCATATTTTGAAAAAAATTAACATATCACCCTTAACTTTAAATTTTTACCAATTTAACCATTTACTGAATAGAAAAATTGAATACTTTTATTTCATAAAATTCGGAGTCTTACAGATAATATAAATTATTGTTCCGATAATGGAAAATACTGTGTAGTGACAATTATTGAAACAACGGTAATATAAAATATCAACGCAGCAATTATTGAATCAATAAAATAAAATACTGAACAATAATTACTATAAGAATTATTGAGTAGTGCCTTCTTACGTAAGAATCAATAATTGGTGTAATACCGTGTGCTACTGTGCAACAACGCGTATTACTGTGTTTTAACCACCGGATATTCCAACAGTATTAACGGTAACAACTACGCCGTTATTTATAAACAACTTATACTTGTCGTTTTCTTCATCCAATCACTTTCTGTTATGGGGCCGACAAAAGACTGCGCCGGCGTACGAATATTCCCCGACAGGAAGAATATTCCACGACCAAACGAATATTCTCCGACAACAATGAATATTTTGTACCACTTGCTTATTTGAGATATTTGCGCATTTTATCCATAACTAACCACATTAATCAAATCAACCCTTACTATTTTAAAATGATAAATAGAGGAAATTAAATTTCATTTATTAATAATTTGGGGTCTTACAACCTCCCCTCCTTATGAAATTTCATCCTCGAAATTTCATCCTGAAAGTGTTCGTCATATGAAGGAAGTGGAGTTCATCAGATTAGAACAAAATAACATGACGGTGTCTCAGTACGAGGCAAAGTTTGCAGAGTTATCCAGGTTTGCACCTCATTTGGTGCAGAATGAGGAACGTATGACGCAGATGTTTCTGAGAGGTTTGAAACCCGGTATACGACAATATCTCATCTCTCATAAATTTTTTCTCTATTCAGATGTTGTTAACAGGGCTCAATTGTTGGAGCGAGATAACGAGTACGGTCAACCAAGGTACCACAATCAGGATCATACCGGAGATAGCAGTCAACAAAATAACGATAACCAGTGGAGAAAGAAAAAGACGGACAAAAATGGTAACCACTTTGGTGGTAATCATGGCCATGAAAATAGAAGAAGCGAGTCAGGAGGAGATTTTAAAAAGAGGAGATTTAACAACGACCATGTGAAGACGACAGTTCCGGCAGCAACTGGTTCTAAGGGTGGAGAAAGACCATCGATCATATGCTACAAATTCGGGAAAGAGGGACATATCAGTCCAAACTGCCCACAACAGTTCAAGGTATGTTATAATTGTGGAAAGGAAGGACATATCTCTCGAGATTGTATGGTAGCGAAACCTAGTTCAGCGGGGACGGTGACTCAAAAGACTGTCCCAGAAAAGTCAAAGTCAATGGTTCCTGGAAGAGCGTTTGTTGTGACTGGTTAACATGCGAGGAACCCAAACGAGGTGATCACGGGTAAGCTATTTATAAATTCTTGCGAAGTTTATACCTTACTTGATACCGGTGCTACCCATTCATTTATCTCTCCTGCTTGCGCTCAACGTTTAAACTTGACTCTGGAGAAATTAGACTTTGACCTATCTGTGGAAACCCCGTTAGGAAAAACTTTTATCACATCCACTGTTTATAAATCTTGTTTCATTCAAGTTGGCACCATCACCTTACCTGTTGACCTGATCTCTTTAAAGATACTTGCATTTGATGTGATTTTAGGGATTGATTGGTTAACTACTCATCATGCCAAAATTGATTGTTTTCGTAAGGTTGTTAGTTTTCATATTCCTAATCAACCTGTTGTTCGAATTCAGGCAACTAAACCATTAAAATCAATCACTATCATATCTAATCATAAAGTTATTCGTTTATTGAAAAACGGATGTCAAGCTTTCTTAGCCCATGTTATGGATTTGAATAAAGACACGTCAAAATTGAATAATATTCCTGTTGTTATTAACTTTCCTGACGTATTTCCTGAAGAACTTCCCGGTCTACCCCCAGAACGTGAAGTTGAATTCTTTATTGATCTTGAACTTGGTACAAAGCCCATTTCTAAAACCCCATATCGAATGGCTCCTATTGAACTTTAGGAGTTAAAAGTCCAACTACAGGAGTTATTGGACATCGGTTTCATTCGTCCTAGTACATCTCCTTGGGGTGCTCCTATTTTATTCGTAAAGAAGAAAGACGGGAGTATGCGATTTTGTATTGACTATCGGGAATTGAACCATGTCACCATCAAGAATAGGTATCCTCTACCTCGTATTGATGACTTGTTTGACCAATTGCAAGGAGCACAATTCTTTTCAAAAATCGATCTTCGTTCTGGATATCATCAGCTGAAAATTAGAACTGAGGATATTCCAAAGACTGCCTTCAGAACTCGGTATGGGCATTATGAATTCTTAGTCATGTCTTTTGGATTGACTAATGCTCCTGCTGCTTTCATGGATATGATGAACCGAGTATTCAAGGATTATTTGGATCAATTCGTTGTTGTCTTTATTGATGACATCCTCATATATTCCAAAAGCCGTGAAGATCATGAGCACCATTTAAAGCTGGTACTCCAAAGGCTTCGTGAAAACAAGTTATATGCTAAGTTGAAGAAATGCGAGTTCTGGCTTGAGGAAGTAACATTCCTTGGGCACGTGGTGTCAAAAAATGGAGTATCTGTTGACCCGACGAAGATTGAAGCAATACAAAGTTGGGAGCAATCGAAGTCGGTCACTGAAGTACGTAGCTTTTTGGGCTTAGCTGGTTATTATCGGAGATTCGTGGAAGGGTTTTCTCGAATTGCTACTCCATTAACTCAGCTAACTCGGAAGGATACAAAATTCGTATGGAGCGAGGAATGCGAGAAGAGTTTCCAAGAGCTTAAGAGGAGACTTATTTCGGCACCTGTTCTAACAATACCATCTGGTTCGGATGGATTTGTTATCTACAGCGATGCTTCAGGCAAAGGGTTAGGATGTGTTCTCATGCAATGTAGGAAAGTCATAGCCTATGCCTCGCGACAACTTAAAGAGTATGAGAGGAATTATCCTACTCATGATCTAGAGTTGGCAGCAGTCGTTTTCGCGCTAAAGATCTGGAGGCACTATCTATACGGGGAGAAAGTGGAGATATATTCAGATCATAAAAGCCTCAAATATTTCTTCACTCAAAAAGAACTCAACATGCGGCAACGACGTTGGCTCGAGTTGTTGAAAGATTACGACTACACTATTCAATACCATCCTGGAAAAGCGAACGTGGTAGCTGACGCATTGAGTAGAAGATCATATGTAGGAATGAGTGCAATGATGTCAAGTATACGCATAGAGCCAACTTTAATAGAAAAAGTTAAGGTTGCTCAAGCCACCGATCCGGAGCTGATGCATATGAAGATGAAAGTACAAGAAGGTGCCATTCCAGAAGCGAGAATTGATGAAGAAGGAATACTTCGAGTCCACTCCAGACTTTGTGTTCCTAACGATTCTGATTTGAAGTACAAGATCATGATGGAGGCACACAATACACCGTTTGCAATTCATCCTGGAAGTACCAAAATGTATCGTGATCTTCGACATACATTTTGGTGGAACAATATGAAGAGAGAGATTGCAAAGTTTATTTCAACGTGTTTAACTTGTCAACGTGTAAAGGCAGAGCATCAAGTGCCAAAGGGTCCATTGCAACCACTTGAGATTCCAAAATGGAAGTGGGAACACATTACTATGGATTTCGTTACGGGTCTTCCTACGGTTTCTCAAGGCATCAATGCTATTTGGGTTATTGTTGATAGATTAACCAAGTCTGCTCATTTCTTGCCGATACGGGAGACTTATTCCCTTGAACGTCTTGCTCAAATATACGTAAATGAGATTGTAAGATTGCATGGCATGCCAGTATCCATAGTTTCGGATCGTGACCCAAGATTTACTTCAAGATTTTGGGTTAGCTTGCAAAAAGCTATGTGTACGGAGTTACGATTCAGTTCGGCATACCATCCTCAAACGGACAGACAATCAGAGAGGACTATTCAAACTCTTGAAGATTTATTAAGACTCTGTGTCCTAGACTTCAAGGGCAGTTGGGATAAATATATACCATTGGTGGAATTCTCCTACAACAACAGTTATCAGGCAAGCATTGGTGTGGCCCCATTTGAAGCATTGTATGGACGAAAGTGTCGCTCTCCAGTATGTTGGGATGAGGTGGGTGAAGCAACATTGTTGGGACCCGAGTTAGTACGTATGACTACGGAGAAGATCCAAACGATTCGACAACGTATACAAACGGCACAAGATCAACAAAAGAGTTATGCGGATCTTCATCGAAAGGACGTAGAATTTAGTGTTGGGGATCATGTATTGTTGCGTGTTGCCCCATGGAAGGGAGTTACAAGATTCCGGAAGAGGGGAAAACTTAATCCACAATTTATTGGTCCGTTTCAAATTCTTGATCGAGTAGGTAATGTAGCCTATAGACTCGCGTTACCTCCAAGTATGTCTCGTGTTCATAATGTTTTTCATATATCTGTGCTTCGTAAATATGTGAAAGACCCGAACCACGTTATTGAGTTAGAACCGGACGAGATAGCCGAAGATTTAACGTATGAGGAGGTACCTGTCAAGATCTTGGATAGGAAGGAGCATGTCCTACGCACGAAGGTAATACCACAAGTTAAAGTTTTGTGGAGGAATCATGCTATAGAGGAAATGACCTGGGAGTTGGAAAAGGAAATGAAAGCGAGGTATCCTCACCTTTTTGAAATACCAGGTACGTATGTCAATTTCGAGGACGAAATTTCATAAGGAGGGAAGGTTGTAAGACCCCAAATAATTAATAAATGAAATTTAATTTCCTTTAATTATTATTTAGAATAGTAAGGGTTGATTTGATTAATGTGGATAGTTATGGGTAAAATACGCAAATATTTCAAAATAAGCAAGTGGTTATAAAATATTCGTTGTTGTCGGGGAATATTCGTTTGGTCGTGGAATATTCGTACTGTCGGGGAATATTCGTACGACGGCGCAGCCATGTGTGGGCCCCATAACGGAAAGCGATTGGAGGAAGAAAATGACAAATATAAGTTGTTTAAAAATAACGACGTAGTTGTTACCGTTTACACTGTTAGAATACCCGGTGGTTAAAATACAGTAATACGCGTTGTTGCACAGTAGCACACGGTATTGCACAGTATTTTGAATTATTGATCCTTACGTAAGAAGGCACTACTCAATAATTTCTACAGGAGTTAATGTTCATTACTTTATTGATTCAATAATTGCTGCGTTGATATTTATATTATTATTGTTTCAATAATTGTCATTGCACAGTATTTTTCATTATCGGATCAATAATTTATATTATTTGAATAATATTATCAGATAACATTATTGGCAATGTCTAGAAAGTTCTGTCAAGGAGAGGTTTGGTCATCTAATTGCGCGCCAGTAAGAAAAAATCCTTATTGGAAAGCCCCCTCTATCCTGGGAACGGCCTGGTTGTCAGTACTGTGATTCTGTAATATTATTTTTAATAATTAATTATTGATTATTATGATAAAGAAAATATTTATTTTATGTGGATATAGATGGAGAAAATTTTAATGTGACAATGGTTGAAAATTAATATTTTATCTTTTTCTGATAAAATAATTCATTTAAATATATTATTTTAATAATATATTAACGATGATATTTTTATAATGAATGTGGGATATATGAGTATATGAGGAGGCAGAGTATTTTTGTGGCATTAAATGTTTAACATATGTTTTGTGTGTCGATGGACATAATTTTTGACCGAAAATTGAGTATAGACTGTAAAATCGCCCGTTTGTGGATTTTGGATAATTCTTGTTTGGAATTTGGAAAAAATTTCTTCTGCAAAGTTGTAGAGAATTGAAATTCTTATAAAAAGTCACGAGATTCGAATTTTCTGACAAAGGAGCTATTTATTGTGAATTATTGAAGTTTCGGGGTTCCGAAATAATTGATTTTTGAAAGTTTAATTATTTTTTTATTTCAAAAACGTTTTTTTTATTTTTTTTTCTAGAAGGTGAGCATGTGGGAAATGCTAAAATCAGATTCCTTGGTGGTGGGCTTGAATATTTGGTAAATATTAATATTTTATTAATTTAGTCTCCTTTGGCGTTCTAATATTTTCCTATAAATAAGAGGGCTAAGTTAGAATTGAAAATCACACCAGAAACAAAGTTTTCTCTCTTTCTCTCTCTATATTATCGAGCGTATTCTTGTGAGTATACTTTGAGTGTTGCTATACGGTGCGAGTTTCTGTCAGCACTATACCGAAATTCAGTCAGAAGTACGGTTATTTTGAGGTAAGGGATGTTATGTTCTTCTTAAATGATATTATTTTCTTCAATATCATTATGCCGAAATATTGGTGAACGTTTTTATCAAATTTGGAACTTTTGTGCCGGAGTTACTATTCACGTATACGGTAATATTCACGTATACGACACTATTCACAGAAAAATAATTTTTTTTCTTTTCGTCCAAAATATCTATTGTGGATACTAGCTTTGATTATATCCATGTTTTGATCATTCTTGAATTTTACACCACTATGATTATTTTTGAGGTATTTTTGGACATGGATAAAACAAAGTACGGATCCTTAATCCTTAATCCTTGTCATTTTGTTTCACTGGATTCGCTTCTTTAAAAATATTTTTTTATCATCTTCAGTCTTAAAGGATGTTATTATTGAATATCTTTGGCCTGTAGTGCAAAGATGAATGATTTTTGATGAATATCTTTGGCCCGTAGTGCAAAGATGAACAGGTGTTTAGATGAACATGACCAACAGATGAATATCCTTGGCATGTAGTGCAAGGATGAATATATGATTCAAGATGTGCATTGATTGATGTTACACGGATAAAAAAAAATACTGTTGATGGACTGTTAAATTCATAGACATTAGTAGATTTCATCCTCTACGTAACTCTTCTATGAATTAATATTTTCCGCTGCGAATATTGATTTAAAACTTGTTGTCTATTGTATTCTATCAGATTTTTCCCTGTTGAAGACTAACGATAATTTGTTGTATATTATCTTAGTCATAATATTCTTTACTGAGCTAGTTGAGCTCACCCTTGTCCTTTTTGTTCCATTTTTCTTCTCAGGAGACGAGAATATAGCGAGTACGAGTCGGGGTATGAATTGATGGTCCTTGAGAGAATTGTTTAGTAGTCCTCACCATTTTTATAAAATAATGTATCAATAATTATGATGAGGATTTATTTGTATGTGGATATTGTCTAGATGGCAATATCTGTATTTAAACTCACAGTTATATGTTGTAATAATAAAGTTGAAGTTAATTCTGTACCATGTATTTGACAACTCAGAATGGGTGATGTATACCTATTTTGGGGGCGTCACAGTTGGTATCAGAGCTTAGGGATATGATCTCTGGCGGAGAACGGGGAATAGAACTAGGAGGGGAGAGACGAGTAAATCCTTCGCTAGTGTGTCTTACCTAAGCTTATTTGCTAGTTGGTCAGTATATAGGGATATTATGTGATATACTAATTTCCTTAATTAACCCTTATTTTATGACAGTATTTGAGAATATCGACTGAGAATATTAACAGTGGAAATGAGACCGTGGAGACGCCTGTACTCACCAACGAAGAGAACGTGCAACAGGCTGGCAATGTTCCTCCTGTAAACAACACCACTGATCAGACGATGAACGACGCAATGTTTAGAAGCTTTTTGCAGTTCATGCAAAATCAGACAAGGGAGACTCGTGTTCAAAATACAGGAGGAAATGATAACAATTCACGGGTTGTCACAGCCAAGCAGTTCAAAGAGTTGGGACCGCCAGAATTTAAGGGAAAGCCAGATCCGATCATGGAGGAGACATGGGTCAAGCAAATTACCAAGATATTCGATGTCTTGGGATGCACGGAGGAACAGAAGGTTCCATTTGCCACCTTTATGTTCCATGGCGAGGCAGACTACTGGTGGGAGTCTGTGAAGCGTACCCATCCAGCCGCACTCAGCATGTCTTGGGAGACGTTTCAGAAACTATTTAATGACAAATACTTTCTTGAAAGTGTTCGTCATATGAAGGAAGTGGAGTTCATCAGATTAGAACAAAATAACATGACGGTGTCTCAGTACGAGGCAAAGTTTGCAGAGTTATCCAGGTTTGCACCTCATTTGGTGGAGAATGAGGAACGTATGACGCGGATGTTTCTGAGAGGTTTGAAACCCGGCATACGACAATATCTCATCTCTCATAAATTTTCTCTCTATTCAGATGTTGTTAACAGGGCTCAATTGTTGGAGCGAGATAACGAGTACGGTCAACCGAGGTACCACAATCAGGATCATACTGGAGATAGCAGTCAGCAAAACAACAATAACCAGTGGAGAAAGAAAAAGACGGACAAAAATGGTAACCACTCTGGTGGTAATTATAGCCACGAAAATAGAAGAAGCGAGTCAAGAGAAGATTTTAAAAATAAGAGATTCAACAACGACAATGTGAAAATGGCAGCACCAGCAGCAACTGGTTCCAAGGGAAGGGAACGACCACCGGTCGTATGCAACAAATGCGGAAAAGAGGGACATATCAGTCCAAACTGCCCACAACAGTTCAAGTTATGCTATAATTGTGGAAAGGAAGGACATATCGCTCGAGATTGTACGGTAGCGAAACCAATTTCAGCGGGGACGGTGACTCAAAAGACTGTCCCAGTAAAGCCAAATTCAATGGTTCCTGGAAGAGCGTTTGTTGTGACTGGTCAACATGCGAGGAACCCAAACGAGGTGATCACGTGTAAGCTATTTATAATTTCTTGCGAAGTTTATACCTTACTTGATACCGGTGCTACCCATTCATTTATCTCTCCTGCTTGCGCTCAACGTTTAAACTTGACTCCGGAGAAATTAGACTTTGACCTATCTGTGGAAACCCCGTTAGGAGAAACTTTTATCACATCCACTGTTTATAAATCTTGTTTCATTCAAGTTAGCACCATCACCTTACCTGTTGACCTGATCTCTTTAAAGATACTTGCTTTTGATGTGATTTTAGGGATTGATTGGTTAACTACTCATCATGCCAAAATTGATTATTTTCATAAGGTTGTTAGTTTTCATATTCCTAATCAACCTGTTGTTCGAATTCAGGCAACTAAACCATTAAAATCAATCACTGTCATATCTAATCATAAAGCTATTCATTTATTGAAAAACGAATGTCAAGCTTTCTTAGCCCATGTTATGGATTTGAATAAAGCTTTCCTATCCAAAATCTTGACAGGTACCTCTTTATACTTTAAGTCTTTGGCTATCTCGCTCGGTTCTAACTCAATAACATGGTTCGGGTCGTCCACATATTTACGTAACATCGATACGTGAAAAACGTTATGAACATGCGTCATACTTGGTGGTAAAACGAGTCTATAGGCCACAGTTCCTATTCGATCGAGGATTTCAAATGGACTAATAAATCGAAGGTTTGAGCTTTCCTCACATCGCCGATTCTCGCTTTTGGAATAACGACTTCTTGCATCTTCTTTTTCATATTCATCAACTCCAAGTTTGTAGCTTGAGCAGCTTTAAATTTATCGATTAAAGTTGAATCTAATCGTATATTCGTTATCTTCACGCAGGTTCATGGAATCTTTAACTCTATCTCCATCTTCTGTAAGTCATACAAAATGGGTCTTTGTGTTAACAATATCGCACTCGTAAACGCATACGATCTTTTACTCAACGCGTCAGCTACCATGTTCGTTTTTTTTTTCCAGGATGGTATTGAATGGTATGGTCGTAATCTTTCAACAGCTCGAGCCAACGTCGTTACCGCATGTTAAGTTCTTGGAAGCTCTTTTTATATTCCTCGCTCCATTTGAATTTTGTATCTATACGAGTCAGCTGAGTTAATGGAGTAGCGATTCGAGAAAATCTTTTCACGAATCTCCGATAATAACCAACTAAGCCTAGAAAGCTACGTATTTCGTTTACTGACTTAGGTTGCTCTCAACTATGACTCATATCCCAATCTTGGATAGCACGTGTGACGCCCCCAAAATAGGTATACAACACCCATTCTGAGTTGCCAAATACATGGTACAGAAAGCAAACTACAACTTCAATAATACAATTGTCGTGCAAAATACGACAACACATACTGTGAGTTTAAATACAAATATTGTCTTCCAGACAATATCCACACTCAAATAAGTCCTCATTACAATTATTCAAACACTATTTTACAGAAATAGTTAGGACTGCTAAAATATCTTTCTAGAACCATCACTCCGTACCCCGACTAGTTCCTGCTATGTTCTCACCTCCTGAGGAAAATAGAACAAAAAGTAAAAGGGTGAGCTCAACTAGCCCAGTAAAGAATGTTATGACTAAGATAATATACAACAAATTATCATTAGTCTTCAACAGGGAGAAATCTGATAAAATATAATAGACAACAAGTTTTAGATCAACAACTGCAGCGGAAACAGCAATCCATTAGAAGAGTCAAGTAGAGAATGAGTTCTACTATCTTCTAAGATTTAAAAGTCCATCATCAATATTTTATCCCTGTAACAACAATCAATATACATCTTTAATCAAATATTCATCTTTGCACTACAGGCCAAAGATATTCATTTGTATCACCAGTTGGTCATGTTCATCTCAACACCTGTTCATCTTTGCACTACGGGCCAAAGATATTCATCAGTTAATCATTTATCTTTGTACTACAGGCCAAAGATATTTAGTAATATCATCATTTAGGACTGAGGATGATGAAAAATATTTTAAAGAAAACGAATCCAATGATACAGAAGGACAAATAGTAGGGATTCGTATAATAGTTTATCCAAGGTCAATAATACTCCATAATAACCAATTTTGAAGCAAAATTCAAGAATAAAGATCAAAACATGGATACAATCAAAGATAGTAACCATAATAGACATCTTGGACAAAAAGAAGAAAATTTCATTTTTTTGGTGAATAGTGCAGTATTCGTGAATAGTGTCGTATACGTAAATATTGTCGTATACGTAAATAGTGTCGTATACGTGAATAGTAACCCCGACACAAAAAGTTCCAAATTTGATAAAAAAGTTCATACCAACATTTCGGTATAATGATATTGAAGAAAATATCATTTTAAGAAGAATATAACACCCCTTACCTCAAAATATCAGTACTTCTGATCGAAATATTGGTATAAGGCTGAAGGAAACTTGCACTGATGAATAGAAACTCACAAAGTATCTAAATACTCATAAAATACACTCAATAATCTAGAGAGAGAAAGAGAGAAAGCTTGTTTCTGGTGTGATTTTCAATTCAACTTAGCCCTCTATTTATAGGAAAATGTTAGAAGACTTGACCTGCAACCTGATGGCTTTATCTGCTACTATTCCCACATACCATATTTGAAATAAATTCAGCACATTTCTTCACCAACCACAAGTGGGGTCCATTCAATTCTAGAATTTTCCACCAAAATCATTTATAAACCTAATTTCTGAATCAGTCACCTCTTAAAATTCATAACAAATCATACGTTCATTTTTAACGGTTCAAAATTTGTGCACATATACTCAACTTATATATGTATAACATATCCAAAAATTACAATGATCAAACGGTCGGATTAAAAATTATAACTCACACAATATATCTCAAAAACACTGATTTAATTTTTAATACCTTCATTCCGACAAAAATACTGATTAAACACTTCAACATTAACTCCTTCATTTTTTTAACCACAATAAATATATCCAACATTTATATCCACATAAAATAAATATTTCCTTATCATATGAATCAATAATTAATTATTCACAAATAATATTACAGAATCATATTTATGACAACCAGGCCGTTCCTAGGAAAGAGGGGGCTTTCCAATAATAATTTCTCCTTACTGGCGCGCAATTAGGTGACCAAACCTCTCCTTGATAGAATTTTCTAGACATTGCCAATAATGCTATCTAATAATATTATTCAAATAATATGAATTATTGATCTGATAATGGGAAATACTGTGCAGTGACAATTATTGAAACAACAATAATATAAAATATAAACGCAGCAATTATTGAATCAATAAAATAAAATATTGAATAGTAACTACTGTAACAATTATTGAGTAGTGCCTTCTTACGTAAGGATCAATAATTCATCAATACTGTGCATCCACTCGTATTACTGTATTTTAATCACCGGGTATTCCAACAGTGTTAACGGTAACAACTACGCCGTTATTTATAAAAACTCAAACTTGTCATTTTCTTCATCCGACAGTTATTCTGTTATGGGGCCCACAAATGACTGCGTCGTCGTATGAATATTCTCCGACAACAAGAATATTCCACGACCAAACGAATATTCCCCGACAACAATGATTATTTTATAACCACTTGCATATTTTGCAAAATTTGCACATTTCACCCATAACTAGAGAATTATATCAAATTAATACCTTATTATTCATAAATATAATTAGAGAAAATTCAATTTTATTTATAATAAGTTGGGGTCTTACATCACGTCACAATGGTACTTATCAGTTTACTATCACACAAATATGGCGTCCCCTACGGAGAGTCTGGCTTCGGTGCATTCCACAAAGGAAGTCACCAGATAAAGGCTCGGGTACAAACTTCTACAGTTGAATTTTTAACTCCTGAAGTTCAATAGGAGCCATGAGATTTTAGAAAGGGGTTTTGTATCGGGTTCAAAGTTGATACAAAATTCAATATCACACTTTGGGAGTAAGCCAAGAAATCCTTCAGAAAATACATCAGGAAATTTACTAACAATAGAAATATCATTCAAATCTGACGTATTTTTGTTTCAGTCCATAACATGGGCTAAGAAAACTTGACATCCGTTTTTCAATAAACGAATGACTCTATGGCTTGAATATGAAAGTGTTTGACTTCAATGGTTTGGTTGCTTGAATTCGAATAACAGGTTGCTTAGGAATATGAAAACTAACAACCTTACGAAAGTAATCAATTTTAGCATGATGAGTAGTTAATCAATCAATCCCCAAAATCACATCAAAAGCAAGTATCTTTAAAGAAATAAGGTCAACAGGTAATGTGATGGTGCCAACTTGGATCAAACAAGATTTATAAACAGTAGATGTAACAAAAGTTTCTCATAACGGAGTTTCAACAGATAAGTCAAGTTTAAACGTTGAGTATAAGCAGGAGAGATAAATGAATGGGTAGAACCGATATCTAATAAGGTATAAACTTCGTAAGAATTTATAATTAACTAACTCGTGCTAACTTCGTTCGGGTTCCTCGCATTCTGACCAGTCACGAAAAACGCTCTTCCAGGAACTGTTGACTTTGACTTTTCTGGGACAGCCTTTTGAGTCACCATCCCCGCTGGATTGGGTTTTGCTACCGTACAATCTCTAGCGATATGACATTCTTTTCCACAATTATAACATACCTTGGAAGGTTGTGAACAGTTTGGACTTATGTGTCCCTCTTCTCCGCATCTGTAGCATCTAACTGGCGGTCTTTCTCCTCCTCTAAAATTCGTTGCTGGTGTTGGTGCCGATGTCTTCCCGTCATTGTTAAATCTTCTCTTCTTAAAATTTTCACTTGAGTCATTTCTTCTATTACCTTGGCCACGATTACCACTGAAGTGGTTACCATTTCTGGAATAATAATTTCCTCCACGATGGTTATCATTGTTCCGATGACCGTCGCCACTGGTACGATTATCATCGAGTTGTTTGTCATTATTCTTCAGTTGAGCCGACTCATTATCGCGCTCCAATAACTGAGCCTATTCACAACATCTGAATATAAACAAAGTTAGTGAGAAATGAGGTATTGACGTATTTTGGGTTTCAAACCTCGCAGAAACATTCGCGTCATTCTCTCCTCATTATCAACCAAATGGGATGCAAATCGGGACAACTCGGCAAACTTAGCTTCGTACTGCGACACGTTCATATTGTTTTACTCCAGCTTGATGAACTCTACCTCCTTCATGTGATGAATACTTTCGGAAAAGTACTTGTCGTTGAACAATTCTTGGAACTTCTCCCAAGACATCTTCAGTGCGATAGGCTGAGTACGCTTTACGGATTCCCACCAATAATCTGCCTTTCCTCATTACATGAAAGTGGCGAAAGGAAACTTTTGCTCCCCTGAGCATCCCAAGACATCAAATATCTTAGTGATCTGCTTTATCCACGTCTCTACCGTAAGTGGTTCTGGCTTTCCCAAAAACTCTGGCGGTCCTAACTCCTTGAACTTCTTAGCGGTGACCATCCGTGAGTTGCCAGTGTTTCCACCTGCATTTTGAACAATAGTCTTTCTCATTTGGTTTTGCGTGAATTCTAGAAAGTTCCTAAATATACCATCGTTCGTCATCTGCTCAGTGGTGTTGTTCACAAGAGGAACATTGCCAGCCTGTTGCACGTTCTCCTCGTTGGTGAGCAAAGGTGTCGCCAAATACATGGTACAGAAACAACTACAACTTCCTTAATACAATTGTCGTGCAAAATACGACAACACATAAACTGTGAGTTTAAATACAAATACTGTCTAATAGAGAGTATACAAACTCAAAAGGAGTCCTCATTAAAATTATTGATACACTATTTTACAAAATAGTGAGGACTACTAAAACAACTGTCTTGAACCATTACTCCACACCCCGACTAGTTCCCGCTATATTCTCGTCTCCTGAGAAGAAAAATGGAACTAAAAGGAAAAGGGTGAGCTCAACTAGCCCAGTAAAGAATATTATAACTAAGATAATGTACAACAAATTATCCTTAGTCTTTAACAGGGAAAAATTTGATAGAATACAATAGACAACAAGTTTTAGATCAACAACTGCAGCGGAAACAACAATTCATTAGAAGAGTTAAGTAGAGAATGAAATCTACTATCATCTATGAATTTAAAAGTCCATCATCGATATTTTATCCCTGTAACATCAATCAATATACATCATAAATCAAATATTCATCTTTGCACTATAGGCCAAAGATATTCACCAGTTGGTCATGTTCATCTAAACACTTGTTCATCTTTGCACTACGGGCTAAAGATATTCATCATAAAATCATTCATCTTTGCACTACGGGTCAAAGATATTCACTTAATATCATCATTTAGGACTGAGGATGATGAAAAATATTTTAAAAAACGAATCCAGTGAAACAAAAGAACAAATATTAAGGATTCGTACTTTAAACAATCCAAGTTCAAAAATACTTCATAAATAACCAAAGTGGAGTAAAATTCAAGAATGATCAAAACATGGATACAATCAAAGCTAGTATCCATAATAGATATTTTGGAAGAAAAACGAAAATTTAATTTTTCTGTGAATAGTGTCGTATTCGTGAATAGTGCCGTATACGTGAATAGTAACTCCGACACCAAAAGATAGAAATTTCACAAAAAACATCATCGTGCTTCATGAATAGTACTCGTGAATAGTAACTTGTCAATAGTAACTTGTCAATAGTAACTCATGAATAGTAACTTATGAATAGTAATCCCGACATAAAAAATTTCAGACCAATATTTCGGTATAATGATATTGAAGAAATAATATCATTTTTGAATAAAATAACATCATTTACCTCAAAAAGACAGTACTTCTGACTGGAATACTGAATATAGTGCTGAAGGGAATTTGCACCGTATAACAACACTCAAAGTATCAAAATACTCACAAAAATACGCTCAATAATATAGAGAGAGAAAGAGAGAGAAAACTTCAGTTTCTAGTGTGATTTTCAATTCTAACCTAAGCATCCTATTTATAGAAAAATGCTTAGAACACCAAAGCAGAAAATTTAATAAAATAATATTATAATTAAATAATTTCAAGCCCACCTTAGACCAACTGAATTCAGCACATTTATATCACATGTGTAGCCCAAAAAAAACATTTTTCTTAAAATAATTATTTAAAACTTCCAAAAATCAATTATTCCAGAATTTCGGAACTTCAATAATTCATAATAAATATCCCTTTTCAGAAAAATTCGAACCACGTGTCTTTTCCATAGGAAATTTCATTATCTATAACTTTGCAGAAGAAAGTTTTTCCAAATTCTAAACAGAAATTGACCGAAATCCACAAACGGGCGATTTTACAAGCTATAATCAAATTTCAGTCAAGAAATGGGGTCCACCGACACACAAAACATGTGTTAATCATTTAATGCAACAAAAATACTCTTCCTCCTCATATACTCATATATCCCACATTCATTGTAAAAATATCACCATTATTATATAATATAATAAAATATTATTTTATCAGAAAAGATAAAATATCAATTTTTAACAATTGTCACTTTAAAAAATTTCTCCATCTATATCCACATAAAATCAATATTTTCTTCATCATATAAATCAATAATTAATTATTCATAAATAATATTACAAAATTACAGTACTAGCAACCATGCCGTTCCTAGGAAAGAGGGGGGTTTTCAATAAGAATTTTTCCTTACTGACGCGCAATTAGGTGACCAAACCTCTCCTTATACAGAACTTTCTAGACATTGTCAATAATGTTATCTAATAATATTATTCAGATAATATGAATTATTGCTCCGATAATGAAAAATACTGTGTAGTGACAATTATTGAAACAACAGTAATATAAAATATCAACGCAACAATTATTGAATCAATAAAATAAAATACTGAACAGTAATTACTGTAACAATTATTGAGTAGTGCCTTCTTACATAAGAATCAATAATTGGTGTAATACCGTGTGCTACTGTGCAACAACGCGTATTACTGTGTTTTAACCACCGGGTATTCCAACAGTATTAACAGTAACAACTACGCCGTTATTTAGAAATAACTTATACTTGTCGTTTTTTTCATCCAATCGCTTTCCGTTATGGGGCCCACAAAAGATTGCGCCGTCGTACGAATATTCCCCGACAGGAAGAATATTCCACGACCAAACGAATATTCTCCGACAATAATGAATATTTTATAACCACTTGCTTATTTGAGATATTTGCGCATTTTACCCATAACTAACCACATTAATCAAATCAACCCTTACTATTTCAAAATGATAAATAGAGGAAATTAAATTTCATTTATTAATAATTTGGGGTCTTACATGTCCCCACTTGGATAATCATTGTATTTAATCACATGTTGATACACCTTTTTCAGTATATATATATATATATATATATATATATATATATATATATATATATATATTGAATTATAAGTTATTGTTGAACAAGATAAAAACTTTGTGTATCCAATCAAATTATTTTGGATCGGATTTCAGACTAATAATGAACATCCCGATCAAAGAAAAACTTTTATGCGCCCAAGGCGGACAGAGTGAACGAACATATCGTTCTTGCATGTAGTGTTGATCAATACAGGGCATAACGGGCTGATCACCCCCCGTGCCTGTAAGTTATGACGGTTTGTAGATGAATTTCTGTTTAAATTTATTCGAAAATTGAAAACAATGTTCATAGCATGTCACATAAACCCTATTTATAGTCAGTACGTAGTTTCAGAAATTGGATAGAGAGTTGTTATGATATTTATCAGTTCAGATTACTTCACAACTATTAATTCGTTGTAGAAGGGTAGTACAAAGAAAATATTTAATCTTTTCAGCTAATATTTATAATTGTTATTACTTGCTGGGCACTCAAATGCTCATCCTTGCTTAATTTAAATGTTTTCAGCTAAGTGTGAACAACCAGAAGGCTCTACTAAGAACAAGGGAAAAGGAAAAATTGTTGAATTAATGCAATGCTATTTTATGTAATAATTAACTTTATTAAGACAAGTATAATATATATTATATATCATGATATGTAATGAATGTTTAAAGGTCTCGTACCTGGGGATTAGACTCTGATGATATGTAAATTAAGCTGATCTTTATATTATTGTTATTATTATTAGTATTATTCCGCTCATAGAAATGGTATCGTGAAGCACCGAGTTCGGGTTTCAAGTACCCGAATTTGGGGGCTTTACATAAGTTGTAAGTCGTAACTTCGTAAGCTTGGATCGGCGGCGGAATTGCAGAGGCCGGAGTGTTCGATACTCACGTTTTGCAAAGCGAAGCTGTGGCTATGAAGATTGAAGAGGCAGAATTGGAAATTTGGGATTTAGGGATTTGGGTTTGGGCTGGGTTAGAGAGTGGGAGTCTGAGAGAGGCGTCAGGCGAGAGATGAGTAAGTTTAAAAGTTTTTAAATTTTTTTATTAGAATGTCTATTCGGTTATTCGGGTAACCGAATATCACAATTTTAATAACCGTATCCAAACCCGAAAAACCGAATAGTAAAATGGTTATAACCGAATTACAAAAATAACCGAATAATCGAAATAATTCGGTTAAAAATGTTCGGTTATTCGATTTTATCCATTTTTTGCTCAGTCCTACCCGCTATCGGTGCGTACGGATGGAACAATGGACGTCTTCTTTCCATGATAAAATGGTCTTCAACTCTCACAAGAAGCACTTCAATGGAAGAGTTTCATGAACCAACAAAATTTTGAATACTCTCTATGACTTTTAATTAATGAAGAATGAATTTAATTTTAAGAACTTGAGAAGGATTGAAGTTGAAGTTGAAGTTGAAAGTGATTGTTTTGGGTAGATTTGGAACCTATTTATAGGTTTCTAAATACCCCTTTGAAGATATACATCCATTTAAAAAGTTACATCCTTTTGAAAAGAAACATCGTTTTGAAAAGGTTTTATCCCTTAAAAGGTAACTTTTCAATTTAAAAAGATATGAATCAAAGGTCATACCTAGTAGTTTTATTTTAAATAGAATTCTCATTCATTTATATATATATCCAACACAAACTAAAACTAAATTTGTAATATATTAAATAAACTAAAGCTTTATTTTATTTATAAAATGGGCATGTTAGTTGAAGATTTAATCTAAAAAGTTTGTTACATCCTTTTATTTGTGGTCTATGTTATATGTATGAATCAGGGATCCGGTTAGTATGAAGTTATTTTTTTGGTAAGTTGATCAATTGACCAACAGAATACTGACACACATACAATTTTGTCTGCGTGTCAGTATTTTATTAATTAATTAACCAACTTACCTTAAAATAAATTTCATACTAACCACTTCCATGAATTAGAAGAGCGGAGAAAGGGTTTAGGCCTCTATGCATGATAAATAGAAGCTAGAGAGAAGGGGTTTATATATACTTTATAGGGCTTTATGGTATGTAGAAATATATCCCAAAAAAAAGTCTCCTAACGAACTGTTAGCTAACTAGTACTACTCAACAATAAATGATGCCCAAAAGATAAAAAATAATAAGTAAATAAAAGCCTTAGAAAGTCGGACAGATCAAGACGAGGCAGCCATGCACAAAAACATGTGATACATTGCATTCGCTAATTCTAATTTCATTACTATTAAAATAAATTATTTGATGCAAGAAAAATATATCAATTATTGTTATAAATAGACGCAATTATAAATTAATACAAATATATTAATATATCTACACACAGTAAAAAATTAATATTTTTTACTGCAATAAATCTTTTATGTTATTATTTAGAAAATTGATATTTTCACATGTTTTTTGATATTTTTACAGTCCTCTCTCACATGAGAAGAAAAGTGGGTGCCACCTTTATGTAAGAGGAGACCATATAAAAATATCAAAAATTCGTGTGGAAATAGTGCTCCCCATTATTTATACCCTTTATTTCAAATTTTTTTGTCCAATCTCCCCTCATATATATATATATATATATATATATATATATATATATATATATATATATATATATACGGTCTCATCCATGGCAACTAGTTGTCATGAACGTTATTCCAGCAACAAACTCCCCAACCATCATGATAATAAAAGGTTGAGATTAGGCTTGTTTTCATCCTTTCCGCTAAGAGGAGTAGTGACAGAAATATTTTTTCTGGTGACAAGAGAAATGACCAATATGTCTTCACTTAATACTTTCTTCACTTAATAAGGGGGTGTTTGATAAAAATTGAATGAATCTGAATGAATTGAATCTGAAGCTGAATGAAAAAAGTTGTTTGATAATTGACATTTCTGAAACATCTGAATGACAAAACTTTATTATTTTACCCCTCTGAAAAAATTCAAAATTATTGTAAATTTATTTAATATTACTTAATATAATATTTAAAATAATTTTAAATTTTTTTTTACTTCATTTAGCCATTCAGCTCGTCCATCTTACCGATTCAGCCATTCAGACCAAAACAAACGCACTGACCAATTCAGCCATTCAAATTCAGCTCCATTCAGCTCTAAACAAACACCCCCTAAGTCAGGTTGGTATTTTACTGAACTGCCCTCACTTAATCAGTCACTGCCGCTAGTAGAGTAGGACTGAGCAAAAAAAGGGATATAACCATAACCGAACTGAGCCAATTTTTTTAACCGAATTTTT
Source organism: Panax japonicus (assembly GCA_020205505.1). Classification (NCBI taxonomy): domain Eukaryota; kingdom Viridiplantae; phylum Streptophyta; class Magnoliopsida; order Apiales; family Araliaceae; genus Panax; species Panax japonicus. The sequence goes on from CM035113.1 coordinate 86,163,453, forward strand.
TTGATAATTCGATTATTTTTTGTAATCAGGTTATATCTGAATTTTTATTCGGTTTTCGTTTTCGAGTTCGGGTTCGAAATGGGGATTGGATTTATGTTGTTCGGTTAACCGAATAGAAAAAAAAATCCGAATTGCATTAAACAAATCCTACTGATCATGAAGGATGTTGGCTACCTTCGGGCTTCGGCTAAATCCTTTAATGGCTATTGGCTAGCAATATACCCAGCATTCCTAAAAGATGAATTGTCCAAGATAGTGAAATATGTATGGAACTATGTAAGGGTTGGAGAGTATTAGTATTATATTTAATACATTGAAGAATCTTGCCCATGCTGATAATGTGCAAGTAATGAGAATCCAGCCCAATTTGATATGATTCTGTTTTTTTTTGTGACAAAAATGAAGCATAAGTTCCGAAATACCCGAATTTACAATTTGGGTATTCGTTAATTCGATTATTGCTAAATTCGATTAATAGATCAGATAACGAAATTAGAAATATTTCGGTATTTAATTATATCCAAATAAACTATTCGGTTCGGTTATAACCGAAATGCTCACCCCTAACTAGAGATAGACATCAAATATCAAATCTAATCGCTCCTTAGATCAGTTTTCTTGCAACCAGAAGAAGAGAAAAGTCTTGCCGCTTGCACTAGTAACAACAAATTGCAAGGATTTTGAAGCAACCAACTTTCCGGTGTAACCACGTAAAATTTTTGTAAGATTATTTCTACCAATTTGTTTTTAAAAATAAATAAATATTGTGATTTATTTTGAAATTTTTATTTTAGGCAAATGTATTCATGTCAACTTTTAGAGAAAATTAGCAACGTGTCTATGTATACTGTGAAATTTGGTACAAATTAATAAGTTATGTTTTGGGGTAAATGTATGCATGTTATTATGTGGTGAAATAGTGATTATATACAAGTTGTAAATTGTTTTTTGTTAAATTATTGTAAAATGATTGTGAATAATAATTAAGATATATTTGTGTTTAAGTAATGTCATATTGTTCATTTCTCCTCTCCACTAAAAAGAGTATACCTGCTGCTAGCGGCATGATGAAATCAAGACTAGAGCTTTGTTGGGGAGTTGATTGGTGAAATAGTATATGTGACAAGGATGAGAATCCACATATATATAACAAAATATAACTAATTTTAAATTTTTCGCTCATCCTAATAAATCATCTGGATCGTTCAAAGTTTAGGATAAATCTCACCGTCCATGTAGTGCCGGAGGCATGGGACACAACTAGTATATATATATAGAGCCCGGTTCAGGTCAGGACTCCCAAACGGTACTAAAATGCGGATTTTTTTTTTTGAAACAATTAAAAAAAAGTTTAATATTTTATGGAATTGAGACTGTACATGCCTATTTTGTTATATGTAACCAAATCACATCTAAAACAGTCTTATGAAAAAAATTCAGTTCCATAAAATATTAAACTTTTTTTTAGTTGTTTTAAAAAAGAAGAAAAAAAATCCGCATTTTAGTACCGCGCGGGAGTCCTGACGTGAACCGGGCTCTCTCTCTCTCTCTATATATATATATATAGAACCGATCAGGTGAGGGCTCCCTTACTTTGTTAAAATGCGGACCTTTTTTTTTTAAAACAACTAAAAAAAATATTTAATATTTTATGGAACTGATATTTTTCCATAATATAATGTTTTGGGCGTGATTTGAATACCTATACCAAAAAATAGTGGTATAGTCTGCACAGACTGTACAGACCTGTTTTGTTATACGTATTCAAATCACATCCAAAACATTGTATTATGAAAAAATTTCAGTTCCATAAAATATTAAAAAAAATATAATTATTTTAAAAAAAAACCAAAAAAAAAAGTCCACATTTTAACAAAGTAAGGGAGCCCTTACAGGGACCGGACCCTATATATATATATATATATATATATATATATATATATATATATATATATATATATATATATATGACCTTAAACAGCGAACCAACTATGGCGACAGCTTCGCTATAGCATATAAAGCCGACGACATAACTATGGCGACGATTCGAACGGTCGCAATAACTCAAAAAATCGTCGTTTTAACCAGTTCGCTTTTGATTCGCTGAAAAAGAGTATCGTGTGTGTGTGTGTGTATATATATATATATATACATCACAAATGAACATAGTGGTTTAGTTATGGTGAAAACTACGTGAATTTTGAACATCAACCTTGACGAGAAATAAAAATTAACAAGGTAAGCGCACACAATAGAAAAATTAAGAATTTCATAGCAGGAAACGAGGAGAAAACCAGTCATCTCATTCAGTTTAGGATCCAAAAGTAGACGATACATCTCATCAGACTACATAGATAGACAAAATCAACTACACTGAATAACAAAAAAAGTAGTACAGAAACATGTCATTGGGAGCTTCTCAATCACAGTTGATCCTCTGTGAAGTTAACAGAGAGGTCCCAGTAATGACCGACGCCGACATCTGAAAACACTTTCCGGGCAGCCGCTTCAGTCCTGCACTCGTGGACAAAAAACCTACTGAAACTAGATTTAGCAACGCTCCCCTGCCACACTAGCACGCATTGGTTTACAGGTTTCTCTTCATCTTCGTCCTCGTCCTCTTTCACAGCAGCAGCCCAGTTTATACGCTTGAGCATGAGTTTCCCATATCTCTTGATTGATTTGCTTCCACCTTCAACCACCACAACGGAAACGCCTTCTGAGATCACAGCACAACCTGTCAACCGGTTTTCCTGGGCATTCACATCAACCTTAAAGCGGGTCTGGGGGTGTGAAAGATCATTTATCTTGTAAACAGAAACTATAGTCTCCAGTGTGTTAGGGTCATCGAAAAGCTTCCTCTCTTTCTTTTCACGACGTTCAGCAGGAGTGAGCTTACGTGCAATATTCCTGTCCACATGAGCTTGTTCACGCTCAGCAGCTGCACTTCTGATCTCCATTTCAAGCCGTGTAGGATCCTGGGTTGCTTCAGAGCCAAGAACTTTCATGAGATTGCTCATTTTAACTTTTGCTTTTGGAGGTTCAATCAGGCCTTGTCTAATCATCTCCTGCCTATCTTTTTCCCTAGCAAGGCGTCGCTGGGTACGGAGTTTCTTCTGCTCCTTCTTGGTTAGTTTCAGGGGTTGAGGTGGTGGGGGAGCTGGTTCAGCAGGAGGCTCAATAGGCCGAGGGTGTTCCACATAGATGGTGATCTTCTCCAGCTTCAATTTACCTTCAGCTATGGTTCCATCACTGATTTCACCATAATTACCATCTTGCAGAAGAGGTACATCCCTGAAAATAATGTGTGAACAATCAGATAAGCATCTTTAACATGGATAGAGTTGGCCAATATTTACTAGGAAGAGAATCCAAAAGGAGAGAAGCGTATAACAATAAACCATGGCAATTATATGGAGATTAAGAAACTAAAATTTTCGGCCCTCAAAACAGATTAAAAATGTGTTTCATTTCATACACAACTATACAAGTATAAGAGGTCAGATTACTTTGAAAGTAGTCGAGCGAACCAACTTCAACACAAATACCTTGGCAGCTAATTTCATAACAAATTTTGTGTTGAATGACTTCAACCACTCAACCCCAATAAAAAGTATCTGCAGCCCTGACATGATTCACTAATGTAGTTTCCAATTAAACAAAAGAAACACGTCTTTTAACAAGTGTGCAACATACACGCTTTTGAAAAGATAATTCACAAATTGGAACGAAGGGAACAATACAATAATCATCAGAGATTCACACTTGTTCGAGTTTATAGAGAGAAGAAAAGAAATGAACTTAAAATTTATGAGAGAAAAGAGAGTGAAAGAAATAAAATTTAATTCTTTTTTTCTTTTTAATAAATTAAAATTTTACTTTCTTTCCTTGTGTTTGTGAGTTTTGAAAGAAATTTAAACTTTCAAAAGTATATTACTATTTTATCCTTGTGAGATTATACTTGAGAACTATTATAAGGGATAGTTTTGGTATTTTCGTAATAAATTTCTTTTCAAATCTTCCCAAGTTTGGGAGGAAATTATTGAAAAATTTCTCTCCATCTCTTTTCTTCTCTCCTCAAAATACTCAAAAACAGGGGACTTTTTTGATCTCTTCCCTAAATTTCACTCCGTTCTTTTCTCTCCTTTTTCAAACTCACAAACAGTGTTAGAGAGCCGACACAGTAAGAGGGAGTGATGATCAAGACCAGTAATTCTGCTTCTTTATTTTTGTTTTATTTTTGGGAGACATTTGCAGTCAGCGTAGCCATTATGTATGATTTTATTGTAAACAGAAAATCAATAGCTAACTAATAATCTTTCCTTGAAAAGAAAAATGACCTGCATAATACACCAATAGAAAAGTCCGGTATCTTACCACCACTCAGTTTCAGGAATTGGGTCCTTTGGCTTCTCTTTTATGATCACTCTCTCTGATACCTCAATCAGATTTGGATTTATATCCGGCTCTGCTTTCGCTTTCGCAAGTTGTGCTTGCTTAGCTTTTAACTCTTTGGCTTGTGCTTCTCCAAATTGACTCTGCAAAAGCAATTAACAGATTATAAGCATAACATATTTAACTGGGAGCATATCAAGAGCGAAGCAGTGGAACTAATACCTTTAACTTGATTATCTCTGCATCTTTTGACCATTTGCCTTCCTCTACAAACTGAAAATTCATCCTCTTAGGCCTCAAAAGCTTATTTTTATCAATACCCATCCTCGCATCAAAATGAGGATTCGTTTCTGGATCTACTTCCAGTTCAGGTTTAAGAATTTGGAACGCATCTTTTTTCTGCTTGTTAATGTTCACCTGGATAGTTAAATAAAACATTAAAAGAAGCACCAAAAAGGTAGAGAAAAAAAACAAAAAAAGATGGATATTGATATCAGCGGGCCAAAATTTTAACAAACCTTTAGGGTGCTCAGGTTGTTTAATTTTGGGACATTCACCACATTTCCATGCTCATCTATTTCCCTACCCAATGCATCCAAACGGAGAACGGGAGCCTTGGCGGACTTTGGCTGGACAGTAATCTCAGGTGGCATCTGTCCAGGAAACATGTTTATTAGAGGAGCAAATTCTGGGTCCTGTCGAAATCCCATTTTGGCAGCAAGCTCCTGGGCACGTTTTACAGCTTCAACTTTTGGTGCTGTAAGCCCCTCAAGATGAGGCACACCACTTATAAGCGGCTTCATAGAAGCTGCAGAAGAAGCAGGTAAGCTTGAAGCATTCATTGTTCCTCCAGTAGAAGGAGCCAGAGCAGGAAGCATGCCTAAAATGGAGGGTGTAGTTTTAAGTCCCTCCTTTGACCCCATCTGCGAATTAGCATCTCTGCTTGGACCAACACCCTTGTTTAACTGCAGGATTAATAAGCATAAGCATCAGGTGCAGAGCTTATAGATAATAAACACAGAAAACAAAACCATAAAACACCTGTCGAGCTTGCTTAACAACTTACCAAAGGAATCTTCTTCAGCTTTTCCGAGATTTCCTTCTGCTTCTGCAAAGCTCTCTTAGCTTTTGCTAAAGCATCAAGAGAGAAGCCTCCACTTTTTCCAGCATCTGAAGCTGTCCCATCTGTACTGGATTTCCCAGGAACCTCATGAAATCTGTTTACATTAACTCCCTTATTTTCATTTGTGGTAGAAATTGAAGATACCTTGGTAGGAGGGTGATGGCCAGGAGCCAAAGTCTCAGGCAGCGTCCTTGATGCAAGGTTGAGTGGTTCCAAATCAGCACCCTGTAAGCAATCATAGTAAATGAATAAACACTTTTTTTAAAATAATTTTGGATAATCATGACTAAATCAAGATAAGAACCCAAAAGAGTACCATCATATTTATAATTACAAAGTATGTCCCTTAGGAGAAACAACAACAAAGAGACAGCTATAAGAAATTTGGCATCTCATTCTAAGCCATTCTAGAGACAAACAGTACAAGAGAAATCCTAGCATGTCAGGCAAATACCATAAAATTCAATGTCAAACTCAACCGAATTTAACATTATATCCAAATATCAACAGGTATTCTCTTCTACACATAAACAACATTAATATATGGAAGTTTAAACAAGTACTATGGCAGAAACCCTGATCAAGTACGCATAACAATTTTCCTAGTTCGAATTTTTTTGCAAGAACCTAACCAAGTCATAAACAGGATATACAAAATAATAACTAATAAAAGAAACACAAGCCAAAAAAAGAAAAGGAAAAAAGGATTAAAGCAAGAACTCCCAGTTGTGCTGAAATCCATTATATTGTGGTCAAAAGAATACTCCCTCCCATCCCCTAAAGAATGGATTTTTAGTACTTAAAAGATTTTGAACACGGGTGGTTAAAGTACAAAATTAAAGCCATTATGCAGAAAAAAGATTACATTATCCCGTAATTTTGTGCGGTCCACTAGCATGATATTTAAGCAAATCATAACTATGAAATTGGAAATTATATTATTCTCTCTCCTTTAGCTTAACTTTCTTAATTATTTAATTTGCGTTAAAAAAATTGTACTCAAGTCATTCTTTGGCAGATTGAGGGAGTATCTTATTAACTATGATCAGATCTCATGACTGAGGTACATCATACTCAACTAGAAAAATTAAAAAGTGATGCAGAACCAGAAATGTTAAAAAGCAAAGCAGTCTTTTTAAGAGGTCAGATGCAGAACTACCTTGCTTCTACATGCAAGCAGTTAGTAGACAAGTTAAAGTAAACCTAGAAGATCAAGAGCAAGTATCTAAGACAAGCTTCAAGGTTGTTGACAACGATCAGTCTTCAATTACACAATCCAAAACTCCAAATAACTCCCTCAAATGTCAGGCATCCAGGTGATCATGTAATCTAACATCTGGAGTGATTAAATTAAATGACTTATGGTGTATTATTAGTCCAGCGCCAAACTTCCATTGATTACCCTGCCAGGTTAGTTACAAGAAAGTATCATAAAGAATCATGAAATGAAATAATTTTCATAGCCTTTTAATGCATTGTTGGCTAATGATGAAGGGATTGACCAGGATAACAAACTGATTAAACACAACCCCACCAAAATGATTAAGCCTGTGTGAACCTATAAACAAATGTGTAATACTTACAGAATAAGTATTACATGCTAATGCTATCATACTACACATTAACAACTCAGACATTCATGGAAATATCAATTAAATTTACACCAACACATTAAAAAATGAATTCCATAAAACTAATTGCATAACACATATCAAAACGCGGTTAAGATATAGAGCCACCAGTAAGCAAACTTACATTGGTAACAGAACCACCCCCATTGGATGACCGGCCAGTCTGATTACTGGTAGACTCCTCAATTTTAGGTTCATTCTTCAACAATTTATCTACAAAACTCCTTTGTTTGCCTTCTTCATCAACCTCCATATCTTCCTTCTTATCCTTGTCCTCAAATTTCCGCCTCTCTCTCCTCTCCTCCCTATTAACCTTCCCATCATCCCCATCAAATCTCCGCCTCTCTCTCCTCTCCTCTCTCTCACCTCCATTGAACTCCTTCCCATCCTCAGCCCTATCCTCAAACTTTCTCCTCTCTTTCTTCTCCTCCAAAACCCTAGCTCTCTTCTCCCCTCCATCAAACCGGTCCTCGCTTTCTCCCCTATCTTTCCTCTTATTCGAAGAAGCATTAACATCCTCCCTCGAAACCCTATCTCTACTCCTTTCTCTCTCCTCCCTCAACTCATACGATTTCTCGCGCCTGCCTCGATCGTTTTCTTTGTCTCTACTTCCCTCCCTCTCATCTCTCGATCTGTGTCTATCCTCGATATGCTTATCGTGTTTCGAACGGTGGTGATGCTCATCGGCGGCGGCGGAGTCTCTGGATTTGTCTTTGCTGCTCCGGTGCTTGTGGTCTCGATCTCTGTGATCTTTAATTGAATCTCTGTAATCTTTGTCTCTATCCCGTTCGGAATCTCTGTGTTTACGACTCGATTTGTCCTTCTCCGGTGGCCTATCCATTTTAGGTTTTCACTCTATTCGCGAACACACACTCTCCCTAGATGATACCCTCCTGGGAAAAAGTGGAGAGAATGGATTACAAGCTGTTCCAAACAGTGCCTATATATGGGAATTTAAGCGCGTCAATCGTATATATAAATACTCTACTCTTATTTTGTTTTCAATTCAGTCCCTCTACTTCTAATTTATTCAAACTAGATTTCATCTAAGCTTCGCATTTTAGCCGAATTACGATTATGGTCGTGTATCAATACATAAATTTTGATAGAATTATAAAATTAACTCATTATATCAAATACATCGGAAAAGTATTATCAGTTAGATTTATCCACGTAACTCGTAATTAAAAAATTAACATATAAAGTCGCAATATATATCATTTTCAATTTTTTTATTTACCAAAAAAAAAGATTCGACAAATATTAGTGCCAATTTGATTTTAACATTTAATATTTTCTTTTTTTAAAATAATGATATGTGCAACTTTTTAACAAAATATAAATTATTTAACTTATTATTTCCTATCTCTAGAGTCTAACTTCATTTTTGACTTAAAATTTCATCAAAAATGTCAGATTGAGTTTAGAGCTGAGTAAGTAATTAAATTACCTCCAAAATCACACAAAAAATCGCATAAACTGCACTAATAATTTCGGCGTATGTGACGGCTTAGAGATTGTGCCCTAACTTTTGTTTTAGAAGTTGTGCTGCTCTTCTTTTGTCTTCATTCTGTATCACCTTTTGAATTAGAGTTTGGCTAATTACTCACCTGTGTAGGTATTATTTGTTGTAAAAATTTGGTATATATGTAGTTTTGTCCAAACTGATCATCAGAAAAAAGGTACACTTCGGCAGAGATGTTAAAGATATGTGTGTTATTGTTTTTCAAGATTTTATAAATTCTTATTTGTTTCATGTTAGTTTAGTGTATTCATAATTGTATGAACTAGTATAAAATCCGTGCAAGGCACGTGCTAAATAGAAATATATATAAATTTTTTTATGAGATGAATAGATTATTATTGTTTAAAATTTTACCTTACCTTTTTTTTCTTATTTTAATTTAATTAATTAATGAGTGATAATTAAATTAAGCATGATAAATAACTAAACGTAAAATCAATCACACAAGACATAGACACGGAGATTTAACTAGTTCACAATATAAAACTCGAGTATGTTGTTACGTCAAGTTCCAAACTCATTACTCCTTCCTCAAACTATAAACAACTAATTATCTTAGACAAGCTCATTGGTTCATTCCTCAAATTTATTTGTATATGTATCTTTCAGTTCAATTATATTCTATGAGCTGGTCTTACAACAACATATCCTCCACCTCATAAGTGTACTAGAGACCCAATTATGTCAGTTATATTCTATGATCTGGTCTTGAAACCACGACATTTCTCTTTTACCCACAAGTACACTAAAGACCCAACTCCGTCAATTATATTCTATTATCTGATTTTGAAACTATAACATCTCATTCACCTCAAATACACTAGAGACTCAACTCCTAATTGATTTCTTTATGACTTTGGTCTTGGTCGTAAGATTATTCGTATTTCTTACCGACACATAAAATAAATTAAATCCCCAATACTATCTTTACAAAAAGATTATTTGAATAATACTTCTTAAATAAGAAAATAAAATTCAGGGCAAATATAAAAGTTTGACTAACTTTTATAGTTTGTGTTTCTAAAATAAACAACTAGCCTATATATATATATATATATATATATATATATATATATATATAATCAATGACTTTTATATGCTAGTGATATGCTTCTTGTGTAAATGTATTGATTAAGTTTAGATATATCTACAAAAGTTTCAGTTGTTGGTTATGCTCCAAAATTTATAATTTTGACAGTCTTATATTGTCTATTTTGAAAATATTCTTTGTGTATATAAGTACATGTTGGTTTGGGATTAGTAACATGGTTGAGGAAAAAGGGATGTGCATGCGCACATGAGGATGATTAAGGAATTGATCTTATTAAATAAGAGTTTCCCAAATATGTTTCTTTGCTAGCAGATATATATCAGTTCAAAACAAGTAATTTACTTTTAAGTAAACAAATATATCAATTAAGACGTTTGATTAACTTTATATATATATATATATATATATATATATATATAATAAAACAGAACCCATTTTGAATCTTTCATTTGACAAAGCACAAGGACGGTTCAGATTCATTCTAACTTAATTTTTCCAACTTAATCTAAAGGCTCATATTTCTTCCCGCCCAAATCAAATTCACTCATACACCATACTCTCTCTCATATTCACACACAAAATATTTCTCTCTCTTATCTTCTTCACACACACACAAAAACAAATAATAATAGTACTAAAAATCTATATAATAAAACAGGACCTAATTTATGAAGAATATATATAATAGTAATAATAATAGTAATAGTAATAATAATAGAAATAATAATAGTAATAGTAATAGTAATAATAATAGTAATAGTAATAGAAATAATAATAATAATAATAATCTATATAATAAAGACTAATTGATTTGAGCGGGAAAGCACAAGTACGGTTCAGATTCATTCTAATTTTAATTCAAAATAATAATAATTATAATATAATAATATTATTATTATAATAGTAATAATAATAATAGTAGTAATAAAGTAATAATAATTATAATAAAATTAATATTAATATTAATAATTATAATTAAAATTATAATAATAATAGTAATAATAAATAACAACAACAACAATAACAATAATAATTATTATTGTGGTAGTGTGGTAAATTATGATAATTATTATGTCTAATTTTAAGTTGCAAAGAGCCTTCAGGCATCTATTTGTTATAGATTAAAAATGGGTAAATATCATCTATACCATCCAAGCAATTATGAAGGGTTGTGATTAAAAAATAATTTTCGCCATCCACCAGAAGTACTAGCGGATGGGATTAAATTTTCAAATGTCCAATTATGCCCCTATCAACATTATGACGACGCAGAAGAATGAGATGATGCGTATTTTTACCCTTTATTCTATACACATTATGACGACGCAGAAGAATTGCAGAAGATGCAACAATCTGACATGATTTGTCTAATGATGCTTCCTTCTTCAACCTTAAGGCCCTCTACCCTGCTTATTCCAAAGGTGCACTGCATAGCTCTGGTCGCGTCAATTTATATGACCAAGGATGGATCAATCAACAATTTGAAACCCTAAATCAAAGATCCTATTCATAATATTGGTGTTCAAAGGCAGATTCTTCTTTTCGAAGAAATCCTCGTCTGACACTTCCACTCTCGATGGATTCAATAACAGTCCTTAATCCTTCGATAATTCGATTCCAACTCGAATTCGCCCATCAGATCTGATAAGAAGAAGGGCAAATAGAAAGACGATCTACAACAACAAATCTCTCCTAGTAAGACAATACAGCAAAAAACATAAGGAACAACATCATAATTTGGTCGGCAGCCTGAGGTATAATGGGATTCGTCTCATCAGCACTACTAAGTTTGGAGGACGCCACAAAGAGAAGCCTGCAAATCTCCTTGTTTTTCCCTATCATCTGATGATCCAATTAGTAGGGGTAAAAGTGACCCATAAAAAATTTATACCTGTCCGCTAGAAGTACTAGCGGATGGCGAAATGGTTTTTAAACTTGGACCGTTGATAATTGCTATGGATGGTATAGATGATATTTGCCCATTTTTAATCCATAGCAAATAGATGATATGGATCATTGCCTATATATATATATATATATATATATATATATATATATATATATATATAGGTAAAAATAGAGGTACACAGCCGTGTAACTTTTAAAGTTATACGGTCTACGATCGTAGAGTGAGTAGTCCCCAGATAGTAGAGTGAATTCACTCTACGATCGTAGAGTAGTCCACGATCGTAGAGTGAATTCACAAATCGTAGAGTGACTACTCTACGATCGTTGGGTGAAATCACTCTACGATCGTAGACCGTGTAACTTTTAAAAGTTATACAGCTGTGTACCTCCATATTCCCCATATATATATATAGTATAACCAATATATATCAGTTCGGTATGGTATATATTTTAAATTTTACCGAATCATTCATACCAAAGCTAGTCGGTATCGGTAAAAAACCGATTTTATAGTAGTTGGTTTCACTCAATTAGGATTTAAACTTACAATTCTACGAAAAGTTAATACTCCTTCTTGTCTCAGGATAAAATTCTTGATTGATTTTTTGCGCATAATAAGAAACAAAATAAAATGATAAAATTATTCATATTTAAGTTCTCATTTAATTGCATAGTTTTTTGCACATGACTAGCGATGTTCAATAAATATTAAAGGTATTATAAATAAATTATTGTAAAAAATAGATTATTTAAGATATGTAGATATTTAATTTGAAACTATCTAAAATAATATCTTAAAAGATTGTCGTTTAATGTTTTTGCACATGGATTAAAAAAGTCATTTAATACTATCATTTAACAATTAAAATTTGTTTGAAATTTCACCACTACCCCTTTATGGGAAGTTGAAAACTATTAATACAAGGGAGAGAATTTCTTGAGACAATGAGAGAAAGTAGGGGTGATATAAGAAAATAAATAATTTATGACAAATAAATTGAAATAAATTTTTTTTTTCCAAAACGATAATTTTTTAAAAATTGAGGGAATAATAAAGATTTTTATCTTAGTTAGGAGGGAGGGGAGTAGACTATTTTTGGGTCACCACAATTTATGTCTCAAGTTCTAAGGGCATTTATTATAGTGGTGACTGATGAAAAAGACATGAATTCATTTCAAATCAACATTATTAGGGCATAGGTTCAGTGAAAATGAAACCATAGGAATCCATTACTAAATAAATTGGGTAGAGTCAGAATAATTCTAATCAAAATTTGGAGCCATTTACTAAAAGTTCAATTATACACAAGTGCAAGGAATTGTCAAGTCTAGAGGAGTAGTTATTAGTACCCAAAAAAAATATAAGAAAACATTTTTGTTTTATTAATAAAAAAAGAAGCATATTATATTTACCAAAACATTTAATAATATCTAGAATTTGCAGATACAAGAACATTAGAACAAGAAAAAGGCATCTAAAGAAAAACAAGTATGATAAGGAATAATCATCAAGAAATCAGGGTAAAACAGAAAACAAATATTGCATATAATCACAAGCTGAAGGAAATGAATACATACATTACCAATGTAGTATATAAGTTACATATGTTTAGGAATATATCTAGCTATATAACCATATTATAATGCTACATTTGTATCAAAAAAATGAACACACTTTTGCACCATATCTTCTGCAAATAAATCCAAATCATCTCCATTAAATTGAAGAACATATTGTAGTATATGATTTAGCTTTACCTCATTTCAGTTTTCACCATTTCAGAGAAAACCTTACTCATTGATATACCAGCAAGATCAGCCACACTACCAACACTAAATTGCGCAGACGAAACACTGTTCTCAAAGTGATTGTTTGAGAGTTGATCGTTCGAGCTTCGCCTTACAGAAATGCCTTGAAGTTGGAGGGCACATTCCAATTTCCATAATATTTCTCCCATTGCAGGTCGATCAACACCGCGTCCTGCCAAACATTTCTCAGCTATCTCTCCAAACTCTCGCAAAGACTCAGGCTTTATCTCCCCTGCAAGATGAGGGTCAACAATATTTTCGTACTCGCCTGTCTTAATCCACTTCATGACCCACTCGACTAAATTTACCATCTCCTTTGGCTGTGATGGATCGATAACAGGTCTCCCAGATAGGATTTCAAACATAACAACACCAAAGGAATACACATCTGATTTGTCGGTCAATTGTTGTCGTATCAAATATTCTGGATCAAGGTAACCGAAACTTCCTTTCACTGCTGTACTAACATGAGTATGATCAATCTCAGGACCATTCTTTGACAGCCCAAAATCAGCAACTTTAGCCATGAGATTCTCATCGAGAAGTATATTTGCAGACTTGACATCACGATGAATGATTGACTTTGTGGAACCAGTGTGAAGATAGTGTAGTCCTCTGGCAGAACCCATGCAGATCTCAAGCCTTTGTCTCCAATTCAATTTGGGAAGATCAGAGCCATACAAATGATTCTTGAGTGTCCCATTGTCCATGTACTCATAAATTATGATCATCTCATTTTGCTCATCGCAGTACCCTATGAAAGATACCAAATGGCGATGACGAAATTGAGATAACATTTCAATTTCTGTCCGAAATTCTGCTACTCCCTGTTGAGATTGAGGAACTCCTCTCTTCACAGCAACCTTTGTCTCATCCCTAAAAACCCCCTTGTAAACCTTCCCAAAACCACCAACACCAATGATTAAACTTTCACTGAAATTATCAGTAGCCTCTTTGACTACAAAAAAAGGAAAGCGATACCCAATTTTTGATCTGGAAATCATTGCTGTCCCATCCGTATATATACTCTCCTTTTTTCCGTACAAGGCAAAGTGATCCTGTGTTGAGCGGATCACATGAGATAGTTTGCTTCTTCTTCTCCATACTATGAAAAGAACTAAAGCCAAAATCACAACAAACAAAATCCCAACAAGGGAGGCTGCTATTGTCCAGAATTTCAGCTTGGATCTTGAAGTTGAGGTTTGCATTTTAGAGTCATTAAAATCAAGGCTGCCCCTAGAATTGCTAATTTTCATGATCTCTAGCCCATTAAGAATGCCATCTGGGTAAGCATTATGTTCAACATTAGGTCCGATGCTCACATTCAGCTTATTACTATTGCTTGATCTTGTGACAAAATCCATGTAATATGGGGAGCGCAGAACATTCGACGTTAGCTTACTAAGATCAAGATCCCTATAAACTAACAAGGAGTTGATATAAACATTAAAGAACATCTTATTTAGCTCAGGGCTTACTATATCACAGAAATGAAACCGGACAAAATACTCAAAACCAGGATCAATATCAAACAACCAGGTCATGTTGACAAGAGTGTTGGGATCAGATTCCGAATCCAACCTAGTTGCCGTGCCATAAACAGAAGGAGGAGCAATATCCTTAGTAGGCCATCCTGTGTAATTTACAGGCACAGCTCCAATATTTGGTACGAACTTGACAAGATTTCCGTGTTTCAAATAGCTAAAATCAGAAACCCAAAGTCTCGACAAGGTGTCATTTTGAGGGGACACCATTTGGTTACCCATATTCACCCTGGCAATCGTCTCTAGTGCTTGTTTCCACAAATTATTGTGATCTCCCGGAGGATCAAAGTTTTTTGCACTATCAGGTAAAAGAATATCTGGGATTGAAACAACTTCTATAGCATTCAAAAAAGCAAATGAATCCTTAGAAGGCACAATATTGAGGACAAGACTACCATCAGTGATGTTCAAAGAGTACTCCTTAACAACAGGGACACTCGGCGGTTGGAAATCTCTAAAAAGGGTAAAATCTTGGGCATAAATTGAGAATCTAGCAGTGCTTAGATTGTACTTATCATACACAAAAGGGTAGAAATAAAGGCGAATCCAGTGCCCTCCTTGTTTCTTGATTGCAAAGGTGTAATCGGAGGTTCCATTGAAAATTCTAGCACTTTGATACAAAGCTAAATCAGTGGTAGATGAATTGGGCTTTGAATTTGTATTGACAAATAGTGTTTGTGCGGTTGAAAGACTAGTGGCATTAGAGCTATCAGCCATGAAAAGGCGATTGCCGACTGATTTACTCATGGTGGATCCACAGTCTATCAGATAGTTATCTACAGGATCAAATTCTAAGGAACAGCATATCAAACACAAAATGTACAACACCCAAAAAAGCAATTTCCCCATCATAATAAATCCTGAACAGAATCAGACAAACAAGATACAAGTGAAGTGCAAACTATTTCAACAACAGGACTTGATATGAATCTATGGAGTATAAACCCATCCGTACCCAGAAAAAAAACATGACCAAATAGAGAAAATCAAGAACATAAAGGGAATAGATACAAAAAAGGGTCACCTTTGATATCACCTGAGCATTAATACAGAAAAGACCCAAATTCTTTTCTTCACACCTAACTGAGAAAAACCCAGAATTTTCTTTTCACAATAAAGTGTTCTTGAAAAAGAAAAACACAACCCACAGCTTCTATTATTGTGTTTGGTATTGACAATAATGTGGACAGACCAAGAATTTTATCTTGTTCTATAGTTCTTACATTTTATTAAGACTGGCAACTATGTTTTTATTTGACAAATTCATGTATTCAAAACGGACCCAAAAAATACGTAATACTAATAAAAGTACAGTCAATGGACTCATATACAAACATACGTGTGTACGCATCAAAACTATGGAAATTGATAAGATTGAGGAAGACAGCTAATATTGGGGGCTCACCTTTTCTATAACAACAAACATCTTCATGGTGTATAATGATTGAAAACAGAG
Organism: Panax japonicus; assembly: GCA_020205505.1. Classification (NCBI taxonomy): domain Eukaryota; kingdom Viridiplantae; phylum Streptophyta; class Magnoliopsida; order Apiales; family Araliaceae; genus Panax; species Panax japonicus. The sequence continues at coordinate 86,179,895 of CM035113.1, forward strand.
GAAAAAAGAGTAGGCACACATTTATATTCTATTTTATGTAACTAAGCATTAGAGAGAAGAAGGTTCCTTGATGCTGCTTCTCAAAGGATTAGGGACTTGTTTGTGGCAGCTTATTTGGAACAATTTTTTAAGTAGTACCTCAGATTCATAATAATAGTAGGGAATTATTAAATTCACATAACTTTTTGTTATTTTCATAACAAAAGTGTAGCTGTAGATGTATAGCGACGGTGAAAATAACAACACTTTTGTTGTGAAATCCTATAGCGACATTTTTGTTGTGAAATCCTATAGCGACACTTTTGTTGTGAAAATAATATTTTCTATTATGGATTTAACAATTTCCAAAATAGTAATACTATCGTTTAAAAATTAAAATTTGTATAAAATTTCATCATTATCCCTTTATAAAAAGTTGAAAACTATTAATATGAAAATGGGCTATATGTATATACACAGCTGTGTATTACACAGTAGGCCTAGGACGACAGATTTTTTGGGTTATAACGACGGTAAACTGTCGCCATAGCCCAGAATAGCTATGACGACGGGTGAAACCGTCGCTATAGCCCAAAAAATCGTCGCTATAGCCTACTGTGTAATACACAGATGTGTACACACATTTTTTCCTATGAAAATTTATTGGAACAATGACAAAAGTTAAGAGTAATATAGAAAAATAAATAATTTATTCTCAAAAATTATAAACGACAAATAAATTAGAACAAATTTTTTTTTTTAAAAAGTCAATTATTATGAAATAGAGATAGTATTATATACTCCATATAGTATTAAAAAATAAGTTGAGATAAGTGGATTTGTCACAACTAATTTTAAATAATTTATAATATTTGTACAATACCTCTCTACCTCTGGAGTCTAGGCTGCGCTTATTTGTAAATATAATAGATGAGATATAATTATATTTATTTGTATTAAAATGTGTGGTCCTCCATAACAAACTAAGTGGAGTCATCTTATTACATCGCATGCTCACTTAAAAGATGGCGAATGAATATACTATTATTAGTAAATCTCTCGATGTAAAGGTGGGGTATTACAATATAACACATTTTCACATTGAATTATAATTTATCACTTAATGCCTTTAAAAATGATAAACATAATCCATGTAATTAAATAACGGACTAATTATAAAATAAAATAATCTGTAATTATAATAAATTAATTCAAATAGTCGTATCTCATCTATCATTTTTACAAACAAACATAATCATACTATACAAACTAGTCCCACACTTTTTTCTACCTTATAGCTTTTTCATTATTTGAAGTAATCACTTTTAATTTATTTGTCAAACATAACCATTTTTTATTATATAATTTGTTTTATAAAAAAAAATTGTGACAAACTTATTAAATAATGTGATAGTACTATAAAAAGAGTCTCATTTAATTTTGATTCTAGGTTAATTTATATAATTTTAAATTTTAAATTTTAAATTATAATATAAATTTATTTTAATTTTAAAATAATAATATTGCACTTTTCTAATTTTTAATGATATCTAACCAGTGTCGTTGTTATGAAGTTGACTAACACGCGGTTTCTTTAAGTGGCAAACACAAAGGGCGACAAATTTATATGTTTGTTATGATTCCAATTAGTCCAGATTAGTTGTTGGCTGCTTGCGATTTTTCTTACTCCCACCAGCTCACTACTACAAAATTTACTTGACCTTTTTGGAGTTTTTGTAAAATCCAAAACTCAATCAATTCCTCATACTTTAATGGGAGGACTATTTTAATTTTCACAACAATAAATAAAGGGACATTATATATATATATATATATATATATATATATATATATATATATATATATATATATATATATATATACGGAAAGCTTCAAGAGCATAATTCTTAAATAGCATAATGCCTTAAATAGCATAATTTTATCAAAACGACGTAGTTTTGTAAGGACGCGGTGGCATTTTTGTAAATACCATGCCACCGCGTATTTACAAAAATGCCACCGCGTCCTTACAAAACTACGTCGTTTTGATAAAATTATGCTATTTAAGGCATTATGCTATTTAAGAATTATGCTCTTGAAGCTTCCCGATATATATATATATATATATATATATATATATATATATATATATATGTTGGGCCATGATCCTTTTCATTATTGAGCTAGATTTAATGGGCTCTTCCCTTAGATTATGTTACTTTTGTCCTGTTGGTCCGAATGATTTGGGCCCAGTTACTTGATTATTCCATTGGGTCCTTTCGGTTGGATCCGGTCGCATGGGTCATTTTCGTTATTTGGGCTTAGTCATTGAATTGGCCCATTATACAAATTGCCACTTAACCCAGCTTTGACCGGTAATCATTACACCAAATAATAGTTGACTATTATGTCTGCCACCTTTCTGCATGACATTAATGAGGATGGGACTCAGGCGACCGGCGGTAGCAAACAGTAGTAGCAGGTAGGGGGGTGAGCCACAGGCTTTCGGCTGAGATGACCGGGAGTGGGGGAAGATGTCAGGAGATAGTGGGTGGCACGGTAAACCGGGTCTGGGGTACGTATGGGGCAAGGATCACACAAGAAAGGTAAGTAACAAAACATTACGACACACAATCATATTATTTTTCTCTCTCAAGCACTAGACATTATTTTCCTCCATTGTTAACCTTGTGATCGCCGATACTGACTCTCACGCCGGAGCTTTTCCCCGACGGTCAAGCCGTCAAGCTTTTGGTGTTGACTTGTTGAACTGTGCAGGATATCAGACGCGTCTTGGTGATTGGGACGTGAGGAAAGATCTTGGCGTTAACATTGGCTCTAGAAGGAGGGCTGAGTTCTAGTGTCCTGAGTATTTTTTCAAATCACAAACTGTGTTTGTTCTACGTCAATATTCATGGTGAAGAGTAGAACACCTACACCCAAAGGGTAGCCTATGGCTGTCAGTGAATCAACACCACGAGTGCCTGTCAAGGACCGTTTGGGACCTGCAATAAGTGTTCATGCTAGCACAGCGTCCAAACGATCACATGAAAATTCTAAGCCGAGGGCTATGGGCAACGTTAAGCGAAAGCTAGTTTTCACGGCGGAGAAAGGGTCTGGCCACTGCCGGAAACGAGTAGAAAGCACCTCGCCTAGAACTCAATACCGAGATGACCAAGACGAAAAGGCCTCGCGACTGGCTAAGATGGTAGATGAAGCAGATAGGGCCATGGAGGTACTTGGGAAGCAACGACAAGATGTAGCTGAGCAGATGGCTTGAATGGCGGAGTTGAGGGAAGAAGAGTTCAGTTATATTCAGTCCGAAGAGCGAGGGCATCGGAGTGGGAAGGAACCTGCTCATTCAGGATGTGAGTCTCGGGGCCAACCTCGAAAAAGAAGAAGATCCCGAAGCCCTACTCCTCAAAGATAGAAGAAGGCACATCACCCTATCGATTCTAAGGAGCAGAGTCGAAACGAACGAAGAAGTAGAACCAGAGGTCGTACTCTTGAGAGTCTACTGAGGGTACACTACCCTATAGATGCTCGTCATAGGAAAAGTCCCTCTAAAGTTGGAGGTTCTATTGTAAGAGACTGATCTACTCAGAAGAGGAAGGAGTCACTGGAAAAAGAAGCATCATCCCAACCAGAAGGTGTGGAATATCTGGTTAAAGAATTAAAGGAACTTTGGAAGCAGCTTGCCGAGCTGCAGAAAATGAAAGATACTTTGGGGAAGAAAGCATCCCCTTTTTCCGCGGAGATTCTAAAAGAGAAAGTTGACCCCACCAAGAAGTTGCCCCACATTGAAAGTTATGATGGATCGGGGGATCCCTACGACCACAGTCAGGCGTTCGACCGACTGATGGATTATTATGACTTTAGCGATGCTGCAAAGTGTCATACTTTTGTCACGATGCTCAGAAAGGATGTCAGGAAATGGATGGGGACTTTGACCTCAGATTCAATTTCATCTTGGGCAGTCATGTGCAGTAAGTTTCATGTTCGCTTCGGGAGCAACAAAAGGAGGGGAAAACCAACAAACTCGTTGGCTCAGGTTCGAAAGTATTCAAATGAGTCTTTGGGCCAATATGTGAAGCAGTTCCATGAAGCAGTCGGCCAAGTGACAGACCTGAACGATCTACAAGCTGTGGGACTGTTTTAGGATGGGTTAAATTTGGTCAAATCAGAAAAGTTGGTGAAGAAATTAATGTTTCACCACCCGAAGAGTCTCGCTGAAGCCTTTGACAAAGGTGAAGGCTATATCGTGGTGGAGGAAGCCATGAATAACCTCAAACGTCCTTCTTCAGACCGGCTTAAAGAGACAGATCGGGAAAAAACCGATGGGGACCAGAAGAAGAATGAAGGGAATAAAGACCGCTATGAAGGCAGGTCGAAGAAATACAACAATTGGAGACAGGGTGGAGGACGTTTGTCCGCTCCCACCCAGAAAGTGAATAGGACGTACACAACACTCAACACAAATAGGGCTGTTATCTTGGATCAGATTAAGAATCAACCTATCTTCGAGCCACCTTAAGATAATATTAAGCCCGGAAAAGGGAATTCTCGTAAGTATTGTGATTACCATCAAGCTTCGGGTCACGATACGAACGACTGTGCTAGTTTGAAAGATTTCATTGAAAGAAAAGTACAAGGTGGGGCTTTAGTTCAGTATGTGGATGCCAGAACTAATCAACAACAGGATAGAGGACCTGTTCCGGCAGCTCAACCAGTTCAGCAAGCGTTGCCAGCTCCGGGACAACCTGCAAGCATGTGATAGATGTCATCACTGGGGGTACTTCTGGCAAACTTGTTGGAAAGAAGCGCCGGAGTCACTTGGATTCGATCATGTCAGTGGCGGGTACCCTCCCGAAGACTGATAGACCTTATCCGAGTATGGTAATCTCCTTTACTGACGAGGATTACCTTTCAGAAACCATCGAACTACATGAGGGATCATTGGTGCTGACTGCGCAAGTGGGTTTGGTGGATATGAAGCGAATGATGGTAGATAATGGATCTTCTGTAGATATTCTGTATACCCACGCTTATCAGAAGATGCATCTAGATGGGCGAAAGATGGAGATAGGCCAGGAGGCTCCTTTGTACGGTTTTAGTAACGATCCAGTCAAGGTGGCTGGAACCATTGAACTACCGGTCATCTTCGGAATGACCCCTCAGCAGGTAGAAATTATTTGTAAATTTTATGTTGTGCATGTAGATTTTGCTTATAATGCGCTTTTGGGGAGGCCTACTTTAATTGCTTTACAAGCTGTGACCTCAATCCCTCATTTCAAAATCAAATTTCATACGGCTCATGGGGTTGGTGAGGTGAAAGGAGATTTGGATCTGGCCAGAATGATGTTATAGAAATGTTGTGATCACTTCGGGAGTGGGGGTATCGAAGCAAAAACAGACCATGGCGATAGTGATCGAACCCTTCACTGAGAGCAGTTCTGAACCATTGGTCATGCTAGCTGAAGAAACAGAGGAGATAGAGCTCATCCCGGGCAAGGCAAATAAGACAGTAAAAATACGTTCGGGTCTGCCGGAACCACTCCGGATGAACCTCATGGAACTCCTGAGATGATATATTGACATTTTCGCTTGGGAACCTCAAGACATGCTGGGAGTGAGCAGGGATATTTCTGAGCATCGATTGGAAGTAGACCCATCAAAGAAGCCAGTTCGACAGAAGAGGAGGATCTTTGCACCTGAGCGCCAGCGAATCATCGATGAAGAGATTGCAAAGTTGTTAGCTACTGACTTCATCTTTGAGATCGATTACCCACAGTGGATGGCAAATGTGGTATTGGTCCAGAAGCAAAATGGGAAATGGCGAGTCTGCATCGACTATACAGATCTGAATAAAGCTTGTCCAAAGGATTTTTACCCGCTGCCCCACATCGACCAGCTCATCGATGCCACTTCAGGGTATGCTTTGTTAAGTTTCATGGACGCATTCTATGGGTACTATCAGATTTCCATGAGTAAAGAGGATATACCGAAGACGGCGTTCATTACGCATCGATCGGTATATGCCTATAAGAAAATGACCTTCGACCTCATCAATACCGGGGCCACATACCAGAGGATGATGAACTAAGTCTTCAGATATCAGTTGGGTAAGAATATGGAGGTGTACGTGGATGACATGATTGTTAAAAGCATGATGGTACATAAACATCTGGATGATTTAGAAGAATGCTATCAGACAATTTGTCATCACAACTTGAGACTAAATCCCATTAAGTGCACCTTCGGTTTAGGGGCTGACAAATTTTTGGGTTATCTTGTCAGTCAAAGAGGAATTGAAGCCAATCCAGAGAAGATTCAAGCGATCCTGAACATGAAGACTCCTCAGTCATTTAAAGATGTTCAACATCTGACTGGAAGGATTGCAGCTTTGAGGAGGTTTATGTCCAAGTCGGCAGAAAGGTGTTTGCTGTTTTTTGATACGTTGAAAGGGCCGAAGAATGCAAAGACGTTCCAATGGACTTCGGAGTGTGAAGACGCCTTTCAGAACATTAAGTCCTACTTATCTTCGGCGCCTTTGTTGGTGAAGCCCGCTCCTGCTGAGCCTCTGTATTTGTACTTAGCAGCTAGTTCGTTGGCAGTAGGAGCAGTTTTGGTGCGTGAAGTTGGGGGTAAGCAGCACCCGATTTTTTTATGTATGCCATGTCCTTCGAGATGCTAAAACAAGGTATCCAAATATTGAAAAGTTTGCTTTTGATTTAATAACTACTAGTCGAAAGCTTAGGCAATACTTCCAGGGTAGGTTGTTAATAGTATACACAGATCAGCCTTTGAAGAAAATTATGGGCAAACCTGAGGTCTCGGGAAGATTAGCTGCATGGACTATGGAGTTATCCCAATTTTTTATTGAATATCATCCCCGAACCGCCATCAAGGGGCAGGCCTTGGCTGATTTTGTAGTCGAATGTTCGTTCTCTGAAGCTGATGAAGTTGTGGCAGAAGCTGAAGGATCTGACAAAGCAGTTGTAATTCTTCAGCAGAAGCAGAGTTCTTGAACGCTGTATGCAGATGGGTCTTCTACTACGGACATCAGTGGAGCAGGGATTATTCTGATGAGTCCGGAGAGATTCAAGGTGCAACAGGCCATCAGATTTCAGTTCAAAGCGACGAACAACGAAGCTGAGTATGAGGCAGTACTAGCAGGGTTACGACTAGTGAAGAGTCTTGAAGTGCAGAGAATAGTCATCTTCAGTGATTCTCAGTTAGTCGTTAAGAAACTCTCTGGGGAGTACGAAGCTCGAGGCCCAAGAATGATCAAATATTTGGCAGAATTGAAAGAACGGCTTCAGTATTTCCAATCCTACGAGTTTCAGGGGGTCGAGCGTAATAACAATTCCATTGCTGATGCACTCTCCAAATTAGCCACTACAGATGTTAACGTCTTTGAGGGGTCGGTTTACTTAGAAATTTTGCAACATCCTAGTGTTTATCATGAATCGGTGATGTGCGTTGACCGAACCAACTGCTGGTTGAATCCATATCTGGAGTATCTGGCAGATGGCGTCTTACCTTCGGATCGGATGCTAGCCAAGAAAATCAAGTACAAGAATTCCTCTCTTTCCAATAATGGGCCAATAAATCGAGGGTTGAGCTTTCCTCTCTTTCCAAATCTCATAACTCCCTTCCATGGAGCAACACGTAACAACACATGATCTCCAATATCGAATTCCACGTCCTTTCGATGAAGATCAGCATAACTCTTTTGTCGATCTTGTGAGGTTTTTATACGTTGTCGGATTGTTTGAATCTTTTTCGTAGTCATACGTACCAACTCCGGTCCCAACAACGTTGCTTCACCCACCTCATCCCAGCATACTGGAGAATGACACTTTCTTCCATACAACGCCTCAAATGGAGCCATGTCAATACTTGCTTGATAACTGTTGTTGTAGGAAAACTCCACCAATGGTAAGAACTTGTCCCAACTTCCCTTGAAGTCAAGGACACATAGTCTTAATAAATCTTCAAGAGTTTGAATAGTCCTTTCCGACTGCCCGTCCGTTTGAGGATGATATGCTGAGCTAAATCGTAAATTCGTGCCCATAGCTTTTTGCAAACTAACCCAAAATCGTGAAGTCAATCTTGGGTCTCGATCAGAAACTATGGATACTGGCATACCATGCAATCTTACAATCTCGTTTATGTACATACGAGCAAGACGTTTAAGTGTATAAGTTTCTCATATAGGTAAGAAATGAGCAGACTTGGTTAATCTATCAATAATGACCCAAATCGCATCTATGCCTTGAGAAACCTTGGGAAGACCAGTAACGAAATCCATGGTAATGTGCTCCCACTTCCATTCTGGAATTTCAAGTGGTTGCAATGGACCTTTTGGCAATCGATGCTCTGCCTTGACTCGTTGACAAGTTAGACACCTTGAGATAAACTCCGCGATCTCTCTCTTCATATTGCTCCACCAAAATGTATGTCGAAAATCACGATACATTTTGGTACTCCCAGGATGGATTACAAACGGTGTGTTGTGCGCCGCCATCATGATTTTATACTTTAAATCAGGGTTGTTAGGAACACAAAGTCTGGAGTTGACTTGAAGTATTCCTTCTTCATCGATTCTTGCTTCCAAAATAGAACATTCTTTCAATTTCTTCCTCATACACATCAGCTCCAGGCCTGTAGCTTGAGCAACTTTAACTTTATCGATTAAAGTCGGTTCTACTCGTATATTCGCCATCATCACATGGGTCCCTGGAGTCTCTAACTCTATCTCCATCCGTTGTAAGTCATATAAAATGGGCCTTTGCGTTAACAATAATGCACTTGTACCCACATATGATCTTCTACTCAATGCATCAGCTACTACGTTCGCTTTTTGAGGATGGTATTGAATGGTATGATCGTAATCTTTCAACAACTAAAGCCATCGTCGTTGCCGCATGTTGAGTTCCTTTTGAGTGAAAAAATATTTGAGGCTTTTGTGATCCGTATAGATCTCCACCTTCTCTCCATACAGGTAATGCCTCCAAATCTTAAGTGCAAAAACAACTGCTGTCAACTCTAGATCATAAGTAGGATAATTCCTCTCATATTTTTTGAGTTGTCGTGAGGCATATGCTATAAATTTCCCATGTTGCATGAGAACACATCCTAACCCTTTGCCTGAAGCATCACTGTAGATGACAAATCCCTCCGAGCCAGATGGTATTGTCAGAACAAGTGCTGAAATGAGTCTTCTCTTGAGTTCTTGAAAACTCTTCTCATATTCCTCGCTCCAACCAAAATTTGAATCTTTTCTAGTCAGCTGAGTTAATGGAGTAGCGATTCGAGAAAACCCTTCTACGAATCTCCGATAATAACCAGCTAAGCCGAGAAAGCTACGTACTTCGGTCACTGACTTAGGTTGCTCCCAGCTTTGAATTGCTTCAATCTTTATCGGGTCAACAGATATTCCATGATTTGATATTACGTGCCCAAGGAATGCAACTTCCTCAATCCAGAACTCGCATTTCTTCAACTTAGCATATAGCTTATTTTTACAAAGATTTTGGAGTATTAGCCTCAAGTGTTGCTCATGGTCTTCACGGGTTTTGGAGTATATGAGGATGTCATCAATAAAGACGACCACAAAGTGATCTAAATATTCCTTGAATACTTGGTTCATCATGTCCATGAAGGCAGCAAGAGCATTAGTCAATCTAAAAGACATGACTAGGAATTCATAATGCCCGTACCGAGTTCTGAAAGCAGTCTTTGGAATGTCTCAGTTTTAATCTTCAACTGATGATATCCAAAATGAAGATCAATCTTTGAAAAGAATTTGGCGCCTTGCAACTGATCAAACATGTCATCAATGCGAGGCAACGGGTACCTATTTTTTATGGTGACATGATTCAACTCCCGATAATCAATACAAAGTCGCATACTTCCATCTTTATTCTTCACGAATAGAACAGGAGCACCCCAAGGAGATGTACTAGGTCGAATGAAACCGATGTCTAACAATTCTTGTAGTTAGGTTTTTAACTCCTGAAGTTCAATAAGAGCCATTCGATATGGGGCTTTAGAAATGGATTTTGTACCAGGTTCAAGATCGATACCAAACTCGATTTCACACTCCGGGGGTAGGCCCAAAAGTTCTTCGGGGAATACGTCAGAAAATTTATTAACAATAGAAATATCATTCAAATCTGACGCATTTTTGTTTAAATCTGTGACATGAACTAAGAAAGATTGACATCCGTTTTTTAATAAACGAATAGCTTTGTGGCTTGAGATGACCATGATTGATTTTAATGGTTTGGTCGCTTGAATTCGAATAGTAGGTTGATTAAGAATATGAAAGCTAACAACCTTACGAGAACAATCAATTTTAGCATGATGAGTAGTTAACCAATCAATCCCTAGAATCACGTCAAATGCAAGTATTTTTAAAGAAATAAGATCGACAGGTAACGTACAATTACCGATTTGAATCAAACAAGACTTATAAACAGTGGATGTAATGAAGGTTTCTCCCAACGGAGTTTCAACCGATAAGTCAAAGTCTAATTTCTCCGGAGTCAAATTTAAACGTTGAGCGCAAGTAGGAGAAATAAAAAAATGGGTAGAACCGGTATCAAATAAGGTATAGGCTTCGCTAGAGTTTATGATAAGCTTACCCGTGATGACCTCGTTCGAGTTCTTTTCTTTCTGGGAGATCACAACAAACGCTCTCCCTTGAATTACCGACTTTGACTTTTCTGGGACAGCCTTTGGTGCCTCCATCCCAGCTGGACTTGTCTTCGGTGCACGATAAAATAGGGCTAGGTGACCTTCTATTCCACAATTATAACACGCTTTGGACTGCATCGCGCAGTTTGGACTGATGTGTCCCTCCCCTCTGCATTTGAAGCATATGATAGGTGGTCGTTCTCCTTCCTTAACAACGGGTGTTGGTGCTGTAGTCTTTCCATCATTGTTGAATCTCCTCTTCTTAAAATGTCCATTCGTATTGTCTTGGCCGTGATTACCACCGAAGTGGTTACCATTTCTGGCATGTTGATTCTCTCCATGTTTGTTGTCACCGCTTCGATGACTGCTACCACTGGTATTATCATTTTGCCGACTGCTTTCTCTTGGTTGCGTTGACTCGTTATCACGCTCCAATAAATGAGCCCTATTTACAACATCTGAATACAAACACAGTTTATGAGAATTTAGATATTGACGTATCTCGGGTTTCACACCTCTTAGAAACATCCGCGTCATTCTCTCCTTATTGTCAACCAAGTGAGACGCAAATCAGGACAACTCGGCAAACTTAGCTTCGTACTACGACACGGTCATATTGTTCTGCTCCAACTTGATGAACTCTACCTCTTTTATGTGACGAATATTTTTGGGAAAGTACTTATCGTTGAATAGTTCTTGGAACTTCTCCCAAGACATCTTCAGTGTGGTAGGTTGAGTACACTTTACCGATTCCCACCAGTAATCTGCCTTTCCTCGTAACATAAAGGTGGCAAAGGAAACCTTTTGCTCCTCGGATCATCCCAAGACATCAAATATCTTGGTGATCTGCTTTATCCACGCTTCCGCCTTAAGTGGTTTTGGCTCTCCAATAAACTCCGGTGGTCCTAGCTCCTTGAACTATTTAGCGGTGACTGTCCGAGAGTTTTCAGTGTTTCCACCTACATTTTGAATAGGAGCCGCTCTCGCATGATGTTGCATGAATTGCATAAAGCCTCTGAACATTCCATCGTTCATCATTTGGTCAGTGTTGTTGTTTGCATGAGGATTGTCGCCTTCTTGATGCACATTATCCTAATTATTGATCTGTGGAGACTCAACGGTTTCCTGTGCTCCATTGCTATTCTCAACATTCTCGGATGTCATTTTCAGATACTGCCACAAAACAAGGGTTAATTGACATGCAACATATTATCCTCAAAATCTGACCGACCAATGAAATACCAAATAAACTTAGGTAAGTCATACTAGCGAAGGAATTCCCCGTCTCTCCCCTCCTAGTTCTAGTCTCACATATTAGCCGGTGATCATATCCCTAAGCTTTGATACCAACTGTGATGCCCCCAAAATAGATATACATCACCCATCTTGAGTCACCAAATACATGGTATAAAATTCAAATACAACTTAATAATATAACTGTCGTATAAAATACGACAAAACATAAGCTATGAGTTTTAATACAAATATTGTCATCTAGACAATATCCATACTCAATGGAGTCTTCATTACATTTATCATCACACTATTTCATAGAATAGTGAGGACTACTAATGCTATCATCTGGACCGTCACTCCGTTCTCCGACTAGTCCCAGATACGTTCTCATTTCCTAAAGAGAATAATGAAAGCAAAAGGGTGAGCTCAACTAGCCCAGTAAGAAATATTATGACTAAGATAATGCAGAATAATTTATTATTAGCCTTCAACAGTGTTACACTGATAAAATATAACAAACATCAAGTTTAACTGCAACGGAACAAATAATCCATTAGAAGAGTCAAGTAGAGAATAAAGTCTACTATCTTCTATGATTTAAAAGGTTTTTCATCACTTTTATCGCTGAGACTCAGCTTAATAAACAAACCACATCATCCCTGCACTACGGCCAAAGATATTCATTAGTATCACGACCACAAATTATTCATGCACTACGGGCCAAGGATATTCGTGTATTCATCAATGGTCATGATCATGCCAACAACTGTCCATCAATGCACTACGGCCAAAGAGGACTTTTACCACATCATTTGTAACATTACGGTCATGATTATACCGAATAATCCCTGGTCATAATCATACCAAGTCCATCTATGTACTACAGGCCACAGATGACTTTCAACATATTATAAACATGAGGATGATGACAATGATATAAGAATTCAATAAAAACAAGTTCAAGAATTAATTTATTCAGGAACTAATAACGTTCAAATTGTCAACACGATACTGCTTTGTGGGATAAAACTCAAGAATGCTCAGAAGAATATTTTTATGAAAAGATACTGAATGAAGCGCAAATATCAAGAATATTCCACTAATTTCATGGAGTATAAAAGCCAAAACTTTAACCAACTAAGTATAATAAAGAATGGAATAACAAAAGAAATCACCAGGCATACGATAGACCGCACAGACAGGTTATTCCAACAAAATAATAAATAACGAAACCAGGTCATGCGTAAACACACAGACATGGTATTCTAATAGAATAATAATTAACGGAACCAGGTCATGCGTAAAACACAGATAGGATATTCCAACAGAATGATAAATAATGGAACTAGGTCATGCGTAAAACACATATAGGATGTTCCAACAGAATGATAAAGAATGGAATAATAGAAGAATTTCACCAAGTATAGGGTAGTCCGCGTATACAGGTTATTCCAACAGAATAATAAAGAATGGAATAACAGAAGTTCTCTTCATGAATACAAAAGAAATAATACCCCTTACCGTAGAAAAAAACTGGATACTGGAATAGTGAGGTAACCGACTTCTCTTCTTCTTTCTCACTATAATTTCTCTATATAATAATTGCTTTAAAGCTTGTGTGAATTGGTGAGAAATGAAGGAATAATGAGCTTCTATTTATAGGAAAATATAGTTTCGATAATTGCACGTTTTGGGGTTCAAAAAATTACAGTACAATACCTCCAACTTTTCTTTCATTTTTAATTTAGTCCTGCAAGTATTATCAAACTTTCCTCACCTCCCCTAATAGTAAATAATGTGAATCAATAGTTCAATCATGTGAATCAATAGTATAATCATGTGAAAAATACGAATTACAGTATAGTACCTCCATCTATACCTCTATTTTTAACTTAGTCATGCAAGTATTATCAATCTTGCACCAACTCCCCTAATAGTACAAGAATATGATTTAATAGTACACACATGTGAACAAATAGTTATATAAGCATGTGAATTAGTAGCAATTAATTACTCATTTATTCGATAAATTATCCAATTTATCAATATAACCCCCAGACATCAATTATCATCGGAATAGATGTCGATTTCCATTAACACTAATAATCCCAACACAATGGAACTGTCAAATTCATCTTTAATCAACACGAACTTATTTATCATTAATATTATAACTCACAATATTTAACAATCAGGTCATTCCCAGGAAAGAGGGGGCTTTCCGATAAGGATTTCTCCTTATTGGCGTGCAATTAGGTGACCAAACCTCTCCTTGACAGAACTTCTAGACATTGTAAATATTGTAATTTAATAATATGAATAACTTTGTTGTTTCAATTATTGATTTAATAATATATCATATAATGCAGATGATACTGTGACAATAATCGAATCAATAATATGAGAGATATGATGCAGCAATTACTGTAGCAATAATTGAGTATAACTGAGTGACTTCTCACGTAAGCATCAATAATCAATACCATGTGCTACTATGCAACCACGCGTATTACTGTACTTTTATTACCGGGTAGTTCAACAGTTTTAACGGTAACACTTTCGCCGTTATTTTTATAAAAAAATAATTATGTCGTTTTCTAACTACGACAATACTTCCGTTGTGGGGTCCACCAATGATTGTGCCGTCGTAAGAATATTCCCTGTTAAAACGAATATTCCCCGAACAATCGAATATTATATAACTACTTGCTTACTCTGCAAAATTTGTAAATAATACACACAACTATAACATTATATCATATCCACACCATAATATTCAAAAATTTATTTCGAGAGAATTTAATCTTTATTCATAAAAGTTGGGGTCTTACAAAATCTGTTTAATGTATTATCAGATTTTGTTTAAGTTATTATCACGATACTACATAGTATTGAAACAGTTTGCACGCCAATGGTAATAAACCGCGAAATTATTTCTATAAATAATCGTCTGGGCGCGCTAAAAATATAACAAAATAATTCCCGTTCTGTTTATTCTCGTTCGTGTACATAATCCTATTCTTATATATACTGTGTTGGGAGAATGCAGATTATGATTTGATGTTTTAATGCATGTGTTCATGATTATTTGTAAGGTCCTTAAATGAATATGTGTACAAAGACTTAGTGATAGATTAAAACTGTTAGGTTGATCTAAGCTTTCAACGTGTATCATTCTGTTAAAGAATGTATAGATATAAAGATCAAAACTGTTAGGTTGATCTTAAGATGTAATAGATTAGTCTTGAAGAAATTATAGTGCATCAACTTGATCAACATTGCAGAAGTCAAGGCAGAAAACGTAGAGCCTGAAGATCGTAGTGTGCCTGCCTTGAAGGAAACTCTTCGGACTTCGTAGAGTGGTCCCAACGATTACTGAGTTAACTCCACGATCGTAGTGTGCTGAAGGAAACATAAAGTTTACAAGTCAACAATCGTAGTGAGCTCTCGGGAACGTAAAGTCAACAACACGAGAAAGAGAAGATCGCAGTGTGCGAAGGATAAAGGGAAATCGTAGTGCTCTCGACTAATAACATCGTAGTGTGAAATTCAAAGACACTGCGATCTAAATCATAGAACATCACGATCCAAATCGTAGAGCATCATCTGTCTAATGTCAGAAATCGTCGAGCCTCATAATCTGTGTTTTCAACAAGTGAGAAATGTATCTCAGATGCTGCAGTACTCATCAGTCCCAGATTGTATGAAATATCCTTAGTATGCAACAAAGAAGAGTATTGAAGAAGCTAAGGATAGTACTATGGATAAGAGGGACAAAACACCTTTTCAGGTGGTAGGTGAGAAAGCAGCCCGCAGTGTCAGGGGGCCAGAATGCAGAATTCAGAAGATGTGCAGAAATGTCTCCATCACAGTACAGAAAGTTCAGATGCATTTAATGCCACAACGGATGGATCCATCAAATAGTATTCAACATCACATATATACAGATCAGACAGATGAGAGAAAAAGAAAGCAAGCAATCAAACATTCAACGTGAAGAATTCTCTAAGGCTCAACTCTACGATCTGAGAAATATCAAAGCTTGCTTAGCTACTCAGTTCTTAACGAACCAGTGCTTACACAGCAACTGAGTAGTAATCTTCAAGAACGTAACAACAACCATCAATCAACTGAAGAAGAGTACCAAGTCTGCTGGACTTGAAGAGTTCGTAGTGAACTATAAGAAAACAAGTCTGCTGGACTTGAAGAGTTCAAGAGTGAACTAGAAGAAGTTCTTAGACTACTGGTCTAGAAGGAATCTGTGTGATTTAGAAGATTGTAAAAGAGATCCTTAGTGGATATCCTACTCGTTGAGTAGAAGAGTGGACTAGGAGCTTTGAGTGCTCTGAACCACTTAAAAATAATTGTGTCGTTTACATTCATGCTATAACTACTATACCTGTTATATCTGCTATAACTGCCTTACTCGCTCATAACTCCATTGCTTGGTAAAGAAGATTAAAACAAATACTAATTCCGTAAAGTTTAAATCATTATCTAAGAATTAGTTAAAACGAAAAGAATTTCATATATCTATTCAACCCCCCTTCTAGATAACTTGTGCCTACTAGGAACTAACAATTGGTATCAGAGCCGGTTCTATTTTACAGCTTACACGTTTTAGTAGATCCAAATGGCACTCGTACCAAGCGAATCCAGGACCGAGTGAGGCAGCAAGCCACCAATGTGCAACAAAGATAAATTTGCTAACTGGAAAGTCAGGATGCAAGCTTACATGGACTCAATAGATGAAGATCTATTTGAGACTGTTCTTAATGGACCCTATATACCAACAAAGCTTGCACCAACCATTGACGATCCAAACAAAGTACAAATAAAAGTTAAAGAAGAATGGACAGATACAGAGAAAAGAGCTGTCCAACTTGATAAAAAGGCAAAGAATATCCTGTTCCAATCCTTAGAGGACGATCTGTTTGAAAATGTTGTAAACAACAAAACAGCTAAGGATGTTTGGGAAGCACTGCTGATTATGCACGAAGGAACTGAAGAAGTCAGAGAGAACAAGTAGTTTCTCCTGACACAGCAGTATGAAATGTTCGTTCATGTGCAGGGAGAAAACGTGACTGAAACTTATGAAAGATTCAACGTCCTGCTCAACTCTCTACAAGCATATGGGAAGAACTATCCTAACAAGGATCTAACCATAAAGTTCATGAGAGCCCTACCAAGAAGGTGGGATGCAAAGACCACATCAATAAGAGAATCAAAGAATCTTAATGAGATGACAGTTCAACAACTGTATGGAAATCTCCTGACGTATGAACTGGAGTTGACCCAACGCGTTGAAACCTTATCAGAAGGAAGAAGAAAGGATAAGGGTGTTGCCCTAAAGGCAAATAAAAGTGCATCAAAAGTCATCACCGAGATTGACTCTGATGATGATGAAGATGATGACGATGACTTTGTTATGCTGGTAAAGAGACTAAGAAGGTTCATGCGACAAGGCAGAACAAGCAAGCCAAAGAAAGTCAGCAACTACGTCAGCTAGGAAAAAATGAATGATTTATACTACAACTACAAGAAACCTGGTCATTTCATTGCCAACTGCAACAAGCCTATGAAAGAAGAGCTAAAGAAGAAATCTCATGCAAAGAAAGAATACAAAGGAACCAAGAGGCCTCAGAAAAGAGACAAAGGTCTGGTTGCTGGAGGATCATGGAGTGATTCAGATAATGACTCAAATGCAGACTCTGGAGATGAGGAAGAACCACATATGGCCAATCTGTGCTTAATGGCTAAACATTCAAAGAAAAAACAAAGCCTAAACATACATGATGTGAGTATCGATGAGGTATTTGATTTTAATTCTCCTGATGTAGATATAAGTGATTTAAGAACTGCTTTGCATGGCATAACCACTGACCTACATCAATACATGAAGTGGTTCAGAGTCTTGTCTAAAGATCATTCACTTCTTCAAGAGGAGAAGAAGAAAGTTCAAGAAGAGCTTGGAACAACCCTTCTAAGTACTAATCTTCTCTCCCAGCTTGAAGCTGAGAATGAAACTTTAAAACAGACAAACACATATCATGCACAAAGAGAGTCTAAGCTAACCTCTAAAATTGAGGATCTAGAGAAGACTATCTCTGCATGGAACAGATCCTCATCATCCACGGACTGCCTGCTCTCTAGTCAGAGAAGCACATTCGATAGAACATGCTTAGGCTTTGGTGAATCCATCTCAGAGTTAAGTATGGAAAAGACAATGGAAACTAGCACTAGTAATGTCTCAAGTTTTGGTAGAGGCATTATTTTTGTGAAATCCTCACAGTTAGAAGAACGAGTTCAACCTTATTCTACTTTCTCTAGTTATACTCAGAGAAGTAAAGGATCTCACGCTGGTCTGGGTTTCATCAAGGAAAAGAGTAACCCAATCTCTACTTACCAACCTCGAAGAATCGTAAAGTCAAATAAAATCAACTCTACGAATCAACTGGGAAGGTACAGTAGAGGTAAGGCACACTTATCACTTTTTATGAAACCTAAGGACACGTGGAAGAAAGAGAATCAGTTTAACAGAAGGTTAACTAAGGAACCAGACAAGTCTAAATGGAAGATGAATCACCACACACACAGGCATACATTATAATAGATGCTTCATATGCAATAAAAATGGTCATAGGGCTACAAAGTGTTATTATAATTCTATCCATGTAAGACCCACAATTAGATAAATTTGGGTCCCCAAAGGCACTAACAAAGAAGGACCCATGCAAATGTGGGTACCAAAATGAAGGTTCAAATGTTTTGACAGGAAAAGAGCTCCACGACCTCAACATGGTATCTGGACAGTGGTTTCTCGAGGCATATGACAGGGAACAAAGCTCTACTATACAACTATGTAGAAAAGGAAGGTCCCTCAGTCATATTTGGAGATAACGGCTCGGGCAAAACAAGAGGATATGGCTTTGCTGGCAATGGTGCAGTGTCTTTCAGCAAAGTAGCTTATGTGGAAGGACTCCAACACAATCTTCTAAGCATTAGCCAACTTTGCGACAAGGGTCACCAAGTAATATTTCTCAACAATCAATGTCAAGTCAGAGATTTGAAGACATCTGTCATAAAGTTGACCGGAACAAGAGAAGGAAATGTCTACACTATAGATCTTGGTCAACTAAGCTCTGATGAAACAATATGTTTTCTAGAAAAAGCAACCAAGGAAATGAGCTGGCTATGGCATATAAGGTTGTCTCATTTAAACTTCAAAAACATGTCCAAACTGGCATCAAAAGACCTCGTAGCTGGTCTACCCAAGTTCAACTTTGTGAAGGAAAGACCATTCAATGCTTGCCAGCTTGGAAAGCAAACCAGAAGTTCATTCAAGAGCAAGACTGCAAATTCCATTTACAAGCCCCTGCAGTTGCTCCACATGGATCTCTTTGGGCCAATCCCTACAACCAGTCTTGGATGAAAAAGATACTCGCTAGTCGTAGTCGACGACTCCACCAGATTCACATGGGTATTCTTCCTAACTTCAAAGGATGAAACGAGCTCCGAATTAATCAAAATGTTCAGACTGATGATGAATGAGAAAAGAGAGAAAATCAAGACAATAAGGAGTGATCATGGAAGAGAATTCAATTTCTCAGAAATAGACAAGTTCTGCTCAGACAATGGCATCAGTCATAATTTCTCAGCTCCACGAACTCCTCAACAAAGTGGAGTTGCTGAAAGAAAGAACATAACTCTGATAGAAGCTGGAAGGACCCTACTATCGGCAGCTCGTCTGCCTGAATACTTCTGGGCAGAAGCTGTCAACACTGCATGCTACACTTAGAACATATCATTAATTCACTCTACGATCAAGAGGACACCCTACGAACTGTGGAAAGGAAGGAAGCCAAGTGTAAGCTATTTCCATATCGTTAGCTGTGCATGCTATATTCTCAACAATGGAAAGCAGTATCTGACAAAATTCCAGCCCAAGTCAGACGAATGGATCTTTCTTGGATATGCCACAGACAGTAAAGCTTACAGAGTGTTCAACAAGAAGACACTGAGTGTCGAAGTCTCAATACACATCATCTTTGATGAAACTGACTTAGATAAAATAGTGCCCCAAGACACTACAACCGATAGTGCAGACACTACGAATGAAGTCGTCGAGCTCAACACTACGATCGTAGTACCAGATAGTGAAATCGTAGAGCATGATAATGAAGTCGTAGAGAGGTCCATCCAAGACAGCGAACCTCCACTCCAAGAAGAAGAGATAGACCTTGAAGACTTAAGACAGAAAAGCATCAGGACAGATGTCCCAACCGGGAACAGATGGGCAAGAGATCACACTCAAAATCTAATCATTGGAGATCCAAGTGCAAGAGTCAAAACAAGAGCTGCTACTCAAAATGAATGCTTCTATCTAAGCTTCTTGTCACAGATAGAGCCAAAGAAGATAGGGGATGCTATGGAAGACTCCAGTTGGATAGAAGCCAAGCAGGAAGAACTCAACCAATTTAAACGAAACAAAGTGTGGAGATTGGTACCAAGACCAAAGAGTCATCCTGTCATAGGAACCAAGTGGGTCTTCAGGAACAAAATGGATGAAGATGGGGTCATTACCAGAAACAAGGCAAGATTAATGGCAAAGGGCTATTCTCAAGAAGAAGGCATTGACTATGATGAGACATTGCACCTGTTGCCAGATTAGAAGCCATCAGAATCTTTCTTGCCTTTGCTGCCCACATGAAGTTCAAAGTCTTTCAGATGGATGTCAAGAGTGCATTCCTATATGGAGAGCTTCAAGAAGAAGTCTACATAGAACAACCTCCAGGTTTCATCAATCCATCTCTTTCCAATTATGTCTATAGATTAGACAAAGCTTTATATGGTCTTAAACAAACACCTAGAGCATGGTATGAAACACTGACTAACTTCTTAATAGAAAATGGGTTCACTAGAGGAAGAGTAGATACCACACTATTTCTTAGAAAGCATAAAGACAAAGTCTTACTAGTTCAAATATATGTTGATGATATCATTTTTGGTTCTACTGACGAAAAGTTATATAAGAGATTCTCTAAGCTAATGCAGAGCAAGTTTGAAATGAGCATGATGGGTGAGCTGAATTTCTTCCTTGGACTGCAAGTGAAGCAAACTGATGAAGGAATATTCATTAACCAAGCCAAATACATCAAAGACTTACTAAAGAAGTATGGCATGGAATCAGCCTCTCCCATAAAAACACCAATTGCTCCTGCAACCAAGCTTGACAAGGATGAGAATGGTAAATGTATTGATATAACTCAATACAGAGGTTGATAGGTTCTCTTTTATACCTAACTGCCAGTAGACCAGATATAATGTTTGCAACATCTATATGCGCTAGATTTTAGGCTAACCCTAAAGAGTCACATTTGTCTGCTATAAAGAGGATCTTCAGGTATCTAAAGGGTACACCCTACTTGGGGCTGTGGTATCCCAAGGAATCCTCTTTTGAACTAATAAGATACACAGATGCTGACTTTGCAGGATGCAAAATAGATAAAAAAAAAAAAGTACCAGTGGCACTTGTCAACTACTAGGGAATAGACTTGTGTCTTGGTTCAGCAAAAAGCAAAACTCAGTGTCCACTTCAACTGCAGAAACTGAATACATTGCTGCTGGCAGCTGTTGAGCTTAGATCCTTTGGATGAGAAATCAGCTAGCTGACTATGGGTTTGATTTCAAGTCTATACTTATACACTGTGATAATACAAGTGCCATAGCAATAACTCATAATCCTGTTATGCATTCTAGAACAAAGCATATAGAAATAAGGTATCACTTCATTAGGGATCATGTGCAAAATGGAACTATATCTTTACAATATATCTGTAACACCCCCTTTCCAAAATAGAAAGAGAGGTTACTCAAAACACAACAGAACTAAAGACGATCACAAGGTTCTAAACCACAAAAGAGTAATCTCATAATAATTCAATATCATAAGACAAACCATAATAAATGCCACATTGGCTCAAACTACAGTCTAAATAATTATTACAATTCCAAGTAACTGACTCATCAAGTCTAAACAGAATATTTCTAAATCATTGGAATGAATGGAGCTCTCATCACACTTGCCCTTGATTCCCCTGATTACCTGCCGGAAGAAAAACACAGCATGAGCCAAATGCCCAGTACGGATATAGAATACAAGAATAATGTAACGGAATAACTAACACAATTAAATGAAATGAAATGAAGCGAACTGAAACGAAACGAATAAAACTAACACAATGAAATGATAGGCTGAATCAAATGGCTGGGTGTTATTTCATACCGAACTCAGAATATAGTAATATACCTTGCCACACAGGCAAGTTAAATAATGCCACACAGGCAATCACACATCGGACTGCGCAATCCAGATGCGTGTAAATCGGAAGGTGTGTTTGGCACAAACATCACCAATCCGCAGAACAGAACAGAACAGAAAACTAGGGTCGACCCATACGCCTCCCACAACAAAACACCAAATGGCCAACTCCCACCGGAGCACAAAACGGAGACGCCGTGGACTGATCACACCGCCACGGAAGGTGTCATGCCTCGGTGCCAAGAGGACATGCCTGTGGTACCCCCACAGGTGGTTATAGCTCAGGTATACACTACGATATATTCTAACAAAATATAATGTCACAACACATGCGACAAAATATCAACACAAAGGGGTTCTAACGTGTACATGTTAAATCGAACGAATCATTAACACAAGTCTCAAAAAATATAATAACATGTACATCACTACGACAATTGAAATAACTATTAAACATGATAACCGAGTTCAAGAGTACAAATATGAGTTCTAAATATTAATGCCCCAAACGAAACTACCACATGGATTTGAAAAGGAATAGACATGCGAAACAATAACTAACTTCTAAATGAAAACAAAATGAATAAATCAAAATTAAAAGGATTATCACTGAAGGAGTACGGAATCCGTACCTGGAATCGATAATGCAATACCCAAATTATATTCCAAATTTGACTCGTTAAAACCCTCTTCGTTCAATCTAAATAATTAATAAGATTTTATTTCAAATCCCGAGTCCGGAACAAATCTTGGGTCAAATCCCAAGTCCGAATCGAATCAAATCCATCCAAATAAGGCCTCAAACCACTGGCCCAATAGTATCTTCTTGGGTCATCTAGCCCACCACAGGCTCCCAAAAGGTCATGACTTGAAGGTACTATTGGTAGTTACTTAATTCCTTATATGTAGACAAATTTTCCCCCTATCTTTCGATGTGGGACTGGGGTGTTACAAACTCCCCCACTTAAATTTCTGACGTCCCCGTCAGAACCGATCACACACACGGCCCAAAGATCTTTGCATCTCTAGCCATTGTGGGATAATACCGGCTGGCTTCGTGTCCCCACCTCCGGACCTTCATCTCTCCATTGTGGGATAATACCACCAGCCTTCGTGTCCCCACCTCCGGCAACCCGATCGGATAACCCGACCCGAGCTTTCGAGAGTCGGCTCTGATACCATATGAAACAACCCGGGTCAAATCCCGAGTCCGAAACAAATCTTGGGTCAAATCCCAAGTCCGAATCGAATCAAATCCATCCAAATAAGGCCTCAAACTACTGGCCCAACAGTATCTTCTTGGGTCATCTAGCCCACCACAGGCTCCCAAAAGGTCATGACTTGAAGGTACTATTGGTAGTTACTTAATTCCTTATATGTAGACAAATTTTCCCCCTATCTTTCGATGTGGGACTGGGGTGTTACAATATCCCTACCGAAAATCAACTTGCTGATGTTTTTACTAAACCACTAGATGAATCCAGATTTAATAAGTTAATAAGTGAGCTAGGCATGCTAAATCTATTACCATGGATGTATGCTCTAGACTTTGCTAACAATGACAGATATAAAGGCTGAACTCAAAAATCGTAGACATGATCAAGGAAGGACCACGATCGTAGAGCTGAACAGAAATCTACCTCAACGATCGTAACAAAGACTCAACTATCATGGTGGACAGACTCAACGAATGCTGATCAAACTCAACGACTGCCAAACAGACTCGGCGATCGTAGGACAGACTCGATGATCGTTGGATAGACTCTTCGAATGCTGATTAGACTCACTGACTGCCGGACAGATTCAATGATTGCATGTCAGACTCAACGAAAAGAAGACCAACTCTACGATCGTAATCATACTAAGGACACCTTAGCTCTGAAGACTCAAAGGGCAAATCAGTACATTCCTAAACAGTCAAAATCGTAGAGCCAAGCAAGAGGCGACACCTGTCCCACTAAGTAATAAAGAGAGAGGGAAGTTACAAGTACAAATTGAAACCATGTTTTTGAAATTTGAAGTTCAAAAGATTATCTCTCATTCTCTCTCTCTCTCTCAAAGCAAAACCCTAACTCAGACAAAAGCTCAGTAGTATTCCTCTTCTCAACTACAGAATCAATGGCTGCTTCTAATGTGATTTCGTGCTACAGACTCTGTTTTGACGAGTTCAAAACCGCTCCACCTAAGTTTCACAAGATCTTAGCCTTACTGAAGAAGGCAGGTCTCGAAGAGGCGCTCAGCACCGATACGCTCATCTATCCTAAACTGGTGAAGGAGTTCTACAAAAATGGAGTGTACGAAAACAACACCATCACCACACGAGTTAGAGGAGTTGAAATAAAACTAGGGGAAGAAGAAGTCAATCTGGCCCTAGGTTTCAAGAATGTAGGGCACCCATTTCTAGACAGCATAAGATTTCAAGAGGGACTGAAGAAGATGCATCACAAGAAGAACCCCTCTGTGAAAGGATACAAAATGAAGGAGTTCCCTCAGAGGTATGAATTTTTGGCTGACATTATTGGGAAATGCATCTGCTGCAAGAGCTCAGGTCATGACTCGGTAAATGAGGCTCAACTTAAGCTCATGACGGCTATGGTGTATGGTACTCAACTCAACTATGGGGCTGTATTACTCGAGTGGATCAGAAAGTGGATCATAAGCTCGAAGAAATCAAAGAGCACCCCGAAGATGCTGTATAGGAGGTTCATTTGCATCATTCTGCAATCTGCATTGGGTGACAAAATCGGGGATGATGAAGGAGAAGCCATCAACCCAAACCAAAGAATGACACATCAGTTGTTTAAAACTGGGAAAGGAACCCTGCTGAGTATATGAGAATGATGACAGAGTCCAGTGGGAGAACTGGGGAACAAAAGGAAGCAGGCTTTCAAGGAGGAATGTCTGTTGTCAACGAAGTTGAAGAAGAAGGAGAAGCAGATAAGGAAGAACCCTCTGCTCTTGCAGAAAAAGCAAAGGCAAGAGAAAGCTAAGGGCAAGACAAGTCGAAGAGCCTCAAGGATCTACAACTAACATTCTTGTAGAGTCCTCTGACATAGAGACTCTAAGAAGGCTAAGGAAGATGCTACAGCAAGAAGAAGCTGAAGAGGATCAAGCCACTATTTCATAAATCTTAAAGAAGAACAAGACTGGTCATAAGTCCAAAAGACCAACAGTATATTCGATTGTAGAGACTCTGTTGTTATCTGAAACCAGGCTAAGTGTGGCAGAAATGGAGGAAGATGCTACAAGGATAGTGGCTGATCAACGTGGAAAAATAAAGACTCAAGAGTGTCCAGAAGTGGTGACTAAAACCAGCAAAGCAAAGAGAAAGCTGGTCAAGAAGTATATTCTTGAGAATGAAAAAGTACTGAAGAAGGAAGCCAAGAGCATGACTGCAAAAGTAGAACTACCCCAAGCAACCGAAGAGGAAAATGCTCCAGCTGAGGGGGATAAGCCTACTGCTCAAGAAGAGATTCTAGCTGAAAAGGACTTTCTGAACTTAGAAGAAGATTTACCAACTGAGGGGGTGTTTCTAAACCTCCAAGAAAATGATCATATTGAGAGGGAGCCTCATAATATCCCAATGACTGAAGAGGAGGTTCTTGCTCAAGATGAAGATGAACCAATATCAAACCTCCCAAAGGCCATTGAGATAATGGATTCCTCAGAAGAAAACAAAGAAGAGAAAGAGGATGATGATGATGAGCTTGAAATAACGGGTGTAGGAAAAGATGGATACAGAAGCTAGTACAACCAAATGTTTTCTTACCTACCCATGATGGCATACCATCAGGCTCAAATTCTGAAATCATGGGATCACATGTTCTGGAGCTTTAAGGAATATCCAGCAATCACAATTCTGGCTCATGGATTTCCAGGGGAATTCATCTTCGTCAAAAAGCTGATTACCAACCATTCTTCATCAAAAGCCAAACCTGAGGTATTGACTATCCCTACAAGCTTTAGAGTTAATCACCTGTCATCATCTTCATTTAGCCATTTCTATAAATTTTCTAAATGGCTGGAAGTGATTCTCAACCCATTAAATCAGTTTCCAGTTGCAGAATCCCAAAATTCTGTAACTGAAGAACCAGAAGAAATCAACCTAACCCTACTCCCTCAAATAACCAACTCTACAATTCCAGACTCAAGCCACATCGTAGAGTCAAACATTAAAATCGTAGAGTCACATATCTCAGATATTCAAACCCAAACCCCTCCAGCTGATATACCATCCTCCTCATCACATGACTATCTCCACCAAGAACCCCTCAAATGGACAATCCCCAATCAAATAATGCTCTCCCAAGCTTGCCTACCAAGGATGACTTAAAAGAAACCTCTGAGCAGATGATCAAGTCTATCGAAGCAAGTCTGGAATCCCACTCTAATCTCCTCAACATCCGCCCGAATCAAATGATAAAAACTGCTAACAAATTCCTTAGTACAATAAATACTGAGCTCACTACGAAGCTAAGGGAAATTATCAAAGAGATTCTGAAGAGCATATCAGACAGAGATGAGATCCATTTCCAGGTTGCTGCCAAACAACGAGAGGCTATGCTTGAAATTCAGAAAAACCAAGATCGTCAACATCAAATTATGCTGGACAATATTCTCAACTTGAAAGCTTCTGTTTATAACTTCCAGAAATCTTATGCCAATCAGAAGAAGCATAATGATATGATTCTGACAGTCCTCCAAAATAAAGAAGCTAGAGCTGAAAAAGAGATCAAGGAGAATAGGGAAGACATTGCTCAAACTCAAAGACAACTGAATGAGCTTGTCCAAGGGGTTAATAGGCTGTCTGCAGATATTCGAACCCTTGATGCTGACATAAAGGGGGGAGAAAAATAAAGGGAAAGAAGATCAAGACGATCAAGGAATCCATGGAAGAGGCAGAGGAAGAGGAGGTCATGCAACTCAAGAAAGGGGGAGAAGTCAATTTCATGCTCAGACATCACGAAGCCCTCCTGCAAGACATCATCAGACTCAACGATCTGGTCAGCAGGAAATTGTCATAGCTATTCCTCTGAGTCAGCCAACTCCTAGCTCAAAAGACGTGTCTACGGTACGCATAAGAATGCCAATTGGAGATCCTGCATTCATGCGCAGACATGAAGAGAATCCAGTTCTAAGTCAAATCGAGTTGGAAGAGTTAGCAAGGAATGAAGAAGCTCAAAGGAAATGAAGGGCTGAGGAATATACCAATCCTCCTCCACAGAAGAGACCAAGAAAACAGAGATAAGTTGAGCGTTTAATTTTTTATTGATGTAATGCTATATTATAATATCTTCTGATCATCAATAAATTCATGCTTATTCTCTAGAAATTTCAGCTGCTCACTGAAATACTAAGTCATGCTTAAATTTCCTACAAATGCATCTAATCTCTAATAATCATGACAACAAATCTCCTTGGTTATGTCAACATCAAATAGGGGGAGATTGTTGGGAGAATGCAGATTATGATTTGATGTTTTAATGCATGTGTTCATGATTATTTGTAAGGTCCTTAAATGAATATGTGTACAAGGACTTAGTGATAGATCAAAACTGTTAGGTTGATCTAAGCTTTCAACGTGTATCATTCTGTTAAAGAATGTATAGATAGAAAGATCAAAACTGTTAGGTTGATCTTAAGATGTAATAGATTAGTCTTGAAGAAATCATAGTGCATCAACTTGATCAACATTACAAAAGTTAAGGCAGAAAACGTAGAGCCTGAAGATCGTAGTGTGCCTGCCTTGAAGGAAACTTTTCGGACTTCGTAGAGTGGTCCCAACGATTGCTGAGTTAACTCCACGATCGTAGTGTGATGAAGGAAACATGAAGTTTACAAGTCAACGATCGTAGTGAGCTTTCGGGAACGTAGAGTCAACAACACGAGAAAGAGAAGATCGTAGTGTGCGAAGAATAAAGGGAAATCGTAGTGCTCTCGACTAATAGCATCGTAGTGTACAAGTCAAAGACACTACGATCTAATTCGTAGAACATCACGATCCAAATCGTACAACATCACCTGTCTAATGTCAGAAAACGTCGAGCCTCATAATCTGTGTTTTCGACAAGTGAGAAATGGATCTCAGATGCTGCAGTACTCATCTGTCCCAGATTGTATGAAATATCCTTAGTATGCAACAAAGAAGCGTATTGAAGAAGCTAAGGATAGTACTATGGATAAGAGGGACAAAACACCTTTTCAGGTGGTAGGTGAGAAAGCAGCCTGCAGTGTCAGGGGGCCAGAATGCAGAATTCAGAAGATGTGCAGAAATGTCTCCATCACAGTACAGAAAGTTTAGATGCATTTAATGCCACAACGGATGAATCCAACGGATAGTTTTCAACATCACATATATACAGACCAGACAGATGAGAGAAAAAGCAAGCAAGCAATCAAACATTCAACGTGAAGAATTCTCTAAGGCACAACTCTACGATCTGAGAAATATCAAATCTTGCTCAGCTACTCAGTTCTTAATGAACCAGTGCTTACACAGCAACTGAGTAGCAATATTCAAGAACGTAACAACAACCATCAATCAACTGAAGAAGAGTACCAAGTCTGCTGGACTTGAAGAGTTCGTAGTGAACTGTAAGAAAGCCAAGTCTGCTGGACTTGAAGAGTTCAAGAGTGAACTAGAAAAGTTCCTAGACTGCTGGTCTAGAAGGAATCTGTGTGATTCAGAATATTGTAAAAGACATCCTTAGTGGATATCCTACTCGTTGAGTAGAAGAGTGGACTAGGAGCTTTGAGTGCTCTGAACCACTTAAAAATAACTGTGTCATTTACATTCATGCTATAACTGCTATAACTGCTATAACTGCCTTACTCGCTCATAACTCCATTGCTTGGTAAAGAAGATTAAAACAAATACTAATTTCGCAAAGTTTAAATCATTATCTAAGAACTAGTTAAAACGAAAAGAATTTCATATATCTATTCAACCCCCCTTCTAGATAACTTGTGCCTACTAGGAACTAACATACTGATTATAGTACAGTACAGTACAGTACTATAGTACTGTTTGAATGATGTAATCGTCATAGTGGAAACCCAACCTAGTTGACTGGAGCTCCCAAGATCTTGGTTCATTGGGCAAACTGAACTATGTAGTACTTAGTAAAGCACTTAGGAGATATTTACTCCTAACCATTCCTACGATGAGACAGTGCACATTTGCTGCGAGAATCAGGATAAGTGCTTCTAATTAAGAACTGGAAATCCATTTTATCTTGGGAAGCAATTATTAAATTAATCTTTTAACACGAGTGAGGAAATAAATTTACTTTAAGGAGACTTTGTGAATTCAAAGGACTCGAATTTATCTATTTCATAATTTCCAGAATCTGACTTTATATATATATATATATATATATATATATATATATATATATTAAATATTACTATTATTACTGTAATACAACTATTTGTCTCGAACCATCCAGTTCGATTTTCCTAAAAATTGAATATACCAATTTTTTGCACACCCTTATTTATGACCGTCAGGAATTGCTCACTTTATAAAGTAGATTTTCTTGATGATACCATATGAAAAATTAGCATATTTTCTTGTGAAACCAATAATTTTTTGTAAAATAAAATTAAAATCCATGGTTTTAAAAATCAGATCGGACCATCGGTTTGATCGATAAAAATCAAAACCGGTTGACACTCCGATCCGATTTAAACAAAAAAAAACCAATTTTGATCAAAATTTGGTTGACCTGCCAGTGCCTCGATTTTTTTTGTACCAAAATTTTTTTAATATTAAAATTAATTACTTTTAATAATATTGTAACTCAACTTTAATATGTTTTAGTTTATAAGAAATGAGATTTTTTAAAATTATATTAATTATTAATAATATATATTTTTATATATTAATGACATCACTGAGTCAAAATAGTTCGATCACTAATTAGACTAACAATTCATCTATCCATTCGATACTTTTTTCGGTTAGATGACCAGTAAAGATATGCCAACCTTGTTACAATCGAGTTTTTCTTTGTTTTGTTTCAATCTAATGAAATTG
The DNA here is from genome assembly GCA_020205505.1 of Panax japonicus. Lineage (NCBI taxonomy): Eukaryota > Viridiplantae > Streptophyta > Magnoliopsida > Apiales > Araliaceae > Panax > Panax japonicus. Next base: position 86,210,173 of record CM035113.1, read on the forward strand.
AAAAAGACTAGCCATGTGAAAAGTGTGGAGGGGCAGACAACTTTTAGGTAAGGCAGGCAATTGGCTACGTTGATTTTTGGAATAAAGTTATGTTAGGAATTAATGAAACTATCAACTACGTAATTAAAGAGTCAAACAAACTTATTTCAAAATAAGAGAGAGAGAGACTTATAGTTTGATTAGACTAAATACATATAATTGGTCCATATCTTTGGAAGAAATTACCTAAACACCCTTCCATTTAAAAATAATAATTATTTATAATATAGTAATATACTATACTTTTAGAAAAGTTCATAAGTTTTTGATATTTGATCGATAAACACTTAATTATCTTTTACTCCTAAACACCGTTCTATTTAAAAAAATAATTATTTATAATATAGTAATGATTAAATACCATATAAAACGTATTGATTATTGTTATAAAACTTTAGCAAAAGTGTATACTCTTATAATTGCTGCATATAAAATTAGAGAGAATAAGCAAGAGAAAAGGAGAGAAACTTTGAGAGAATTTATTTAGAGAAGGTTTCTTATCTCTCTCATTTCATTTAAGAGTGTTGCCTTATATAGGCAAGGTGAAGTCACGGAGGGAGAAAAAGAAAAAAGGTTCACGGACAAGAGAATAAAAGAAAGGGGAGAAGTCACGGGGAAATCATATTCATAACACTTTCCCTGATTTCCTCCGATAGAAGATTATGCCTCATTAAAAACCTTATTAAGAAAATCCAGTGGGAAAAACTTAACGAAGGAAAAAAGAGTACATATCTATTACATAAATATTTTAATTGACTGCCTCGTTAAAACCTTGTTAGGAAAAACCTATTGGGATAAAAAAATCGTGACTAAGGAAAAAGAGTACAGTCTTCCCCTCAAAAGGATTTCATTACTCCTTGATGAAATGTTGTCATAGGTCTTTCAGTCGACACATTCCAATCTTTTTCTGAAGTTTTGCAAACGTTGCATTTGGTAGCGACTTTGTGAATAAGTCGGCTAGATTATCACATGAACAAATTTGATGCACATCTATATCACCCTTCTTTTGTAGCTCATTTGTGCAGAAGAATTTAGGTGAAATGTGCTTTATTCTATCTCCCTTGATGTATCCTCCTCTAAGTTGAGCAATGCATGCAGCGTTATCTTCATACAGAATTGTAGGAATGTCTTTGATTGATGGTAATCCACATGACTTTTGAATATGCTGAATAGCTGATCTCAACCAAACACATTCTCTGCTTGCTTCATGTATAGCGAGAATTTCTGAGTGATTTGAAGATTTAGCTGTCATGGTTAGCTTTGTGGATTTCCAGGATATAGCCGTATCATAATATGTAAATACATAACCTGTTTGTGATCTTCCATTATGTGGATCTGATAAATATCCTGCATTGGCATATCCAACCAATTGTGACGTTGAATTTCTTGGATAAAATAACCCAAGATCTATACTTCCACGGAGGTATCTCAAAATGTGTTTGATCCCATCCCAATATCTCTTAGTCGGAGAAGAATTGTATCTTGCTAACAAGTTGACAGCAAAATCAGGTCGTGTACAGTTTGCAAGATACATAAGAGCACCTATTGTACTTAGGTATGGAACTTCAGGTCCAAGAACTTCTTCCATTGTACTTAGGTATGGAACTTTAGGTCCAAGAACTTCTTCCCCACTTTCTAGAGGCCGAAATGGATCTTTGTCAACTTCTAAAGATCGAACAACCATCAGGGTAGTTAAAGGATGAGCTTTATCCATATGAAAACGACTGAGAATCTTTTCAGCATATGTGGATTGATAAACAAAAATCCCAGATGCTAAATGCTCCACTTGTATTCCCAAACAGAATTTTGTCTTTCCAAGATCTTTCATTTCAAATTCATCTTTTAAATAAGTAGCAGTTCTTGTGAGTTCTTCAGGAGTACCTACAAAATTCAAATCATCCACATATACAGCAATGGTGGAAAATTCACTTTATGATTTCTTAATAAAAACCCATGGACATACATGATCATTTATATATCCATCTTTTATTAAATAATCACTAAGTCGATTATACCATATATGACCAGATTATTTCAATCTATATAATGAGTGTTGTAACTCGATTGAATATATGTGATGGGGCTTTTATGATTCAGCCATTTTTAATCCTTCAGAGATTCTCATGTAAATCTCACTGTCAAGTGAGCCATATAGGTATGCTCTTACAACATCCATCAGACGTGTATCCAAACCTTCCATGGTTGCCATACCTATCAGAAAGCGAAAAGTGACTCCATCCATTACATACTGGAGAGTCTATATCCTGATAATCAATACCAGATTTTTGTGAAAACCCTTGAGTTACAAGTCAGGATTTATATCTCACAATTTCATTTTTCTCATTTCACTTTCGTACAAATACCCATTTATTTCCAACCGGAATTACATCCAGCGGTGTTTGGACTACTGGTCAAAATACTTCTCTTTTCAATAGAGATTTTATTTCCAACCGGGATTACACCCAGCGGTGTTTGAACTACTGGTCCAAATACTACTCTTTTCAATAGAGATTGTAGCTCAGTTTGAATAGCAACTTTCCATTTTGGCCAATCTTTTCTTTTCCGACATTCTTCCACGTTTTGTGGTTCAGGATCCATGTCAAGAATCAAAGTAATATCTTATGCTATAAAGAAAGCAAATATATCGTCAATCATGACTTTGCTTCGATCTCATATTTTCTCATCATGTGCATAATTTATTGAGATCTCTTGATGTTCATCTTTTATCCCTTTACTGAGATTTTGAACCTCTTCTGGGGTTATTCCCACTCTTGGAATAAGTGCTACTTCTGGAGCGGTTTGTACCTCTTCTAGGGTTATTCTCACTCTTGGAATAAGTGCTACTTCTGGAGCGGGTATTCCTTCTGGGATTCCCTTATTTGCTTTTGATTTTTGTGGTACAGTGTCTCTTGCACCAACTTATCTTCCACGCTTCTGGTGTGGTTTAGATTCTTCTATTATCTTATTTGTCAATTCTTCAGGAATTGATTTTTCAATAGGTATTTCTATCTCTGCTGGAGTATTCACTGCAGGTGTATATGACTTTATCATTTTTCTAGCATCATTAAATGCATCTGAAATTTGATTTGCAATATTATATAAACAAATAATTCTTTGAACTTCAATTTCACATTATCCTGTAGGAGGATCAAGTGAATTTAAATCTGATGCATTCCATGATATGTCAGAGGGTTTTTTATTTAAAACTTTCCCTCCTTCTAATGGTGGAAAAACAAATTCATCAAAATGACAATCTACATAACATGCAGTAAAAACATCTCCAGTTAAAGGCTCAAGATATCTGGTAATAGAAGGAGAATCAAAACCAACATAAATACCTATTTTTCGTTGGGCTCCCATTTTAGTTCTTTGTGGACTTGCAATTGGAACATATACTGCACTTTTAAAAACTCAAAAGTGTGATATGTTGGGTGTCTGTCCAAGAACTAACTGTAGAGGAGAAAATTAATGAAGAATCGTTGGTCTTACTCGAATGATGGCTGCAACATGAAGAATTGTATGACCCCAAACTGAGGTAGGTAAGTTAGCCCTTATTATTAATGGGCGTGCAATTAGTTGAAGTCCTTTTATTAAAGATTTAGCTAAACCGTTTTGTGTATGAATATGAGGAACAAAATGCTCAATGGAGATTACAATAGTCATACAAAAATTATTAAAAGTCATTGATGAAAATTCAGCTGCGTTATCAAGTCGAATTGACTTGATTGAATGATCCGGGAATTGAGCCCGTAACTTGATTATTTGAGTAAGAAGTTTTGAGAAGGCAAAATTTTAAGAAGAGAGAAGACAAACATGAGACCCTCTAGTTGAAGCATCTATTAAAACCATGAAATATCTATTCAGCTGCGTCTCCTTGAATTCTTTAGGGCTTCTTTATAAACTTTTACTGGTGATGGTCGAACAATTAATTTTCTTCGAGAACACGCAGCACAAAGAAATTCACTACTAGGAAAAACTTTCTTATTTTTGAGAAGATGACCAAAAGAATTTTTAATAATACGACACATCATAGAAGTACATGGATGACCGAATCTTTCATACCAAAGCATAAAGGATTTGGGATCTAGGATTTTTGGAATCATAACATTATGAGACTCAATTGCTCTAATTTACATAATGTATAATCCAGAAGAAATTTAATGAAGTTTTTCTAGGATATTCTATTTTTCAGAAATAGTAGAACTAACGAGAAGATCTTTATTAAAGATGGTCTGACACATGTAAAAACATAAATAAGAAAAGTTACATTCCATATATAATTTTATTCATGATGAACACATACCACGTATAGAATGAAAACTAATAATATTTATACATGTAGGGTGTTTAATTAAAACAAGAATTAAACGTTATCCCAAAAGATACTTTCAGAAGGTTCATTAATATCAACAACCTTTTCCTCAGTGTTGGTCATTGGTGGAACATCAACAGTATCCAATTGATGATTAACAAAGCTTGTTTCTACCTCCATTATTTTGTTCTTTTGAGACTCCTGGAATAAATTAACCAGATGCCTCGGCGTACGACAGGTACGCGACCAATGCCCATTCATCCCACACCTAAAACAAACATCTGGTTTGTTCTTTATCTGTGTTGTATTTTCTTTATTTTTACCCGACTCATACACTTGCCACTTCTGGTGGTCTGAATTATCGCGGTTCTGGAATTTGTTGTTATGATGGCCTCGTTATTCTTTCGCCCCATGGCTTCTTATTATATGGCCATCTATTGTTACGTTTATTCTGCTGGAATGACGTGCTATTAATATCCGGCAATGGGGTAACACCCGTTGGCCGTACTTGATGGTTTTTCAACAACAATTCATTATTCTTTTCTGCAACCAGGAGGATAGACAATAAGTCACTGAATTTTATGAACTTACTCTGTCTATATTGTTGCGACAGAATCATGTTGGTGGGATGAAAAGTTGAGAGCGTTTTCTCTAACATTTGGGATTCAGAAACTGGATCTCCGCACAAAGCCAAAGTAGAGGTTATTCTATAAATATTAGAACTATATTCCGTAGTTGTCTTTTCGAACTCATTTGCACTAAGGTGCAATTCTGCATCAAGTGCCCAAACCAAATAGTTGTCTTAAGATATTTTCAAAATAGAAAAATCTATTTTTGCCAAGTTTGTCATCTATTCTGAGTTAAAACACAATTTTATTATTTATTAAAATAATAAATAATTGCATGTATAATATAGAAAAAATAAACTATACCACAACCTCAAGTGGTGATAAAATGCAAATATAAATAATCTTATATTTATATTATTAGCATATTATTTTAGTAAAAAGAATATGCAATCGTTAATGTATATATACAATTACAAATATATATATATATATATATATATATATATATATATATATACACAAAACTGCAAATGGATCTTCACCCGCCATGCGGTAATTCACGTAGATAGATCATTTCCACAATTTAATAAGGAATGAATATAAAGGATCATTCACCATGCATGTGGTAATCCACATAGACAGGTTATTCCAACAGAATAATAAATAATGGAACCAGGTCAGGCGTAAACGTACAGACAGGATATTCCGACAGAATAATAAAAAACGAAATAATAAAAGAATTTCACCATGTATGCGGTACTTCGCATAAACAAGTTATTCCAACATAATAATAAATTCCAAGAATTTAAAGGCAATTATAAGGATAAAATTATATTATTGATGGCATAGCCAAACCGGTAATATAATAATAAATTACAATAATTTAATTTTACCGTCTCAGCTGGTTAGAGCTTCGTGCTGATAACGTGTTATAAAACTTTAGCAAAAGTGTATATTCTTATAATTGTTGCATATAAAATTAGAGAGAATAAGCAAGAGAAAATGAGAGAGAAACTTTGAGAGAATTAATTCAAAGAAGGTTTCTTATCTCTCTCATTTCATTTAGGAGTGTTGCCTAATATAGGCAAGGTGAAGTCACGGAGGGAGAAAAAAGAAAAAGGTTCACGGACAAAAGAATAAAAGAAAGGGGAGAAGTCACGGGGAAATCATATTCATAACAATTATCTCTTTTTAATGTTTTTTTGATAAATATTATGACACATTTATAAATTCTAAATTGATTGGTCCTTCCCATCTATTATTACTATATTTATTACTATATAATAATAAGGCAATTAGAGATCTTAACCAAATTAATTGAGTTATTTTGGTTGGTCACCGGGTTAACTCCGTGTTAATATCAAATTAGTCCCGAGTTCATCATTCCTACTGATACAATGTATATTATGTTCATAATTACACCAAACTTTGTGTATCTTTTAAAGTAGTATTTCAAGAATGTTTATGCATGTATTAAAAACATATACAATAATTTTAATATATATACAATTATTCTATTTCAAATTTAATGTATTACTACCATTTATACTATACTATTTATACTCAAATTATAATATATATAACAAAATACAAATGATTTTGAATTTCTCGCTCATCCTAACAATTCATATGGACCGTCTAAAGTTTGGGATAAATCCCACCGTCTATAGTGCCGGAGGCACGGGACCGTTGCTAGTACTAAATATCACGCACCACAATTTTATATTGTATTATCGATACTAACTCGTGCTTTGTACATATTATCATCTAGTATATAATAATAAATTAAATAGAGATCTTATTATCTTGAATCAATTAGTAAATTGACCAAGTCATTCTAGTAAAATGTTTATCCCAAGTTAGTCTCGAGTTCATCACATACGTTAATAAAATGCATGTCATCTTATTAATAATCATACCAAACCTTTTGTATCATATATTGGGAAGTGATTAGTATAAAATTTATTTTGGGGTAAGTTAATCAATTGACCAATAGAATACTGACACGTAGGCGAGGTTGTATGTGTGTCATTATTCTATTGGTCAATTGACCAACTTATCAAAAAAATAACTTCATACTAACCGAATCCCATATATTGTATCATTTCAATAATGTACATACATGCATTAGAATATAAATACAATAATTTTGATATACATTATATTACAACTTCTCAATTTCATGTTCAATGTATTATAATCATCGGGTTAAATTCATTTTTCCCACTATACTTGATTCTGATTAAATGGATTATTGGACTGAAATTTTTAACGATCAATTCATTAAAATGCTTATTTTTTACAAATCGTCATAAATTCCGTCTAAACAAGTTGACTTTTACAGGCAAAAAATTAAAATTTTTTATTTTCATACAATTGTCCACGTGGACATACCAAATAATAGCCAACTAATTAACATTTGAGTTACACAAATTTGTCCATGTGGCCAATAAATATAAAATATAAATGTTAAAATTATTTAAAAATTTATAAAACGTTAAAAATCTATCCAAAAATATATAAATAAATTACAGAGTTAAAAAAATTAAAAAGTGGAGTGTTAAGTGAGATACAATAATAGAAGAAGTTAACTTAATCAAACAAATTAAACAACTTAAACACTTTAAATTCAAACCCATCCGGTTTAATAGGTTTTATTAAATTATTTAAGTTGTTTAAATAATTACATATTGTTCTTTATTTTAATTGATTGAGATATATTTTATTTTGAAAATAAAATTTCTTTCATGTTTTTCTCAAGTTAATAGAATTATTAAAATATATGTTTTTCTTCAATTATTTCATTTATTTAATTTTAATTGTTTAATTTATTTCAACTTTTAGATTTACTTTTATTTTTCACAGATTTTTAATGTGTGGATATTATTTGACAAGCCCACGTGGATAACTAGCTTAAAAATATTAATTTTTTTAATTTTACCATTAAAAATTAATTTGTTTAGACGGAATTTGTAACGGTTTATAAAAAAAAACAGTTTAATAAAGTGACCGTTAAAAATTTCAGTCAAGTGATACATTAGAAAAAATGAATTTAACCCTATAATCATCCATACTATATTATTAATACTCAAATTATAACACCAAATGACACACACCATAATTTTAAATTACACTATCGATACTAACCCGTGCCTTACTGGGTTATCAACCTAGTATAATTAAAAGCTCTATTACTTTAATTAAACTCTTATATATAAATAATTAAGCATTCTATGTAGGTTAACTGAAAACGCTATATAAATGATAAAAAAAATGGTTTATATAGGTACGGTCCGGATCTTAAGCTCGTCCCTTATTCAACTCACCCGAGCTCACCCCCCCTTTAGCGACGGACCCGGCGACGGTTCGATTATACAGCCGTTGTCTATACTTTTAGCGACGTTATATGTTGTCCGTCGCTAAAGGGAGGTGATCTCGGGTGAGTTGGATAAGGGGTGAGTTTAGATCCGGACCGTATATAGGTAATTAAAAATTATATATGCTTAAATAAAAATTAACTTGGTTGATTCAATTATTTATGTTGAACATTTTCTTCTAATTTTCATTAAATTGAAATGACTTGCAAAATAAGTAATGTATTCTACCTAATAAGTCAATTATTAAGTTTGGTACACCTGATAGTTTTGGTACAATATCCCTATCATGTTGACTCAGAATATTTTCAACATCGATCACAATTAAACCTTAACATGTAGGCCTCCCTTTTTTTCTTCTTCTTTTTTTTATAAGGAAAAGACCTTCAAAAAAATCCAGTTAATCTGAATGGTTAGAAATTAAAACTTGAACCTCTGCCAAGAGTTTTCTTTATATCCATTGGCAACTGATAGGCAGGACATATTTGTTTGTAAATATTATAATCTCGGGATTATAATCTCAAAATTATTAATTTTAAAATTAAATAATTTCAGTCACATGTTTATTTTTTATGAGATTATTCATGGGATAAGTTAAAATAATTTTATATTATGTTCGTTTTTTCAAGGATTAATTAAATGATTGGATAAAAAAAATATCATTTGGACTATTATTGTGACGCCTCCAAATTCAGATACATGTACCTCGAATCTGGTGCTCCATGATCTAACTTATACAACATACTAATAACACATACAACAGAATAATACAATTATTTACATTGATCATAAATATTCTCATCCCAAGTCTCGACAGTGGCGAAGCTATGCTTAAAATGTGGGGTCAATTGACCCCACTCAATTTTTGAAATCACTTTAAAAATTTTTTTTACCTCAATCAAATTTTGACCCCCACTCAATTTTTGAACTCACTCAATTTTTTTTTAAATTAGAGATACCCAAGCGGCCAAGCCTCGGTCCTAAATCTCATACATCAATATCTGTTCAGCATTTCAGCCACAAAATAGAGAGAGAAGGGGCAAAGCCAAATCGCAAAAGACAAAAGCCAAACCGTGAACCATCAAAGCCTTTCGTGAGTGGTCGGAGTGGGTATTGGTGACTGGCGAGCCGCGAGTGTGGAGACTGGAGTGCGACTCTATTTTACTGTGACTCTCTTGCAGCCTTGTGCCCTTGTAGATAACAAAAATTACTCTCTCTTCAATTTCTCCAACCTCAATTTTGTTTTCAGAAATCAATTGTTATTTCCTCCTTTTGTTAGTAATATTAAATTGGATATTTGGATGCATTTGTATAACCCAAAAGTATAAAGTATTAAAAAAAATTGGCTCGGGGAAGCTGCCCCCGAACCCCGCCAAATTTTTTGTAACTTACTAATAGTTTTGACCCCACTGCTAAAACTTCCTAGCTTCGCCAGTGAGTCTCGAAACTATTACTAATACACTTTATAACTTAATCCAAAACATAATTTAATACATAAAATTAATTAAGTTTTAATACATCGTAAGAATAAAATATTAGCATAGAAGAACAAAGCTACTCCGTAGCCTTGCCTTTGCCCTTGATCCTTTATGAGGTCCCATCATGTTCTGCATTAACTAAAATGTTTAAGAAAGTAAGAATGAGCAACAAATTTGCCCAACAAGTAATATAACAATAAATGTGAACATGTGTATATAAGATTCGTAATCTCAATTGATAGCTCAAGAGTTTAAATAAGAAGGTTGTGATCAAGGTAAATATCAATGGTTCCAAATCTATCCTTTGAATTTAATAAAGAGTCACTATGGACCGAAAAGTGATTAAAGAGATTCACAGCTTTCAATAATTTCAAGTGAATAAATATTTATCACTGAGTGATCACTATGGACCAAGAATTATTAGAAGAATCCAAAGATTTTAGCAATTCCAAGTTAATGAATATTGAACACTGAGTAGTCGTTGTGGACCATGAACTTCTACAAGAATTACCAAAAATATTTCTGGTAACCCAATTTCTACTAGAATCACCGAAAAAAACTCCTAGTAACCCAAACAAGTACAATAGGTAATAAACCGGCCTAAAGTTCCTAGTGTTATGCATAACATGATGTTCGCGTGAATGTCGGTTCCCCAACGTTGTATAGTTTTCCCTTTTATGAGGGTTGTTCATCTCAACAGATTATAAAAGTCTGCATCAAAATAATTGGTTTGGATCGCTTTCTAATTCATAGATATTGGTCTAACTGAATCAAATGACATAGACGCTCTTCTTAACACACTGAGGAATAATTAATACATTCAACGTTCACAACGAGATTTAAAGAATCATTTTCAAAGAAGTAAGTATGATTTAAATCAAGTTTCAGAGTATGAATAATAAATTTAGATAACACAAGAATTATTCTATAGAACAATTTACTTATACGATCAATAAATGTAAACGTCCAGATATTTGCTTAATATATATGGTTGATATAACAACGATTAAAAACTTACACAATATCTAAGGTTGTATAAGTTAGAGAACTTTCCTAAGTCGTTGATTATATCCAACATTGACATCTTATCCTTTGAATAACCTATTTTTATCATAACGGTTAATCTCTATTAACCCATAAATATAAATTTTAATCGATCTAATATATTAGCCTTAGATAACAAATACTTCGCAAAACAATTTATTTTATTAATTCTTGTTTTATTCCTCACTCTCTTTATTTTTGAATTTATTTCATTAGATAATCTTTTATTATATTAATTGTTCATTTAAGGTTTCACACCTTATTGTATTCATAAAGTATTTTTACTTCCTTTATTTAATTATTCTTTAAGTAATTTTCTTAATTACTCCTCATACTTTATTAGTCTACAATTAATTTGTTATTACTTTGGATTATAATTAGAGATATCTCTTTATATCACTCTAATTATTTATGTCGCACTTGACCACAATCAAATAATCTTGCAAGTATTTAATTGTTTATTATTATTATTATTCCATAGTTAAAGTAATTATTAACTTTTAATATCACTTTAATAGTACACAATTAAAAGGTTATTAATGTCATTTTTATTGCTCACACTTCATTCATTTCGTAATTAAAAATAGTATTTACTATTATTGTAATTGTTTATTATTTATTAAACCACATTATTATTCACAGGGTTTAAGCTTACAATTAAAATAAGTACTATTTTAATTAATTTTAATTCATTATTAATTCTACAATTAAAATCACCTTTAGTTTTAATTGTTAAATTATAGTTTAGGAATTCCTTAAAGAACTCATCTTTAATTAAAATAATCCTTTAACTATTTATTATTTATTTAAGAAAAAAAATTCATTTCTGACCCGGTTTGACCCAACCCGTTTCATTATGACCCAGTCCGATTTAACCTGGATTCGGGTCAACTATGAAAAGGGCCCAACATGGGGAGCGTTGGTCTGAGTGCACAGGCAGTGCGGGGGGCGCTTGTCATGCAGAGTTTCTGGTTCACTGGCGCAAGGCGCGCCATTCGCACTCGAAGGTGACGCGGGTCGCGCCGACCTGGCAGACTTTTTATTGAGGTTTTTCAATATTTTGAATTTCTAACTCTTTTGGTTCAATCTTGCATAACTTGTTCATTTTACATCCAAATGAGCTCAAACCACTTCCATTATCTTATAAGCTTATATTTCTTCTGTTGGGTCTCCAACTTTTAGTTTTATTTTGATGATAACAATAATTAGTAAATTAATTAATTAAAAGGGTAGAATCCTCTTCATATGATTTTTTTATTATAATTGTTTTATTTATCTTATTTACTTTGACCAAAAATATTTTCTAAATCTTAGTTAATTAATTTTCTTGATCTTGATTTTTTAAAAGTGTTAAAATAAATGAGTCACTTATATTGGGACAATGCTTGCTAATGTGCTAAAAATGAATTGGGTCATGTATTTTGGGACAAAAATCATATGTTGACCATATTTGGAAAGAAGATGGAGATTTTGACATGTGGGCATTTTCTATTTATTCTCAAATTAATTTTATTATTTAAATATTTCAAAAATTATTTTAAGTTATTTTAAAATTGGGCAAAATATTTTTTATTGCATATATATATATATATATATATATATATATATAAGTCCGGATCTTAAGCTCACCCCTTATCCAACTCACCCGGGCTCACCCCCCTTTAGCGACGGATCCGGCGACGGTTCGGTTATACAACCGTCGTCTATACTTTTAGCAACGGACAACATATAGTGTCTGTGAGACCCCAGATTTTATGAATAAAGATTTAATTTTCTTGAAATATATTTTTTTAATATTATAGTGTGGATTTGAGATAATGTTATAGTTGTGGGTAGTATTTATAAATTTTAAAAAGTATGCAAGTTGTTGTATAATATTCGATTGATCGGGGAATATTCTTTTTATCAGAGAATATCCGTACGACGGTACAATCATTGGTGGACCCCACAACGTAATTATTGTCGGATTGAGAAAACGACAAAAATATTTTATGAAAGTAACGGCGGAAGTTTTAGCGTTAATACTGTTGAACTACTCGGTAGTAAAAGTACAGTTATATGCGTGGCTGCATAGTAGCACACGGTATTGATTATTGATGCTTACGTGATAAGTCACTCAGTTTTGTTTTATTAGTATTATTAATGTAATAAAACAGAAAATCTTTTTATATAAAACAGAATACTTTTATAAAATTATTCGTTTTATTAGACTATAAATAGAATATATTATATTCTATTATGCATAGTTTTTTGCATAGTAAAATCTTTTTATATAAAACATAATACTTTTATAAAGTTATTTGTTTTATTAGACTATAAATAGAATATATTATATTTATTATGCATAGTGTTGCATAGTGTCTGCATAGTATTTTGCATAGTAAAATCTTTTTTATATAAAACAGAATTGTGACGCCCCCAAAATAGGTATACATCAACCATCTTGAGTCGCCAAATACATGGTACATAATTTAAATACAATCTAAAATATACAATATGAGCTGTGAGTTTTAATACAAACATTGTCTTCTAGACAGCATTAAAACTCAAAATAAGTCCTCAATACATTTATTAACACACTATTTCACAGAATAGTGAGGACTACTAATGCTATCCTCTGGACCGTCACTCCGTTCCCCGACTAATCCCTGCTACGTTCTCATTTCCCGAAGAGAACAGTGAAAGAAAGGGTGAGATCAACTAGCCCAGTAAGAAATATTATGACTAAGATAACGCAGAATAAATTATCGTTAGCCTTCAACAGTGCTAAACTGATACAATATAACAATCATCAAGTTTAACTGCAGCGAAACAAGCAATCCATTAGAAGAGTCAAGTAGAGAATAAAATCTACTATCTTCTATGATTTAAAAGGTTTTTCATCACTTTTATCGCTGAGACTCAGCTTAATAAATAATCCACATCATCAAATCATCTTTGCACTATAGGCCAAGGATATTCTTTAGTATCACGACCACGAAGTATCCATGCACCACTGTCCAAAGTTAATCAAGTTTTCATCAACGATCCTGATCATGCCATAAAATAATTCATCTTTTTACCCTTGGCCGAAGAGAATCCATAGTCATAATCATACCAAAAACTGTCCATCAATGCACTACGGGCCAATGAGGACTTTTTTCACATCATTTGTAACATTACGGTCATGATTATACCGAATAATTCCTGGTCATAATCATACCAAGTCCATCTATGCACTACATGCCACAGATGACTTTCAACCTAATATAAACATGAGGATAATGACATTGATATAAGAATTCAATAAAAACAAGTTCAAGAATTAATTTATTCAGGAATTAATAACGTCCAAATTGTCAACATGATACTTCTTTGTGGAGTAAAATTCAAGAATGCTCAGAAGAATATTTTCATGAAAAGATACTGGATGAAGCGCAAATATCAAGGATATTCCATTAATTTCATGGAGTATAGAAGTCAAAACTTTAATCAACTGAGTATAATAAAGAATGGAATAACAAAAGAAATCACCATGCATGTGGTACTTCACATAGACAGGTTATTCCAACAGAATAATAATAACGGAACTAGGTCAGGCAAAATTCGCACCGACAGGATGTTCCAACAGAATAATAAAGAATGGAATAACAACAGAAATCATCATGTATGTGGTACTTCTTATAGACAGGTTATTCCAACAGGATACTAAATAACGGAACCAGGTCAGGCGTAATACGCACCGATAGGATATTCCAACAGAATAATAAATAATGGAATCAGGTCCAGCGTAAAACGCACAGACATGATATTCCAACAGAATAATAAAGAATGAAATAATAGAAGTTTTCTTCATGAATACAAAAGAAATAATACCCCTTACGAGTACAACAAATAGTATTTCCTACCTTAAGAAGAAGAGTACTGGATATATGAGTAGTGAAGTAGCAGAATAATTTTCTTCTTTCTCTCTATAGTATCTCTCTAGAGTTTCAGTGAATTCGTAAGAAATAATGAAGGAATGAACTTCTATTTATAGAAAAATAGACTGTATAGTAACTAACTCATGAACGGTCCAGAGTGATTTACTTTAATCTGACGGTCCATATTTAAAGCAAAATCTTTTAAATAAATATAATATATTCTATTTATAATCTATTAAAACGAATAACTTTATAAAAGATTTTACTATGTAAATACTATGTAGGCACTATGCAAATATTATGCCTAATAAAATATAATATATTCTAATTATTGTCTAATAAAACAAATAACTTTATAAAAGTATTTTGTTTTATATAAAAAGATTTTACTATTGGCCTAATAAAACGAATAACTTTATAAAAGTATTTTGTTTTATATAAAAAGCTTTTATGTTTTATTACATTAATAATACCAATAAAACAAAACTGAGTGACTTGTCACATAAGCATCAATAATCAATACCGTGTGCTACTATGCAACCACGCGTATTACTGTACTTTTATTACCGAGTAGTTCAACAATATTAATGATAAAACTTCTGTCGTTATTTTTAATAAAATATTTTTGTCATTTTCTCAATCCGACAATAATTCTGTTGTGGGGTCCACCAATGATTGTGTCGTCGTACGGATATTCCCTGACAAAAAAAATATTCCCCGACCAATCGAATATTATACAACAACTTGCATACTTTTTAAAATTTATAAATACTACCCACAACTATAACATTATATCATATCCACACCATAATATTCAAAAAAATTATTTTGAGAAAATTAAATATTTATTCATAAAATCTGGGGTCTCACAATCTCCTCTCCTTATGGAATTTCACCCTTGAAATTTATGTACGTACCTGATATGCCGAAGAGGTGAGGATACCTTGACTTCATTTCAGATTCTAATTCTTGAGGTATAACCTTTGAGCGTCGAATATGATCCTTCTTATCCAAGATGTTAACACGTATCTCCTCATACGTTAAATCTTTTGCTATCTCGTCCGGTTCTAAATTAATAATGTGGTTCGGGTCGTCCACATATTTAAATAACATCGATACATAAAAAAAATGTTCTAAACACGCAACATACTTGGCGGTAAAACGAGACTATAGGCCACAGTTCCTACTTCATCGAGGATTTCAAATGGGCCAATTAAATCGAGGTTTGAGATTTCCTCTCTTCGTCGATTCTTGCTTCTAGAATAACACCCTCTTGAACCTTCTTCTTCACATTCATCAGCTCTGAGTATGTAGCTTGAATGACTTTAACTTTATCGATTAAAGTCGATTCTAATTGTATATTCGTTATCTTCACGTGGGTTCATATATTCGCACTTGTAACCGTATACGATCTTCTACTCAACGCGTAAGCTACCACGTTCGCACTTCCACGATGATATTGCATGGTACGATCGTAATCATCAACAGCTCGAGCCAACGTCTTTGGCGCATGTACGTTCATTTTAGTTGAAAAAATATTTGAGGGTTTAAGAAATGGATTTTGTACTGGGGTCAATACAAAATTCAATTTCACGCTCTAGGGGTAGGCTAAGAAGTCTTCAAGAATACGTCAGGAAATTATTAACAATAGAAATATCATTCAAAACTGTGACCCTCATCCAAGACTTGGATATAACGTCACATTGATACCTATCAACTTGCCATCGTCATTCACGACATCGCCTACAAAAAGTCTGGTTTCGGTGCATTCCACATAAGAAAGTCAACAACGAAAGGACCGAGGCTCTTTACTTATGGCTTGATATGACAATGATTGACTTTAGTGGTTTGGTTGCTTGAATTCGCATAACAGGTTGGTTAGGAATATGAGAGCTAACAACCTTAAGAAAAGCATGATGAGTAGTTAACCAATCGATTCCTAAAATCGCATCAAAGGCAAGTATTTTCAAAGAGACAAGATCGACACGTAACATAAAAGTGTTGATTTGAACAAGATTTATAAATAACGGAGGTAACGAAGGTTTCTCCCAACTGAGTTTAAACAGATATATCAAAGTCTAACTTCTCTGGAGTTAACTTCAAACATTGAACACAACTAGGTTAAATAAAAGAGTAAGTAGAACCGGTATCTAACACGGTATAGACTTCACAAGAGTTTATGACTAACATACTCGTGATAATTTTATTCAGGTTCCTTGTCACGAAAAAAAACGCTCTCTCTTAAACTACCGGTTTTATCTTGTCTGGGACATCCTTTGGCATCACTATCCCAGCTAGACTTGACTTCACCATACGACAAAATTGAGCAGGTGACCTTCTCTTCCGTAATTAAAACACGTTTTGGATTGCTGCGTACAGTTTGGACGGATGTGTCCCTCCTATCTGCATTTGAAACATACGACCGGTGATCGTTTTTCTTTCTTTGAAACGGGTGCTGGTGCCGATGTCTTCACGTCATTGTTGAATCTTCTTTTCTTGAAATGTCCATTCTTATTATTTTGACCATGATTACCACCGAAGTGGTTACCATTTTTGGCATGTTGATTCCCTCCATGCTTATTGTCACCGCTTTGATGACTGTTATCACCGGTATTATCATTTTGTCGGATGCTCTCTTTTGGTTGCATTGACTCGTTATCGCGATCCACTAACTGAGCCCTATGTACAACATCTGAATACAAACACAGTTTATGAGAAATAAGATATTGACATATCTTCGGCTTTAAACCTCTTAAAAACATACGCGTCATTCTCTCTTCATTATCAACCAAGTGGGACGCAAATCAGGACAACTCGGCAAACTTGGCTTCGTACTGCGACACGCTCATGTTGTTTTGCTCCAACTTGATAAATTCCACCTCCTTCATGGGACGAATGCTTTCGAAAAAGTACTTGTCATTGAACAGCTCTTGGAACTTCTCCCAAGACATCTTGAGTGCGTCAGGCTGGGTACGTTTTATAGATTTCCACCAGTGATCTGCCTCTTCACGCAACATAATGGTGGCAAAGGGAACCTTTTGCTCCTCGGAGCATCCCAAGACATCAAATATCTTGGTGATCTGCTTTAACCACGTCTCTGCCTTAAGTGGTTCTGGCTTTCCCAAAAAATCCGGTGGTCCCAGCTCCTTGAATTGCTTAGCGGTGACCAACCGTGGGTTGCCATTGTTTCCTCCTGCATTATGAACAGGAGCTGCCTTCGCCTATTGTTGCGTGAATTCAAAAAAGCTCCTAAACGTACCGTCGTTCGTCAATTGATCAGTGTTGTTGTTTACAGGAGGATTCTCACCATCCTGTTGCACATTGTCCTGATTATTGATCTGTGGAGAATCAACAGTCTCCTGTGCTCCATTGCTATTCTCAACATTCTCGGATGTAATTTTTAGTTACTGCCACAAAATAAAGGTTAATTGACATGTAACATATTATCCCTATATTCTGACCGACCAATTAAATACCAAATAAACTTAGGTAGGTCATACTAGCAAAGGAATTCCCCGTCTCTCCCCTCCAAGTTCTATTCTCACATCCTAGCCAGGGATCATATCCCTAAGCTTTGATACCAACTGTGATGCCCCCAAAATAGGTATATATCACCCATCTTGAGTCGCCAAATACATGGTACAGAATTCAAATACAATCTTAAATATACAATATGAGTTATGATTTTTAATACAAACATTGTCTTCTAGACAACATTAAAACTCAAAATAAGTCCTCAATACATTTATTAACACACTATTTCACAGAATAGTGAGGACTACTAATGTTATCCTCTGGACTGTCACTCCGTTCCCTGACTAGTCCCTGCTACGTTCTCATTTCCTGAAGAGAACAGTGAAAGAAAGGGTGAGCTCAACTAGCCCAGTAAGAAATATTATGACTAAGATAACGCAGAATAAATTATCGTTAGCCTTCAACAGTGTTAAACTGATACAATATAACAATAATCAAGTTTAACTGCAGCGGAACAAGCGATCCATTAGAAGAGTCAAGTAGAGAATAAAATCTACTATCTTCTATGGTTTAAAAGGTTATTCATCACTTTTATCGCTGAAACTCAGCTTAATAAATAATCCACATCATCATATCATCCATGCACTATAGGCCAAGGATATTCTTTAGTATCACGACCACGAATTATCCATGCACCACGGGCCAAAGATAATCATGTTTTCATCAACAGTCCAGTTCATATCATAAAACAATTCATCTTTGCACCCTTGGCCGAAGAGAATCCATAGTCATAATCATACCAAAAACTGTCCATCAATGCACTACGGGTCAATAAGGACTTTTTCCACATCATTTGTAACATTACGGTCATGATTATACCGAATAATCCCTGGTCATAATCATACCAAGTCTATCTATGCACTACAGGCCACAAATGACTTTCAACATAATATAAACATGAGGATAATGACAATGATATAAGAATTCAATAAAACAAGTTCAAGAATTAATTTATCCAGGAACTAATAACGTCCAAATTGTCAACATGATACTTCTTTGTGGAGTAAAATTTAAGAATGCTCAGAAGAATATTTCCATGAAAAAATACTAGATGAAGCGCAAATATCAAGGATATTCCACTAATTTCATAGAGTATAGAAGTCAAAACTTTAACCAACTGAGTATAATAAAGAATGGAATAATAAAAAAATCACCATGCATGCGGTACTTCGCATAGATAGGTTATTCCAACAGAATAATAATAACGGAACCAGGTCAGGCGAAATTCCCACTGACAGGATGTTCCACCAGAATAATAAAGAATGGAATAATAACAGAAATCACCATGCATGCAGTACTTCATATAAATAGGTTATTCCAACAGAATACTAAATAACGGAACCAGGTCCGGCGTAATACGCACAGACAGGATATTCCAAAAGAATAATAAAGAATGAAATAATAGAAGTTCTCTTCATGAATACAAAAGAAATAATACCCCTTACGGGTACAACAAATAATATTCTCTACCTTAAGAAGAAGAGTACTGGATATATGAGTAGTGAAGTAGCAGAATATTTTTCTTCTTTCTCTTTATAGTATCTCTCTAGAGTTTCAGTGAATTCGTAAAAAATAATGAAGGAATGAACTTCTATTTTATAGAAAAATAGATTGCATAGTAATTAACTCATGAACGGTCCAGATTGATTTATTTTAATCTAACGGTCTATATTTAAACCAAAATCTTTTAAATAAAATATAATATATTCTATTTATAATCTAATAAAATGAATAACTTTATAAAAGATTTTACTATGCAAATACTATGCAGGCACAATGCAAACACTATGCCTGATAAAATATAATATATTCTAATTATTATCTAATAAAACAGATAACTTTATAAAAGTATTCTGTTTTATATAAAAAGATTTTACTATTAGCCTAATAAAATGAATAACTTTATAAAAGTATTCTGTTTTATATAAAAAGCTTTTCTGTTTTATTACATTAATAATACCAATAAAACAAAACTTAGTGACTTATCACATAAGCATCAATAATCAATACCGTGTGCTACTATGCAACCACACATATTACTGTACTTTTACTACCGAGTAGTTCAACAATATTAATGGTAAAACTTCCGCCGTTATTTTCAATAAAATATTTTGTCATTTTCTCAATTCGACAATAAATCTGTTGTGGGGTCCACCAATGATTGTGTCGTCGTACAGATATTCCTCGATAAAAAAAATATTTCTCGACCAATCGAATATTATACAACAACTTGCATAATTTTTAAAATTTATAAATACTACCCACAACTATAACATTATATCATATCCACACCATAATATTCAAAAAATTATTTCGAGAAAATTAAATATTTATTCATAAAATCTGGGGTCTCATAAGAATACTTTTATAAAGTTATTCGTTTTATTAAATTATAAATAGAATATATTATATTTTATTTAAAAGATTTTGCTTTAAATATGGACCATCCGATTAAAAGAATATCAATCTGGACCGTTCATGAATTAGTTACTATGTAGTCCATTCTTCTATAAATAGAAACTCATTCCTTCATTATTTCTTACGAATTCACTGAAACTCTAGAGAGAGAAACTATAGAGAGAGTTCTTCTTCTATAATCTTGAGCGTAATTCTTTAGAGTTTAAGAAAGTTTTGAGCGTAGTACAAGTTTTCTTCGAGTATATCCTCGCCCTACCAGTTGAAATACTCTTCTTTTACGGTAATGGATATTATTTGTTGTACTCGTAAGGGATATTATTTGTTGTACTCGTAAAGAGTATTATTTCTTTCGTATTCATGAAGAGAAATTATGTTATTCCATTCTTTATTATTCTGTTGGAATAACCTGTATACGCGGGCTACCCTATACTTAGTGAAATTCTTCTGTTATTCCATTCTTTTTCATTATGTTGGAATAACCTGTTTATGCGAAGTACTGCATGCATGTTGATTTCTGTTATTATTCCGTTCTTTATCATTCCGTTGGAACATCCTGTCTGTACTTTATGCATGACCTGGTTCCTTTCTTTATTATTCTATTGGAACATCCTGTCTGTGCTTTACGCATGACCTGGTTTCATTCTTTATTATTCTTTTGGAACATCATGTCTGTGCGTTTACGCATGACCTGGTTCCGTTATTTATTATTCTGTTGGAATAACCTGTCTATGCGGTATATCGCATGCCTGGTTATTTCATTTGTAATTCCATTCTTTATTATACTCAGTTGGTTAAAGTTTTGACTTCTATACTCCATGAAATTAGTGGAATATCCTTGATATTTGCGCTTCATCCAGTATCTTTTTATGAAAATATTCTTCTGAGCATTCTTGAGTGTTAATCTACAAAGAAGTATCATGTTGACAATTTTGACGTTATTAGTTCCTGGATAAATTAATTCTTGAACTTGTTTTATTGAATTCTTATATCATTGTCATCATCCTCATGTTTATATTATGTTGAAAGTCATCTGTGGCCTGTAGTGCATAGATGGAATTGGTATGATTATGACCAGGGATTATTCGGTATAATCATGACCGTAATGTTACAAATGATGTGAAAAAAGTCCTCATTGGCCCGTAGTACATTGATGGACAGTTTTTGGTATGATTATGGCTATGGATTCTCTTCGGCCAAGGGTACAAAGATGAATTATTTTATGGCATGATCAGGACCGTTGATGAAAACATGATTATCTTTGGCCCGTAGTGCATGGATAATTTGTGGTCGTGATACTAAAGAATATCCTTGGCCTGCAGTGCAGGGATGATTTGATAATGTGGATTATTTATTA
Organism: Panax japonicus; assembly: GCA_020205505.1. Lineage (NCBI taxonomy): Eukaryota > Viridiplantae > Streptophyta > Magnoliopsida > Apiales > Araliaceae > Panax > Panax japonicus. Next base: position 86,232,197 of record CM035113.1, read on the forward strand.
AGCTGAGTCTCAGCGATAAAAGTGATGAAAAATATTTTAAATCATAGAAGATAGTAGATTTTATTCTCTACTTGACTCTTCTAATGGATTGCTTGTTCCACTGCAGTTAAACTTGATGTTTATTATATTTTATCAGTTTAACACCGTTGAAGGCTAACGATAAATTATTCTGCATTATCTTAGTCATAATATTTCTTACTGGGCTAGTTGAGCTCACCCTTTTGCTTTCATTGTTCTCTTCGGGAAATAAGAACGTAGCAGGGACTAGTCGGGGAATAGAGTGATGGTCCTAGATGGTGTATTAGTAGTCCTCACTATTCTGTGAAATAGTGTGATAATAAATGTAATGAGGACTCCATTGAGTTCGTATATTGTCTAGATGACAATATTTGTATTAAAACTCAGAACATATGTTTAGTCGTATTTTAGAAAAATGTTGTATAATTAAGTTGTATTTAAATTTTGTACCATGTATTTGACGAATCAAGATGGGTGATGTATACCTATTTTTGGGGCGTCACAGTTGGTATCAAAACTTAGGGATATGATCCCTGGCTAGGATGTGAGAATAGAACTAGGAGGGGAGAGGCGGAGAGGCGGAGAAGGTCACCTAGCTCGATTTTGTCGTATGGTGAAGTCAAGTCCAGCTGGGATAGTGAATCCAAAGGATGTCTCAGACAAGCTAAAGCCGGTAGTTTAAGAGAGAGCATTTTTTTTGTGACAATGAACCTGAATAAAATTATCACGGGTATGTTAGTCATAAACTCTTGTGAAGTCTATACCGTGTTAGATACTGGTTCTATTTACTCTTTTATTTCACTTAGTTGTGTTCAATGTTTGAAGTTAACTCCGGAGAAGTTAGACTTTGTCTCTTTGAAAATACTTGCCTTTGATGCGATTTTAGGAATCGATTGGTTAACTACTCATCATGCTTTTCGTAAGGTTGTTAGCTTTCATATTCCTAACCAACCTGTTATGCGAATTCAAGCAAGCAAACCACTAAAGTTAATCATTGTCATATCAAGCCATATGTAAAGAGCCCCGGTCCTTTCGTTGTTGACTTTATTGTGTGGAATGCACCGAAGCCAGACTTTCTGTAGGCGATGTCGTGAATGACGATGGCAAGTTGATAGGTATTAATGTGACGTACTATCCAAGTCTTGGACAAGGGTCACAGTTTTGAATGATATTTATATTGTTAATAAATTTTCTGACATATTCTTGAAGACTTCTTAGCCTACCCCTAGAGCGTAAAATCGAATTTTGTATTGACCCCAGTACAAAACCCATTTCTTAAACCTTCAAATATTTCTTTAACTAAAATGAACGCAACATGCGCCAAAGACGTTGACTTGAGCTATTGAAGATTACGATCGTACCATTCAATATCATCATGGAAGTACGAACGTGGTAGCTGATACGTTAAACAAAAGATCATATGCGTTTACAAGTGCGAATATATGAACCCACGTAAAGATAACGAATATACGATTAGAATTAACTTTAATCGATAAAGTTAAAGTCGCTCAAGCTACATACTCAGAGCTGATGAATGTGAAGAAGAAGGTTCCAGAGGGCGTTATTATAGAAGCAAGAATCGACGAAGAGAGGAAATCTCAACCCTCGATTTAATTGGCCCATTTGAAATCCTCGATAAATTAGGAACTGTGGCCTATAGACTCGTTTTACCGCCAAGTATGTCGCGTGTTCATAACGTTTTTAACGTATCGATGTTAAGTAAATATGTGGACAACCCGAACCACATTATTAATTTAGAACCGGACGAGATAGCAGAAGATTTAATGTATGAGGAGATACGTGTTAACATCTTGGATAAGAAGGATCATATTCGACGCTCAAAGGTTATACCTCAAGAGTTAGAATTTGAAGTGAAGTCGAGGTATCCTCACATGTTCGACATACCAGGTACGTACATAAATTTTGAGGGCAAAATTTCATAAGGAGAGGAGATTGTGAGACCCCAGATTTTATGAATAAAGATTTAATTTTCCCGAAATATTTTTTTTAATATTACGGTGTGAATTTGAGATAATGTTATAGTTGTGGGTAGTATTTATAAATTTTGAAAATTATGCAAGTTGTTGTATAATATTCGATTGGTCGGGGAATATTCTTTTTGTCGGGGAATATCCGTACGATGGTACAATAATTGGTGGACCCCACAACAGAATTATTGTTGGATTGAGAAAACGACAAAAATATTTTATGAAAATAACGGCGGATGTTTTACCGTTAGTACTGTTGAACTACTCGGTAGTAAAAGTACAGTAATACGCGTGGTTGCATAGTAGCACACGGTATTGATTATTGATGCTTACGTGATAAGTCACTTAGTTTTATTTTATTAGTATTATTAATGTAATAAAACAGAAAATTTTTTTATATAAAATAGAATATTTTTATAAAGTTATTCATTTTATGAGACTATAAATAGAATATATTATATTCTATTATACATAGTGTTTTGCATAGTAATTTTTTTTATATAAAACAGAATACTTTTATAAAGTTATTTATTTTATTAGACTATAAATCGAATATATTATATTTTAGTATGCATAGTATTGTATAATGTTGTATAGTGCCTACATAGTGTTTTGCATAGTAAAATCTTTTTTATATAAAACAAATTACTTTTATAAAGTTATTCGTTTTATTAGATTATAAATAGAATATATTATATTTTATTTAAAAGATTTTGCTTTAAATATGGACCGTCCGATTAAAAGAATATCAATCTGGACCGTTCATGAATTATTTACTATGCAGTCCATTCTTCTATAAATAGAAGCTCATTCCTTCATTATTTCTTACGTATTCACTGAAACTCTAGAGAGAGAAACTATAGAGAGAGTTCTTCTTCTATAATCTTGAGAGTATTTCTTTAGAGTTTAACAAAGCTTTGAGCGTAGTACAAGTTTTCTTCGAGTATAACCTCGCCCTACCAGTCGGAATACTCTTCTTTTACGGTAAGGGATATTATTTGTTGTACTCGTAAGGGATATTATTTGTTGTACTCGTAAGGAGTATTATTTCTTTCGTATTCATGAAGAAAAATTATGTTATTCCATTCTTTATTATTGTCATCATCCTCATGTTTATATTAATTTTTGAACTTGTTTTATTGAATTCTTATATCATTGTCATCATCCTCATGCTTATATTATGTTGAAAGTCATCTGTGGCTTGTAATGCATAGATGGACTTGGTATGATTATGACCAGAGATTATGCGGTGTAATCATGACCGTAATGTTACAAATAATGTGAAAAAAGTCCGCATTGGCCCGTAGTGCATTGATGGACAGTTTTTAGTATGATTATTACTATGGATTCTCTTTGGCCATGGGTACAAAGATGAATTGTTTTATGGCATGATCAGGACCGTTGATGAAAACATGATTATCTTTGGCCCGTAGTGCATGGATAATTCGTGGTCGTGATACTAAAGAATATCTTTGGCCTGTAGTGTATGGATGATTTGATGATGTGGATTATTTATTAAGCTGAGTCTCAGCGATAAAAGTGATGGAAAAACATTTTAAATCATAGAAGATAGTAGATTTTATTCTCTACTTGACTCTTCTAATGGATTGCTTGTTCCGTTGCAGTTAAACTTGATATTTATTATATTTTATCAGTTTAACATCGTTGAAGGCTAACGAGAAATTATTCTGCATTATCTTAGTCATAATATTTCTTACTGGGGTAGTTGAGCTCACCCTTTTGCTTTCATTGTTCTCTTCAGGAAATGAGAACGTAGCAGGGACTAGTTGGGGAACAGAGTGATGGTCCTAGATGGTGCATTAGTAGTCCTCACTATTCTGTGAAATAGTATGATAATAAATGTAATGAGAACTCCATTGAGTTTGTATATTGTCTAGATGACAATATTTGTATTAAAACTCACAACATATGTTTAGTCGTATTTTACACGACTGTTGTATAATTAAGTTGTATTTGAATTTTGTACCATATATTTGGCGACTCAAGATGGGTGATGTATACCTATTTTGGGGGCGTCACAGCGTCGCTAAAAGTATAGACGATGATTGTATGACCGAACCGTCGCCGGGTCCGTCGTTAAAAGGGGGTGAGCTCGTGTGAGTTGAATAAGGGGTGAGCTTAAGATCCGGACCGATATATATATATATATATATATATGTGTGTGTGTGTGTGTGTGTGTGTGTGTGTATATATATATAAACTGCATGCATGCACATATTGTAACATAAATATATTATATAACATGCATATATATCAGTATATATATATATATATATTTATATGTAATCATATCATTTATATATATATATATATGTAATCTTTACATGCATTTAAGTATTATATATTATATTCGGTCTGAATCTTAAGCTCACCATTTATCTAACATACCTTGTTTACCCCCCTTTAATGACGAACCGGGCGACAATTTGGTATGTCGCTATATATAGAACCGTCTTCTTAGATTTTAGCGACGGACATCATATAGCGACGGTTCTATATATAGCGACGGACCAAATTGTTGCTCGGTTCGTCGATAAATGGGGTTGAGCAACGTATATTAAATAAGGGATGAGCTTAAGATCCGGACCGATATTATATTATTACATATATATATATATATATATGTGTATATATATATATATGTATATATAATCATTGCATGTTTATAGGAGAAGGATCTTGTCCGGGAGCCCGGACAGTGATAAAATGCGAACTTTTAATTTAATTTTATTTTTTTTTACCTTTTTTTAAAAAACAACTTAAATTTTTTTTAATATTTTATGGAACTGGAATTTTTCCATTATACAGTGTTTTGAGTGTGATTTGGATACATATAACAAAACAAGTCCTGTTTTGCTATATGTATCCAAATCACACTCAAAACACTGTATTATGGAAAAATTCCAATTCCATAAAATATTAAATATTTTTTTTAGTTGTTTAAAAAAATAGCAAAAAAAAAGTTCAGACTTTAATAAAATTCGAGAGTCCGGACTGGATCCGCTCCCATATATATATATATATATATATATATATATATATAGAGCAAGGATCAAATGCATACCCCTTATCTTACTCACCCGTGCTTACCCTCCTTTAGGCGACGGTTTTGATCATACAACCGTCGCCTATACTTTTAGCAACGGACAACATATAGCGTCGCTAAAAGTATAGACGACGGTTGTTTAACCGAAACCGTCGTCTAAAGGAGGGTGAGCACGGGTGAGTAAGATAAGGGGTATGCACTTGATCCGGACCGTATATATATATATATATATATATATATATATATATATATATATATATATATATATATATATATATATATATATATATAGTAGCAGCATATGTACATGACTGGATGTTTCTCCTTCTACTTTTGATCGAATTAATACAAATTAAGTGATCATTTATTGCTATGTTGTCAACAAATTGCATAGGCAAAAAATTGAAGTCGGAACATTTGGCAATCCACATGTCTTTAAAATCCGAAACTATCATCCAAACCATTGATTTCAAAAATTAAGCAATCCTAGCCATTTCTTCAAAATCAGATTTTAAAATTATCTTTTTGCCCTTGACTTCAAAATTCTATAAATAGAAGGTCTTTATTTCATTTTCAATTTGCCAATTCACTTGAAAAGAAAAATTTATTTCTCTCCTACATACTCTCTCTCTCTCTAAGAAGCTTCTCTCTCTTCTTATCAAAGTTCTAATCATTTGAGAAGAGAAAATTGGTCTAAGCATATTGAGATAAGTTGTTTGATTTAATTTATTTGAATTATCTATTGCTTATTTATATTTATAGATATACGAATATACATTGTTATACACAATTTTATATATCTATATTTCATCTATTTGTCAATTAAAATTATACTTATACGCCGCAAGGCTACGGAGATACACCTCTAAGGATAAGAATTAATTCGAACAGTACGATTCCTTATAGTCTTCAGTAACCTTTTATTGACATTATTTATATAAATATCGTAAAATAGATACGACACTTGATAGCTCAAAACAACACTGAGATATTCCTCCAAAAAGAGGAGTCATCCGAACCGAATTTGAGAATCGTAGTGATCTATTGAAAATATTTATATAAATATCAATTGTGAAAATATAAATTTTGTCATACCTAGACACCGCAAGGCTACGGAGATACACCTCTACAAAGAGGAATTCGAACCGTATGATTCCTTATAGTACTAAGTGACATTATTTATAAAAAATCACATAATAGATAAAATATTCTTATACATTATCTGAGTTAAACAATAATATTTGCTATATCAGTTTGTACTTAACTGATTTAATTATTATACTTGATATCTGTCATCACAAGTATTTGATCATAAATTCATTTATTCATAAAATACTTGTTGCATAATATAAAAGTTATTTAAACTTTTATTTCACAAATTAAGTGAATATATCTGCTTAAATAGAAGCATATTTGATTCAAGGCTTAAAACAACTTATTTGCTTACTTAGAAGCATTTTCACTCTAAAAGTTATTTAAACTTAAAGTGACTTTTCTTTACTCCATAAAGAATAAATAATTCTTTATAAATTTGCATTAAACTATATATCTGCTTTTACAGAAGCATTTTTGAGCTAAGCTAAAACTTTATATATCTGCTTATTCAAGAAGCACTTTTTCATACAAAATTTAAAAGTTATTTAAACTTTTATAACAATGCATAATTTACATATCTGCTAACTAAGAAGCATATTTTCTCAAGTATAAAAGTCTTTGAACTTTTATATACATTTGCTCTTTAATTGATATCTGCTTATTTAAAAAGCATATATCTGTACTAAATTTTATCTGCTTATTTGTGAAGCATCAATCTGTACTAAATTCTTATCTGCTTATTTAGGAAACATATTGTTGTAAAATCATTTGTAAAAAGAGAAAAGATCAGAATTAGTTTATTTTATGTACCTGTGAGAAAGACGAGTAATTCTTGCATATTAATTTCTAACACTGCAAATTAATTTTTTTAAAAATCAAAAAGGCCTTAGATAATACAAGTTCGTTTCATGTCCGAATATGATGATTCCACTTTGGTTTTGTTCGTATTTCATAGATGTTCAACATAACATTTTTTAGATCAAACATAGAGCATACACATTTTAGCTCATTTAACACCAACCAACATGTTTTCAAGTGTTATAGTTAGGTTTCATGCTTACATGTTTTATTCTTGTTTCATAGGTTCTAAAATCACATACAATTCACACATATCATATAATCTCCTTCCAATATCCATCCCAATAACTTCAGATCCATCATGATCCCACAACACTTTGGTTATGTTCGTATTTCATAGATGTTCAACATAACATTTTTTAGATCAAACATAGAGCATACACATTTTAGTTCATTTAACACCAACCAACATGTTTTCCAGTGTTATAGTTAGGTTTCATGCTTACATGTTTTATTCTTGTTTCATAGGTTCTAAAATCACATACAATTCACACATATCATATAATCTCCTTCCAATATCCATTCCAATAACTTCAGATCCATCATGATCCCACAACACAAACTCTCACAACCAATCATGCATTTTCCTACCTAGAACAATATACTACTTATCTTACAAAATTAAAACTAGGTTGTGAACCTACCTTTTTTATGATTTCTTCCTATTAGCTAAAAGCTTCAAGTAGATCTTCACCTTTACTCCTTGGATTCCACCAAAATGTAATAACTCTCCTAGGTTTTCTTCTTTTTCTCTCAATTCTCTCTAGCTCTCTTATATCATCTAACACTTAGCCAATGAAACCAACTATCACAAATGTGCTAGGAGATCCTATAAGAAAATCCATATACCATATACATGTACTAATACATGTCTAATAATTATATTTTATACACCTAACTAGTTATTACCCATTGGTAAAAGTTAATTAGGTAAAAAGGTTTTACCTATTCCTACCTAACCATCTCCTTTATCGTCATTATCATCACATGGGCTAAGCTTGCACCTTTACACCAAAATTTTAGCATTTTAGCAAAAATGAGAGAGGCGTGGACGGTTGGGAGGGAGTATCTATATAAATATATTATATTTTTATTCTTTGCTAGCTAATTCATGCACATACACACACACACACATATATATATATATACACACAATCCGTTTCTCCAGCGAACTGGAATGAGCGAACTAAGAACGAACCAGCTATAGCGACGGTTTTTTCTGTCGCTAAAGCATAGAAATCCGGTTTTTTATGTTATAACGACGGAAAAAATCGTTGTTATAGCCGGTTCGCTCTTAATGCGCTCCCTCCAATTCGCTGGAGAGAGCCGGGCTATATATATATATATATATATATATATATATATATATATATATATATATACACACACACACACACACACACACACACACACTTACACTTTATTCATTTCCATTACACATTGGGCTTGACCAATTAATATCTATTGGGCTCCTAACATAATTCAACTTAGGTCATGGATACTTGCATATACACATTGGGCTTAATTACTCCCTAGCAACATTTATCAGTTAGGCCAACTCCTAACACTTGGAAATTATTCACATTGGGCTTAAGGATACTTGTTAATCCTTTATATTATTTATCCATATCTTAGTTAATCCAATTACTTGGACCACATTTATTAACACTTGTAATTTAGTCACTTTGGGATTGGGTATATCCCTTAGCTCAATACATTATTACATCATGTCTCAATTAATCCAATTAAGTAATTAATTAAGGTCCTTAACACTAATATACAATAATTAGAAAGTAATTACACTATTAGTGCATCCACAAAATAATTATAAAAATAACACAATTCATGTTAATAAGGAAACCTAAAATCAAGGAGAAATAATTGTCATGATTAATAATTCAAATTCAAATATCTGGGATCTAACAACAAAAATAAATTTAAATTTAAAATAATAATTCAAATTCAAATTAATACATTTGGGTATTAATTTAAAATAGATTTGGGTATTAAATAAAATTGCAACTGATTGTTAAGAGAAATAGATAGAGAATAGTGTGACCATAGTTGAACGGAGACATGTATAACACGGCGACAAAAGGTGATGGGCGGTAAGTCAAGATTGAGGTCGTGGGTAGTGGTGGGGTAGACTTCGATCTGATTTGTTACCTAAGCAAGAACCAAACAACCATAATCGGTTATTATGCAATTGACGGTCGGACCAGAATTTTACACGTACTCTCTTAAGTTGTTTGGGTTGCCCAATTATTAAACCAATTTTGTTAGACTGTTAAACCAATTTATTAATTATACACTGCATAGGAAAGAGAGATAAGAGAGTAATGTGCAATGTAATGTTGATAACCAAACTTTCGTACCAAGGTAACCAAACTTTTATACCAAGGTAACCAAACCTTTATACAAAGGTAATTAATCTACCTCCACACCTGCAGTATGAATTGGTTACCTTGGTCTGAAATTTTGGCAACAAACTACATGAAGGTTTGGCTACCAACTGCATCACATTCAAAATAAATTGGTAACTTAATAAAACTGAATTGGTTACCTTGGTATGAAGGTTTGGTTACCCACTACATGAAGGTTTGGCTACCAACTGCATCAAATTCAAAATAAATTGGTAACCTAATAACACTGAATTGGTTACCTTGATATGAGTGTTTGGCTACCAACTGCACTATGAAAAAATTGCATGTGTGGATGTGGATTGATTACCTTGGTATAAGAGTTTTGTTACCTTGATATGAAGGTTTGGTTACCTTGGTGTGAAGGTTTGGTTACCAACTGCACTATGAAAAAACTAAGGTGTGGAGGTGGATTGGTTACCTTGGTATGACAGTTTGGTTACCAACTGCACTATGAAAAAACTGCAGGTGTGGAGGTAGATTGGTAACCTTGGTATGAAGGTTTGGTAACCTTGGTATGAAGGTTTGGTTACCTTGGTATGAAGGTTTGGTTACCAATATCTTCTATCAGTTGCTGAAACTCTCATTTTAAGACCAAAATAATATTAATTATTAGTATATGTTTAAGAAAATAAATAAGAAAAGAACATAATAATATTTAGAGTTCAAAAGAAATACCACATAGGTACTTTAAACCCAAAGCTCTAATGGTTTTGATTCCCGTCATGCTAATTTTTCTTCTCTACTACTAAAAGTGAATGTCTTGTATTTTCTTTTCAACCCATGAAGGCGATAACACTTGATTCATTTCACATACTGCAGTTTCTGATTGTTGATCACTCGTCATTGAATTCCCTAAATTTGTCTTCTGTGTGGGATTCCCCAAATTTGTCTTCTCGAAAAACTCTCCTCCATATTTTTACTTTGTCGATGGAGGAGCAAGTGAACAGAAAAAAAAAAGAGGATGAAAAAGAGAGAGAGAGAGAGAAATAGGAACAGAGATCAAAAATGGGTCTGTTATGTTTGAATGTGTTTGAATAAGAAAATAATAATTAACGGGAAGAGATAAGGGAGATTTGCTATGTCAGTTCACCAATACTAATCTCCTAAATTAAAGAATCCTAATTGCATACTAATCCCTTAAATTAAGGAATCCTAATTGCACTAATATTGTAAATAAATATGGGAAGGTGTATTATTTTTGTAATTATTTTATGGATGCACCATTATTGTAATTATTTCTAAAAATGTACTAAAATATGTAATTAATCCAATTAATTATGTCACACAAGACTTATCACTTAAGCTTAATTAATTATAACTAATCTTATCGTTATCATCACTACACTTCTCAATCATCTCATACTCAAATCATTTCATATATATATATATATATATATATGAAATCAAATAATTTTCAAACATCTTCCTTTTCATTACTAATATTAGTTATAAAATTATCGAGTATTACAAGTATACCGTTACTAATAATAACATATTTTAAACTATAATTTAAACTTGTTTATACATCAAAAAATGATGAACAATAAGTTGTTTACCAATAAACTATTTAAATAAGTTTTAACAAACAAAAAGTCAATATTTAAATATAACTAGGACTGATAAGTTTTTTTTACCAATGAGCTGTTTAAATAACAAGTTGTTTACTAATAATAAGTTGTTTACCAATAATAAGTTATTTACCAATAAACTGTTTAAATAATAAGCTATTTACCAATAATAAGATTATTGGTAAGTTATTTACTAATAATAAGTTGTTTAAAAAATAAGTTGTTATCAATAATAAGTTGTTTATCAATAAGTTGCTTACCAATAAGTAGTTTAAATAATAAGTTGTTTACCAATAAGTTGTTTAAATAATAAATTATTTATCAATAATGAGTTGTTTACCAATAATAAGCTTATTGATAAACAACTTATTGGTAAGCTAATTACCAATAATAAGTTGTTTACTAATAAGTTGTTTAAATAATAAGGTGTTACTAATAAGATGATTAAATAATAAGTTGTTTACCAATAAGTTGGTTACAAATTAGATGTTTACCAATAATAAGCTTATTGGATATAATAGGATATTATGGTCATTTTAAAAAAAAATTAAAAATAATTTTGTTAGAAATTTTTAGTCCCAATGGTGGGGTTATAATACCTAGTTGAACATATTATTAAAAAATCTCTTATATTAAGCCATTTTATAATATGTGACTAATAGTCATAAGTTCAAATTTTAAAAAAACAAGACATTTAGAATTAATACTCATATGTCAAATGTAATTCTTCCAAACAAATATAACCCAAGTCTCTAACAACCCATTTTACACGTGTTGCATGTGTAATGTAAGACCTCAACTTTTTATGAATAAGATTTAATTTTTTTTAAATATTATTCTAAATAGTAAGTGTTGATTTAATAAATGTTATATTTATGGGTGATATTTATAAATTATACGAAGTAAAAAGTTGTCGGTAAATATTCGTTTTGTCGGAGAATATTCATTTTGTTGGAGAATATTCGTACGACGATGTAAAAATAAACAATCATTGGTGGGCCCCACAACAGAATAATTGTCGAATATAGGAAGCGACAAAAATAACTTTTTTAAAAATTGGCGACAGAACTTTTACTGTTAACTGTTGAAATACCCAGTAATAAAAATACCGTCAATAACCTCAGACCAATCAATCAAATATTAATTAATACGTAATCGATCGAACATTGTTCTTCTGTTCAGAAACGAAAAGTTCCATGCATCTCTAATTTTGTAAGGGGGAGGGCACTATATATATTGATCTAGAATAGTATCAAACAACAACAGAAGGGGTCATTCTCTTATACTTGGTCAGATATCATTTAAAACATTACTGTAACAAGAATTTGCATAAATCTGTAAAATTAGGATTCAGCTATGGCTAGAAGTTTCACAAGGGAAATACTTTGATAATAAAAATTATGAAAAGTTCTCTTGCATTAAGATAAATATTCCATGCCAAAATAAAAGTTCATTCAACTGGGCTAGCAACTAAAACAAACCTTATGCACATGATCATAATAGGTTCCGAAACTAACAATCATTCTTCATGCAACAAAATATGACAGAGGAATGAAACTTCTAATTTTATTCTCAGAAAACATTTTCCAATCTAGCCAGCTAGAACCAGCACCTCAACATTGAATTCGGTTACTAGCCACCTTCCCCCCACATCAAGCAGCCTTGTCATCAAACTTCTTCAACAAGTCCGATACCCGTACTGCCAAACTCTGCCTTGCTTCTGGGGAGACACCATGCTTGCCAATAATCGACTCCAGAATTGCTTCTGCCAAGTGTTTATTCTTTATTACCGCATTACCACCTTCTGGCATAGAACGATCTTTGGAAAAGCTAATCTGTACTTGGACAAACAAATTAGCGACAAAAAAAGGAAGAATCAAAGTTGTGATTTGATTGTTATTTTGTCATTGATGATTTGATTGTTATTTGGTACTGTAACCAAGTGAAAAATATGGTACAAGGATATATGGCTATTATCTTTGATCAAATATAAGTCTAATTTCCATATACTTGAAATGGTTAAAACTAAATTAGTCATTATATTGGTTTTGAAAGCCCATTATTACATGATCATCTGGTTGGTGTTTCCGCCAGGTCTAGTAGGTCAACAAGAAAAAAAAAAGTTGAGCAATATAAAAAGGGTAATGTTTATTCTTTATATAACTTATAGATAAATCATAGATGTTCTTTCAGTAGTACACATGGTTGCAACTCATCAGTTCAAAATTCATGCTGACAGTAAGTATATGTATAGTTGAGATATGATCAGACAATGCAGCATCAAATAAATATCTTCTTCAAATTTAAAGCTTTAAAGCACATACCGTCAATGATCCCTGTGGTAATTGTGTGAAGAGAATAGAGGAGCCAGGTTGGAAGGTTTGATCCTTAAAAACCTCAAGAAACTTTTCAATGGCTTTTGCCTCTGCATCAGTATAGATACCGACAGCTTTCCAATGCGCAACGCAGTTTTCTGCCACCTTCTCTGAATATTGTTTACCAGTCAATGGCAAGATCATTGTCACCTGCGTAAATTTCTCAAACGAACCTGCAAAATAGGCCATAAAAACTAATGAAACAAAATACTCGAGTCAAAAAACTAATCTAGCATCACATTAAAATTCGAATCCAAATATTTTTTTTATGAAATTTCAATATACTAACCATCAATGGGTAACCTCCACTAATCCATTTAGGTAAAAAGCATACAATGCACTCCTTTATAAAAAGTAATTAAGCCATAAATTATCATCCTCCCAATTATTCTAAATGCAAATAAGTGAATAAAATCAACTTGAAACAGAAGTATCAAACCAAGGAAATCATACAAAAACATGCCGAGGATAAAGGTTTCAAAGTCCTAAGAACATTGGAGACAAGTTTGAATTTTAGGATATGAATCTGTTACACACTTTCTCTCCAAAAATAAGTCTTGCACCATGTGGCCTCCCATCCCCTATTTAGCTCCTTACCTACCACCACAATAAACTTTGGTTCCATGTTTGCCATTACTCAAAATATTCTCCGTCCTCAAAAGAATGTGTAAGGTATATGTTTCGGTAATGCTAAGGTCTCAAAATTTTCGTATGTGACACCGTTACATTGGTTAGATAAATCAATTATATCATAAAATACATCATGTCTTATTCAATACCATATCATTTGAGACTTCTAACATTATTCATATCACACAAAATTAAATTAGAGGGGAGGATATAAAATAATTATCAATTTTATTATTTAAGCATACTTTTGGCAGGTCTCCAGTAGAAGTGAGATATCAATTAGTGATGCAAAGCTAGACATGGCAAACGGGCGGGGCGGGGCGGGGCGGGGCGGGGCGGGCCAACGGCGGGCCGGGCCGAAAAGGCCCGGGTTTTGGCGGGCCAGATTTCTTAAGCCAATGGCCCGGGTTGGGCGGGCCGGGCCGGCCTGCGGGCTTTTTCCTATTTTTTTTTTTACAAAATCTTGATACACCAAAAATAGTAATAATAATAAATATTAAAAATAATAAAATAATTTATAATAAACAATAATTCTAATTACTTAAATTAACTACATATCTCAATCAATTAAAATTTTAATAGTATTATAATTTTAGATATTATTCTAAAGGTATGATTTGTGATAATGAATGATTTACTTTCCAAATAAGTAGAGGGAATGCATAATTAAGGGATAATGATTGATTTACTTTCCAAATTTACTACAATTGTTATTTGTTAGTTTAATAGTTTTATACTTTGAAATTATTAACTACATATCTCAATCAATTAAAATTTTAATAATATTATAAATTAGTATTATTAATTAATTACCTACATTAATTACATATCTTAATTATAATTTTCAATTATAGTTAAAATATATTAAAGATTGCATTAAAAACAAATAGTTGTTGTAGCTTAGTTGGTTTGAACTCTTATTTATTTACTTACAAGTTTTGTGTTCAAGCCTCACAACCCACAAGTAGTAACATTTTATTTTTTTTAAAAAAAAATACACGGGCTACTTGGGCGGGCCGGGCCTCCACGGGCCGGGCTAAAAACAGGCCGGGCCAAAAAGGCCCGGGTTTTGGCAGGCTAGAAAACTTCGGCCCAAAGGCCAGTTTTTGGAGGGCTGGCCGGCCCGGCCCGCGGGCCTGAGCCATCTTTGCCAGTTCTATGTAAAGGTGTTGATGATTAATTAATAAAACAAGTTACTCGTTCAAAATTGTAACTACCATAATAAAGTCACAGAATCACTGTTCCAATAAAATTACTGAAATAGTAAATGCCCCCACCACAGAGAAAGCTAAGAATCAGTAACGAACCTGTAACCACATCCCTGAAGAACTCAACGGACTCCGTTAACTCCTCCGCAGTCTTGCCCTTCCACTTAACGGCGAGTGACCCCACGGCGGAATCTTCCAAGTACACACCAATGGCAGTAAACTTCACAAATTTCCCCTGAATATCCAAGCCTCTCGCCCCTGCACACATAGCAACAATCAGAATCAGAATCAGATCAAACCAAATCAAATCGATCCGTGGCAGTGAAATCAGTTGTACATTTCTTAATCAATAAATAAATATGATACTCCTTTCGTTTCGCAAAAATGGGCTTAATTTGATTTTCAGTCAAATTTACTACCACATTTTCATAAATTTTAAAAATATAAATAAATATGCTTAATTCTTAATTCAAAAACCGGTCAAGTTGATAAAATTTAAAAAATAAATAAATCAAACTAATCCAAATTTTTAGTGTACCAAGGGAGTACCTGCGCCGGCAAGGAACAAGGTATTCGTTGTTCCCGGAGGCTTCACTGTCGGAGGGAACAATTGGGTCTCGACCTGAACTCCGGTGACCGACGGCAACTTCGACATGGGTAACTGTTACTAGTACAGAATCTAGAGAAGATGACAATAGCTGTGGGTTTTAGTAATTATATTTGATTGAATGAATTTTTGAATAGAGAGAGTATGAATTTATAGGGGAGTGAGAGACTGAGATATGGAGTGGTTGTTGTGGTTGTGGCAAGTAAGCACGATTCAAAACTTGCATTGAAGATTGGATGACGGAGGGGGTTAAGTACGGGTTTATATAGTTTCATTATTTATTTATTTTTTATATAGATGGTTTGGTGGATTATGTGGCTCTAGTTGTTGCATTATTAATTAACTAATTTTGTTCCGTACATCCGATATTATATGGACGGTGAGATTTATTTAAACTTTGGACGGCCCAAATAATTTATTAGAATGAACGAGAAATTCAAAATCAATTGTATTTCCTTAGATAGTAATATGCATTCACATGTAATGGATGAGATGTGATAATAAATGTGACGCCCCCAAAATAGGTATACAACACTCATTCTGAGTCGTCAAATACATGGTACATAAAGCAAACTACAACTTCAATAATACAAATGTCGTGTGAAATACGACAATACATACTGTGAGTTTAAATACAAATATTATCTTCTAGACAATATCCACACGCAAATAAGTCCTCATTACAATTATTCAAACACAATTTTACAGAAATAGTGAGGACTGCTAAAACATCTTTCTAGAAACCTCACTCCATACCCCGACTCGATCCTGCTATGTTATCACCTCCTGAGAAGAAAAATGGAACAAAAAGGAAAGGGTGAGCTCAACTAGCCCAGTAAAGAATATTATGACTAAGATAATATATAACAAATTATCGTTAGTCTTCAACAGGGAAAAATCTGATAAAATATAATAGACAACAAGATTTAGATCAACAAATACAACGGAAACAACAATCCATTAGAAGAGTCACATAGAGAATGAATTCTACTGTTTTCTAAGATTTAAAAGTCCATCATCAATATTTCATCCCTGTAACAACAATCAATATGCATCTTTAATCATCTTTGTACTACAGGCCAAAGATATTCATTTGTATCACCAGTTGGTCATGTTCATCTCAACACCTGTTCATATTTGCACTACGGGCCAAAGAGATTCATCAGTTTAATCATTCATCTTTGCACTACGGGCCAAAGAGATTCATCAGTTTAATCATTCATCTTTGCACTACAGGCCAAAGATATTCATCAAGTATCACCATTAAGGACTGAGGATGATGAAAAACATTTTTAAGAACGAATCCAGTGAGATAGAAGGATAAATATTAGGGATTCGTACAACAGTTTGTCCAAGATCAATAATACTTCATAACAACTGATTTTGAAACAGAACTCAAAAATAACGATCAAAACATGAATACAATCAAAGATAGTAGCCAAAATAGATATTTTGGACAAAAAGAAGAAATTTTATTTTTCGATGAATAGTGCCGTATTCGTGAATAGTGTCGTATACGTGAATAGTGTCGTACACGTGAATAGTAACTCCGACACCAAAAGATAAAAATTTCATAAAAACATCATCATGCTTTGTGAATAGTACTCGTGAATAGTAACTCGTGAATAGTAACTCATGAATAGTAACTCGTGAATAATAATTCATGAATGGTAACTCCGACATGAAAAAGTTCCAAATTGATAAAAAGTTCAAAATAATATTTCGGCATAATGATATTGAAGAAGATAATATCATTTAAGAAGAAACAACATCCCTTACCTCAAAATAACCGTACTTCTGACTTAATTTCGGTATAATGCTGACAGAAACTCGCACCGTATAGCAACACTCAAAGTATACTCACAAGAATCTGCTCGATAATATAGAGAGAGAAAGAGAGAAAACTTTATTTCTGGTGTGATTTTCAATTCTAACTTAGCCCTCTATTTATAGAAAAATACTAGAACGCCAAAGGAGACTAAATTAATAAAATATTAATATTTACCAAATATTCAAGTCCACCACCAAGGAATCTGATTTCAGCCACCAAGCACATGTTAAAGATGCTCACCAACCTTTGAAAAACGTTTTTCTTGAAAATAATAATTAAAACTTCCAAAAATTAATTATTTCGGAACTCCGAAACTTCAATAATTCACAATAAATAGTCCTTTTATTAGAAAATTCAAATCTCGCGACTTTTTATAGGAATTTCAATTCTCTACAACTTTGCAGAAGAAAATTTTTCCAAATTCCAAACAGAAATAATTCGAAATTCATAAACGGGCGATTTTACAGTCTATAATCAATTTTCGATCAAAAATTGTGTCCACCGACACACAAAACATGTGTTAAACATTTAATGCCACAAAAATACACTTCCTCCTCATATACTCATATATCCCACATTCATTGTAAAAATATCACCGTTAATATATTATTAAAATAATATATTTAAATGAATTATTTTATCAGAAAAAGATATAATATTAATTTTCAACAATTGTCACATTAAAAATTTTCTCCATCTATATCCACATAAAATGAATATTTTCTTTATCATAATAATCAATAATTAATTATTTAAAAATAATATTACAGAATCACAGTACTGATAATCAGGCCGTTCCCAGGATAGAGGACGCTTTCCAATAGGGATTTCTCCTTATTGGCGCGCAATTAGGTGACCAAACCTCTCCTTAGACAGAACTTTCTAGACATTGTCAATAATGTTATCTAATAAAATTGTTCAAATAATATGAATTATTGATCTGATAATGAGAAATACTGTGCAGTGACAATTATTGAAACAATAATAATATAAACTAACAATGCAACAATTATTGAATCAATATAATAAAATAATGAACAGTAACTACTGTAATAATTATTGAGTAGTGCCTTTTTACGTACGAATCAATAATTCAACCATACTGTGCAATACCGTGTGCTACTGTACAACCACGCGTATTACTGTATTTTAACCACCAATTATCCAACAGTGTTAACGGTAAAAATTATGTCGTTATTTATAAAAACCCTCATTTTCTTCATCCGACCGTTATTCTGTTATGGGACCCACAATTGACTGCGACGTCGTACGAATATTCCCGACAAAAAGAATATTCCACGACCAAACGAATATTCCCCGACAACAATGATTATTTTATAACCACTTGTTTATTTTGTAAAAAAATTCACATTTCACCCATAACCAAAGTATTATATCAAATTAACACCTTATTATTTTAGAATAATGAATAGGGGAAAATTTAATTTATTTATAATAAGTTGGGGTCTTACAATAAATTATTTTTAAAATATACTTATTAATTTTTAAAATATAATATAAGAAAATAAATAAATATAAATTTCCTACTAAATTTAAAAATTGTCATGTAGTTTTCTTTTACAACGTGTCTCAATTTACTCATAATTCTAAAAAGTTGCTTTTAATTTTGATTTTCTAAATGTTATTAATTAGAGGATGTAGGATCGTTTATAAGCAGTTAAACATGTTTATAAATAATTTTAAGAAGCAAAAATTATTTGGTAATCTAATTTTAAAACTATTTATAATTATTAATAATCAAAAACTTCAATTTAAAGTTTTTGATTATTTGTCAAATCTAATAATTAGGTTAACCAATTATTTTACTAATATATCCCTATTTATTTCAATAATTTCAACTATTATCCATCTTTATTTTTCAAAATAATTTTATTTAGTAATTTACACTTAAAATAAATGATTAGCAAATTTTTTTACACCAAACATTTTTTACTTTTATAATACATACTGTACTTTTACATTATAAACACAACAAAATTAATATAAAAGTAAAATAGTATTTTAAATATAAAACTTAATAACATGAAAGACTTGACAAATAAGTGGAATGGGTCACCCGATTACCGGATTGTTATGGATCAGATTTTTTGGGTTGGGTCAAAAAAGATATGTTTTTTAATGGGTCATATCTTCATAAACCCTAACCTATACGTTAATGGGTTGGGTGACGCGTGAATTTATTACTTTTGTTTTTTAAATGTTCTTAAATAATAGAACAAAAATTATTTGAATTTCTTTTGAACAATAAGTATTCTAAACGATAGAATTTAACTTATTTTAAAACATAAAAAAATCATAAAATTATTTGCAAAATAAAATATTATTATCTCGAGTTATATTTTTACCATTGTCATATTCTATGCATGAAGAATAGATTGTACTGGCAACCGATAAATAGAAAATGAAATAGTTAAAATTAATTTATTAGTGAATACGAATAGGAGAAATTTCAAATAAAAATAATATTAAATATTAACTTTTTAGTGTACTTGCAATTGTTTTTTTATCTCCTACTTTCTCTCTCATCCCTAAGTTATCTCCTCCGGCTTTAGTGACGATTTTTCCGATTCGTTCCCTATGATTTGTTGGAGAGAGTCCGCCAATATAATATATATATATATATATATATATATATATATATATATATATATATATATATATACGGGAAATGATCCATACTTGTTATGGATGAAAATTGGACAAATAGTATCATAACCATTCATTCCAATAATTAAAAGTGGAGGCAAATAGTATCATAACCATCCATTCTAATAATCAAGGGTAGAGATTAAAAATAGTACAGCTCCGTCCACTAGTTCAACTAGCGAAAGCTGAAAAATTAATGATATGACATAATTACCATCAAGAGTCTGCACCTGTTCAGTCCATTCATCCGTTAGCGGACTTCTTCTTCTCCCACACGCGAATCCCAAATAGCGTTGTAATCCTAAATAGTACTTCTGTAATCCCAAATAGCGAATAACTTCAGAAATTGCAGCAGATCTGTAATCCCAAATAGCGAATCGACAAACCCTCTTGCTGCGATAGTACGATTCCTCTGTGAAACCTCCTGTGATTTCGTCCTCAGTCAAACCCTCATGTTGCGATAGTTGAACGATTCATGTGTGATTCCTCTCTGCAATTTCGATCGATTCCTCTGAGCCCTTGGTCAAAACTTGCTGCAATATTGAGCGATTCCTCTGTCAAGTATGAATTTATAGGGGAGTGAGAGAATGAGATATGGAGTGGTTGTTGTGGTTGTGGCAAGTAAGCACGATTCAAAACTTGCATTGAAGATTGGATGACGGAGGGGTTAAGTATGGGTTTATATAGTTTCATTATTTATTTATTTATTTATTATATAGATGGTTTGGTGGATTATGTGGCCCTCGTTGTTGCATTATTAATTAACTAATTGTGTTCCGTGCATTCGATATTATATGGACGATGAGATTTATTTTAAACTTTGAACGACCCAGATAATTTATTAGGATGCGCGAGAAATTCAAAATCAGTTTTATTTTGTTAGATAATACTCATAATAGTATGCATTCACATGTAATGGATAGGATGTGATAATAAATTATTTTTAAAATATACTTATTGATTTTTTAAATATAATATAAAAAAATAAATAAATATAAATTTCCTACTAAATTTAAAACTATCATGTAGTTTTCTTTTACAACATGTCTCAATTTACTTATAATTCTAAAAAGTTACTTTTAATTTTGATTTTATAAATGTTATTAATTAGAGGATGTTTAGGATCGTTTATAAGCAGTTAAACATGTTTATAATTAATTTTAAGAAGCAAAAACTATTTGGTAATCTAATTTTAAAACTGTTTATAATTATTAATAATCAAAAACTCCAATTTAAAGTTTTTGATTATTTGTCAAATCTAATAATTAGGTTAACCAATTATTTTACTAATATATCCCTATTTATTTCAATAATTTCTACTATTATCCATCTTTATTTTTCAAAACAATTTTATTTAGTAATTTACACTTAAAATAAATGATTAGCAAATTTTTTTACACTAAACATTTTTTACTTTTATAATCCCTACTGTACTTTTACATTATAAACACAACAAAATTAATATAAAAGTAAAATAGTATTTTAAATATAAAACTTAATAGAGTAAATTACATATTCTATTACATTTTTAAAAATAATTACAACAATAGTGTCCTCATAAAATGTTTACATAATTTATACATTAATTTTATATTTATTTACAATATTAGTGCAATTTGGATTCCTTAATTTAGGGAATTAGTAAGAAATTAGGATTCCTTAATTTAGGATTTCTTCTCTCTCTTCTCATCTATAACAACTGCATTAATTAGTCATCACCCTTCTTCTTCATTCAACGTATTCTATATATATATATATGTATGTATATATATATATATAAACAATAACACAAATTGGGTAAATATTAATCGGAGTAGAATATATACCATGCCGCCAATGCCACTATAGAATTCAAGTACTCTCCATGGCTCTACTTCTTCCCTTGTTTGCTCCATCCTTTCTCACCTCGTGATATATAAGCTCGCGCATATGCACTACACAGTGTGTACTCTCAAAATACGTTCTTAAGATGGTGACGACGACGGAGGACGGATCAAGCATCGGGGAGCGCCAATTGCTTAAGAAGGGGCCGTGGACCGCGACGGAGGATTCGGTGTTGTTAGAATACGTGAAGAGGCATAGCGAAGGGAATTGGAATATTGTCTAGAAAAATTTTGGGCTTCCTGGATGATGGTAATCAAACCTTCATACCAAGGTAACCAAACTGTCATATCAAAGTAACCAATCAACCTCCACACTTTAAATTTTTTCTTAGTACAGTTGGTTACCAAATCTTCAGATCAAGGTAATTAAACATTCGTACCATGGTAACAAAACCTTCATATCAAAGTAACTAATTCACATCCACACCTGCAGTTTTTCTATAGTGCACTTGGTAGCAAAACCTTCAGACCAAGGTAACCAATTTAATTTTATTAAGTTACCAATTTCGTTTAAATGTGATGCAGTTGGTAGCCAACCATTCATACAAAGGTCACCATTTTATTATTTATGAGTAACAAAATAGTTATAAAAAAAATTCCAGAACAGCAAAAGTTATATTTATTTATATTTAAACTTTTTGTAGGGTGAATCTTCTTCTTATTCTCATTGGCGTTTTGGACAACAGAGATTCGCGGCGGTGTAGCAGCGGAGATTTCGTCTTTGGAAAGGTGTTGCCGTTATTTAGCTAACAATTTTTTTGATATACAGTACATATATTTTATTTATTTATTTATTTGTTAACTATTATTTCAAAGTGTATGTGAGGTAGATGAAGATTTGAATTTGAATATTTAAATTTAAATTATTATTTTGAATTTGTTTTTGTTGTTAGATCACAAATATTTGAATTTGAATTATTAATTATGGTAGTTATTTGTCCTTGATTTTAGATTTTCTTATTAATGTGAATTGTACTATTTTTGTAATATGAGTTCTAATTACACTCTTTTTATAAATATTTGGTTGATGCACTATTCTTGTAATTACTTTCTATTTGTTGTATACTTATGTAAAGAACCCAACTTAATAACATGAAAGACTTGACAAATAAGTGGACTGGGTCACTCGATTACCGGATTGTTATGGATCAGATTTTTTGGGTTGGGTCAAAAAGATTTGTTTTTTAATGGGTCATATCTTCATAAACCTTAACCTATACATTAATGGGTTGGGTGACACGTGAATTTATTATTTTTGTTTTTTTAAATGTTCTTAAATAATAGAACAAAAATTATTTGAAGTTCTTTTGAACAATAAGTATTCTAAACGATAAAATTTAACTTATTTTAAAACATAAAAAAATCATAAAATTATTTGCAAAATAAAATATTATTATCTCGAGTTATATTTTCACCATTGTCATATTCTATGCATGAAGAATAGATTGTATTGGCAACTGATAAATAGAAAATGAAATAGTTAAGATTAACTTATTAGTGAATACGAATAGGAGAAATTTTAAATAAAAATAATATTAAATATTAACTTTTTAGTGTACTTGTAATTGTTTTTTATCTTCTACTTTGTAAGACCCCAACTTATTATAAATAAAATCGAATTTTCTCTAATTATATTTGAAAATAATAAGGTATTAATTTGATATAATTATCTGGTTATGGGTGAAATGTGCAAATTTTGCAAAATATGCAAGTGGTTATAAAATAATCATTGTTGTCGGGGAATATTCGTTTGGTCGTGGAATATTCTTGTTGTCGAGGAATATTCGTACGACGGCGCATTCATTTGTGGGTCTCATAACAGAATAACTGTCGGATGAAGAAAATGACAAGTTTGAGTGTTTATAAATAACGGCGTAGTTGTTACCGTTAACACTGTTGGAATACCCGGTGGTTAAAATACAGTAATACGTGTGGATGCACAGTATTGATGAATTATTGATCCTTACGTAAGAAGACACTACTCAATAATTGTTACAGTAGTTACTGTTTAATATTTTATTTTATTGATTCAATAATTATTGCGTTGATATTTTATATTATTGTTTTTTCAATAATTGTCACTGCACAGTATTTCCCATTATCAGATCAATAATTCATATTATTTGAATAATATTATTAGATAACATTATTGGCAATGTCTAAAAAGTTCTGTCAATGAGAGGTTTGTTCACCTAATTGCGCGCCAATAAGGAGAAATTCTTATTGGAAAGCCCCCTCTTTCCTGGGAATGGCCTGGTTGTCATAAATGTGATTCTGTAATATTATTTGTGAAAAATTAATTATTGATTTATATGATAATGAAATATTTATTTTATGTGGATATAAATGTTGGATATAATTATTGTGGTTAAAAATGAAGGAGTTAATGTTGAGGTGTTTTATCAGTATTTTGTCGGAATGAATGTATTAAAAATTAAACCACTGTTTTTGAAATATATTGTGTGAGTTATAATTTTTAATCCGACCGTTGGATCGTTGTAATTTTTGAATATGTTATACATATATAAGTTGAGTATATGTCCACAAATTTTGAATCGTTAAAAATGAACGTATGATTTGTTATGAATTTTAAGAGGTGACTGATTCAAAAATTAGGTTTATAAATAATTTTGGTGAAAAATTCTAGAATTGAGTGGGCCCCACTTGTGATTGGTGAAGAAATGTGCTGAATTTATTTCAAATGTGGTGGGTGGGAATATTAGTAGGTAAAGCCATCAGGTTGAAGGTCAAGTCTGCTAACATTTTCCTATAAATAGAGGGCTAAGTTAGAATTGAAAATCACACCATAAACAAGTTTTCTCTCTTTCTCTCTCTAGATTATTGAGTGTATTTTGTGAGTATTTAGATACTTTGTGAGTTTTTATTCATCAGCGCAAGTTTCCTTTAGCCTTATACCGATATTCCGATCAGAAGTACTGATATTTTGAGGTAAGGGATGTTATTTTCTTTATATATGATATTATTTCTTCAATATCATTATGCCGAAGTATTGATCTGAATTTTTATCAAATTTGGAACTTTTTGTGTCGGGGTTACTATTCACGTATACGAAACTATTCACGAATACGACACTATTCACCGAAAAATGAAATTTTCTTCTTTTTGTCCAAGATGTCTATTATGGTTACTATCTTTGATTGTATCCATGTTTTGATCTTTATTTTTGAATTCTGCTTCAAAATTGGTATTTATGAAGTATTATTGATCTTGGATAAACTATTATACGAATCCCTACTATTTTTCCTTCCGTTTCACTGGATTCGTTTTCTTTAAAATATTTTTCATCATCCTCAGTCCTAAATGATGATATTACTAAATATCTTCGGCCTGTAGTGCAAAGATAAATGATTAACTGATGAATATCTTTGGCTTGTAGTGCAAAGATGAACAGGTGTTGAGATGAACATGACCAACTGGTGATATAAATGAATATCTTTGGCTTGTAGTGCAAAGATGAATATTTGATTAAAGATGTATATTGATTGTTGTTACAGGGATAAAATATTGATGATGGACTTTTAAATCTTAGATGATAGTAGAACTCATTCTCTACTTGACTCTTCTAATGGATTGTTATTTCCGCTGCAGTTGTTGATCTAAAACTTATTGGCTATTATATTTTATCAGATTTTCCTTGTTGAAGACTAACGATAATTTGTTGTATATTATCTTAGTCATAATATTCTTTACTGGGCTAGTTGAGCTCACCCTTTTCCTTTTTGTTCCATTTTTCTCAGGAGGTGAGAACATAGCGGAAACTAGCCGGGGTACGGAGTGATGGTTCTAGAAAGATGTTTTAGCAGTCCTCACTATTTCTGTAAAATAGTGTTTAAATAATTGTAACGAGGACTTATTTGAGTGTAGATATTGTCTAGAAGATAATATTTGTATTTAAACTCATAGTATGCATTGTCGTATTTTGCACGACAATTGTATTATTGAAGTTGTAGTTTGCTTTCTATACCATGTATTTGGCGACTCAGAATGGGTGTTGTATACTTATTTTGGGGGCATCACATACTTTCTCTCTCATCCCTAAGTTATCTCCCCCGGCTATAGTGACGATTTTTCTGATTCATTCCCTAGGTTTGCTGGAGAGAGTTCACTAATATATATATATATATGGAAAATGATCCATAACAAATATTTGTTATGGATGAAAATTGGGCAAATAGCATCATAACCATCAATTCCAATAATCAAGGGTGGAGATTAAAAATGGTACAGCGTCGTCCGCTAGTTCAACTAGTGGAAGCTGAAAAATTAATGATCTGACATAATTGCCCTCAAGAGTCTGCACCTGTTCAGTCCATCCATCCGCTAGCAGACTTTTTTTCTCCCACACGCGAATCCCAAATAGCGTTGTAATCCCAAATAGTACTTCTGTAATCCCAAATAGCGAATAACTTCAGAAATCGCAGCAAATCTGTAATCCCAAATAGCGAATCGACAAACACCATCATGCTGCGATAGTACGATTCCTCTGTGAAACCTCCTGTGATTTCGTCCTCAGTCAAACCCTCATGCTGCAATAGTTGAACGATTCATGTGTGATTCCTCTTTGCAATTTCGATCGATTCCTCTGAGCCCTTGGTCAAAACTTGATGCGATTTCGAGCGATTCCTCTGTCAAATCGCCAAAACCCGAAGTGCGATTGATCAGGTATTTTTGCTTTTGAAGATGCAAGTGCATTGACACTTTGGTGATATGTTGAAGGGGAAGTATTAGACAAAATGTTAGGCAACTGAGATGATAAAATAACTAGTATTTAAATGCATACATTATGATGAATGTGTGAAAAATTAACAGAGACTGATAAAATTTTTGCACTTGATATAATATGTGATTAGTAAATTTTTTCACTTGATATACTGAAAGAAAAACTTGTGGTCTAAATAGGTACCTGATTTTGGTGGATGGATGGATGGAGTGTTCTTTGGATAATTTTTTTACTAAAAAATCAAAAACTCGTAGAAGTATAAATTTATAAACCATGAACCGTTAGTGAATAGTAATTTGGGGGATTATATAATAGGTTGTAACAGTGCCAACGGAATTTTCAGGGACAAGCTTAATTGCATATCAATCTGCCCAAAGAGATAGATTGAAATCCTGAATTTGATATGTTGTATTTGAATAACATTGCCTTGCATTCTCTAGAGTCTAGAGGACTTGTAATACTTCCACAATTAAATAACACTGCTTTGCATTCTGCTTTATATATATTCATTAAGTTTTCCCCAGTTTATATTTGTCAGTTTTCTCATATCTATTTTGATGGGGATTTTTATAGATTATTTAATACTTGACATTGTGATGAATGTTTAGGAAACATATGGATATTAATCTCGGACCTGCTAATCCTATTGTGTTATGGCACCAAGAAAATCACATATCGTCAGACTTATAGCAAAATATTGTAAGTTTATTAATGTATAACAACTTTCATTTTGTTAAACATTTGTTAGAAACATTCATGTTGTGACGATTTATGTTTTTATGTTGTTGGACGTCTAGGATAGGGGTGTGTTAGAAATTTGTCAAATGTCTGCAAAATTAACTGAATGGAACTTGACTGAACAACAAGAATATCTACTGGAACAATTAGGTTTTGGTATATTTTGTCATCAAGCTATAGTGTCAAAGATTGATGCATCTCTTGTATCTGCTCTAGTTGAACGTTGGAGAAGTGAAACAAATACGTTTCACTTAAATTGTGAAGAGAATAACATTTCTTTAGAGGATGTGGGATTTTTATTTGGGTTGCCCGTATTAGGAAAACATTTGACTTGAGGCAAGGTTAGGTGGAGCCGCTCATATACCGTTGACACATTACGACATTATTGAGTTTCAAATGCCTGACAGATTTATGAGGCAATTTGGATATTTGCAATCGTATCCATCTAATGCTGAAAATATGGTGGGATTGCGGAAGGAACATAAATTATTTGAAAGAATATATTTTGAAAACCAAAGGGCCAACTATATTCAATTGTGGGATGCATACATGGAGAGTTTAAAAGGACAAGGGTTGGAGTCATTGTAGCATATATCTACCGAGGATTATATGACATTGTACAGAGAAATTACTCGAAGACGGATACACCATCCTCAACTCTTTAGGCGTCAAGGGGAAGATTATTATCCATGGGTATTCATTAACCAATATGTGGTTGTAAACACTGTAAGTTGTTCAATTTATAATAGTTATTAATGTTTTTGTGTTTTTAACTGATTATCTTGTTTTATTAATATAATTTTTTTTATTTAATTATAGATTGAGAGTGCAAAAGCTATATTTGAAAAGTTGTTGTCAATTGAACATCCACATGAGTTAAGAACCATGTATGACACATGGTTCAATACATTATACCAGCCGTTCATGAATGACTATAGAGGGGTTCCAATCAATACAAATCCAACGCAAACTCAAGGTGGGCAAATGGAGATTGACATGACAGGATCACAACCTACAGTTCAAGAGACTTAGCCTAGCGTTAGCCCTTCTAATCGACATAATAAATAATTGTCAGTTAAAAAGAGAGAGGGAACAAAGCACACTCATTTTTTTAAGTACTTAAAGATGGAGAAAATCAATTGACTAAATCATCATTGGTTTAGTCCAACTCACGACCCATGAGACTTTTCTCATAGCCATCCAGAAGGTCTATACAAGTTTGAATTTAAAGATGTTAACTGTTTGAGACCCAATGGTTGGTTATGGGAACATGTCTTGGATGTATATTTGTTGTTGTTGCGAGACAAAGAAGCTAAAATGTGTAAAGAAGGTATCCAAAGATGGGCTCGATTTTATTTTATGCCAACGTACTTTGCGTTGTTAGGTACCCAAAACTTACCAAGTGCCGAAGTAAGCATGCCAACCATACAAAAATTTCTAAAAAGTTACATCAATCCTACAGTTGGTGCCCCGGTACATGAGTGTAATTACATATTCGTTCCAATCTTCAACGAAACCAACAGTCATTTTTGCTTATTTATTTGGATTGTGAACAAGTGGAAAGTAATTCTACTTGACCCACTTTATGATTGTCACAATTATACCAAAACTTCTTTGCAGTTGTGGTGAGTTCATTAATATTAGTTTTGTTTTTCATGTCATTACATAGACATGTAATTCCTACTAGTTTAGACTTATAAGTAATGGGTTTCTGGTTTATAGGTGGAGTTAATTCCTTCGCTACTTCGTCAGGCAAATCCTACAACAAAGTGGCCAAAATTGATGACGAAAGTTGAAGTCTGTGTGAATATACCGAGATAATGGAACGAAGACGATTGTGTCATATATGTTGCAAAGTACGTGGATTTCTTTTTCCACCGTATAAACATCATGGAGGAACCGAGGTGGAATCTTAACGAGACTTATTATTTTAGATTTAGAATAGCACATGAGCTTAAGATGTGCAAAGCTAGGGATATTCCTAAAAAATATTTTTGTAACGAACAAACTTTAGATTCGGATTCAATTGAAGATTAGTGAATGTATATTTGACTAACTTTTGTAATACGTTAATTTAGTAACTCGACTTATAATTTTGTTCGATTGATGATTTGTGTTGAAGAGGGCTATATGGGTCCTTTTTGATTTGTATGTTGGAGTTAAGTTTTATTTATTTCATGATGTTATTCACTTTTACGGTTGATATGTTCACATTGACAGATAGTTTTACGGTTGATATGTAATTCACATTTACAAAGAGTTGGGTGGGAGTTTTTCTAGAAAGCTTAATTTTTTTTTCCAGTCTAAATTATCCATCTTAAATAAATTGACATGGTTCCTTGTATTCTTTTTTGTTATTTTGAAGGTATAAAGTCACAATTGGAGTATTTATCCATACGTGTGTGCGTGTGCACGCTACTAAACGTATGATATGTTATAGTAGCTTTATAGTGCATTTCTCATCACTTTTACCGCTGAGACTCAGCTTAATAAATAATCCACATCATCGAATCACCCCTGCACTACGGCCAAAGATATTCATTAGTATCACGATCACGAATTATCCATGCACTACGGCCCAAGGATATTCGTGTATTCATCAATGGTCATGATCATGCAAATAATTGTCCATCAATGCACTACAGGCCATTGAGGGCTTTTACCACATTATTTGTAATATTACGGTCATGATTATATCGAATAATCTCTGGTCATAATCATACCAAGTCCATCTATGCACTACGGGCCAAAGATGACTTTCATCATAATATAAACATGAAGATGATGACAATGATATAAGAATTCAATTAAATGAAAACAAAGGATAAATTTTTAAAGATTTATAATTTAATTTATCCAGAAATCAATAACGTCCAAATTATCAACATGATATTGCTTTGTAGAGTAAAATTCAAGAATAATATTGTACTAAAAATGATTTGGAATGAAAATGAATCAATTTTTATCATGAATAGTACCCTAGGTGAATAGTACCCGAGTGAATAGTAACCCGTGAATAGTACTCCGATATGAAAAAGTTAAAACTTGTCAAGAATGCTCAGAATAATATTTCTATGAAAAGATACTGGATGAAAAGCAAAATTTAAGGATATTCTACTAATTTTATGGAGTATAGAAGCCAAAATTTTAACCAAATGATTATAGAATTCGAAATTTGAAACGAAATAATATTACTTACATACTACAAAGTATGGAAGAAAATATTATTTCAAGCGAAAATTGAACAAAAATAACATCCATTACCTTAAAAAGAAGAGTATCCTGACTGGTAGGGCGGGAATATTCTTGAAGAAAACTTATACTTTTTTCCACGCTCAAAACTTTCTAAAACTCGAAAGAAATATGCTCAATAGTATAGAAGAAGAATTTTCTGATTCTGGTGTGATTTTCCATTCTAACTAAGCATCCTATTTTTAGGAGAATGGAAAGGATACTATTTGAATTTAAAAATAACGGACTGCACAGTATATATTCGGACGAACTTCACGGATGGAGAAGAAAAAAATTCCAGACGTCCTTTATTTAAACTTATTAATATAATATTTAATAAAATATAATATATTCTATTTTTCATAAAAAAATAAAACTTATTATAATATGTATATATATATATATATATATATATTACACATGCTGATTTGAAAAAACCAACCCTCCGTGACATTTTCATCAGATTTCTTCCCCCCTAAAATCAACAACATGTGGCCCCACAGTGGCCCCCTATTATATATATATATATATATATATATATATATATATATATATATATATATATATATATATATATATACACCGAATAACTTTCTATCAGTTATTTTAAAAAATGGATAAATGAGGATCCAAATAATAAGCAAAATTTACATCAAATACTTCATAAAAATCCCCTCAATATTTTTAATAACATTTATTTATTATTATTATAACTCGTAATATTAACAACCAGGTCGTTCCCAAGAAAGAGGGAGATTTCCATTAAGGATTTCTCCCTATTAGCGCGCAATTAGGTGACCAAACCTCTCATCGACAGAACTTTTTAGACATCGTCAATATTATAAATAATAATATGAATAACTGTATCGTCTCAATTATTGATTTAATAATATATAAAATATTGATAATAATTGAATCAAATAACGTGAGATACTATGTAGCAATTAATGTCGCAATAATTGAACAAAATTGAGTGACTTCTCACGTAAGCATCAATAATCAATATTGTGTGCTACTATGCAACCACACGTATTACTATACTTTTATCACTGGGTATTTCAACAGTTAACGGTAAAACTTTTGTCGTTATTTTTATAAAAAAATTTGTCATTTTCTCAATCCGACAATAATTTCGTTGTGGGGTCAACCAATGATTGTACTGTAGTACGAATGTTCCCTGTTAAAATGAATATTTCCCGATCAATCGAATATAATATAACAACTTGCGTACTTTGCAAAATTTATAAATACTACCCACAACTATAACATTATATCAAATTCACTCTTTAATATTTAAAAATGATATTTATAGAAAATTCATCTTTATTCATAAAAGTTGGGGTCTTACACTTGGTGCCAATGACTGAATGGCTTCTTGGCCTTGGAACTAATCTCCATACTTTGCTTCTTTCAAATTGATTTAGTTCTTCTAGCATGGCTTCTATCCAACTGGAGTCTTCCATAGCATCTTCTATTTTTAATTGGGTTTCATTTGTGACAGAAAGCTCAGATAGAAATATTCATTCTAGGTGGCAGCTCTTGTCTTGACTCTTGCATTTGGATCTCCAATGATTAAGTCTTGAATGTGATCTTTTGCCCATCTATTCCCTATTGGAACATCTGTCTTGATGCCTTATTGTCTGAGACCTTCAAGATCAATTTCTACTTCTTGATGTAGAGGTTCGTTGTCTTGCATAGTCCTCTCTACGATCGTGGTGTTGAGCTTGACGACCTCGTTCGTAGTGTCTGAACTGTCGTTCGTAGTGTCTTGAGACACTGTTTTTCCCAAGTCTATTTCATCAAAGATGATATGAATCGAGACTTCAACACTCAGCGTTTTCTTGTTGAACACTCTATAGGCCTTACTATCTGTGGCATATCCAAGAAAGATTCTTTCGTCTGACTTGGGTTGGAACTTTGTCAGATATTGTTTTCTACTGTTGAGAATGTAGCATGCACAACTGAATACATGAAAGTAGTCGACATTCGGCTTTCTTCCTTTCCACAGTTCGTAGGGATTCTTCTTTATCGTAGAGTGTATAAACGATCTGTTCTGAGTGTAGCATGCAGTGTTGACAGCTTCTGCCCAGAAGTATTCAGGCAGATGAGCTGCTGCTAGTAGAGTTCTTCCAGCCTCTATCAATGTTTTGTTCTTTCTCTCAGCTACTCCATTTTGTTGAGGAGTTCTTGGAGCTGAGAAGTTATGACTGATGTCATTGTCTGTGCAGAACTGGTCCATCTCAGAGAAGTCGAATTCTTTACCATAATCACTCCTTATAGCCTTGATTTTCTCCCCTTAAACGTTTATCATCAGTCTGAACATCTTGATTAGTTGGGAGCTCATTTCATCTTTTGAGTTTAGAAAGAACACCCATGTGAATCTGGTGTAGTCATCCACCACGACCAGAGAGTATCTCTTCCCTCCAAGGCTTATTGTTGGAATTGGCCCAAATAGATCCATGTGAAGCAGTTGCAGAGGCTTGTCAATTGAGTTGACAGTCTTGCTCTTGAATGAGCTTTTAGTCTGACTTCCAAGTTGACATGCATTACATGGTCTTTCTTTGACGAAACTGAATTTGGGTAAGCCTGCTACTAGATCCTTGGAGGCCAATTTAGACATGTTTTTGAAGTTGAGATGAGACAGTCTCCTATGCCATAACCAACTTATTTCTTGAGATTCTTTAGCCAGAAAACATATCGTCTAGTCCGAGCTTAGTTGACCAAGATTGATAGTGTAGACATTTCTTTCTCTTGTTCCGGTTAGCTTTATTGAAGATGTCTTCAGATCTCTGATTTGACATTGATTGTTGAGGAAAGTGACTTGATGACCCTTATCGCAGATTTGTCTTATGCTCAGAAGATTGTGTTGTAATCCTTCCACATATGCCACTTTACTGAAGCTCACTGCACCATTCTCAGCTGAGCCATATCCTCTTGTCTTGCCAGAGCCATTATCTCTGAGGATGACTGAGGGACCTTCCTTTTCTATGTAATTAGACAGAAGGGCTTTGTTCCCGGTCATGTGTCTTGAGCATCCACTGTCCATATATCAGGTTGTGATCGTGGAGCTCTGTTCCTGTGATAATATTTAAACTTTTATTTTGGTACCCATACTTGCATGGGTCCTACTTTGTTATTACCCTTGGAAACCAAAATCTGCTTGATTTTGGGTCTCTCGTGCATAGGATTATTATAGCATATTGCAGCCTTATGACCAACCTTATTACATACAAAATATCTAATATGATGCATGCTTGTGTGTGTATGTGGATTCTTCCTCCACTTAGACTTATGTGGATTCTCAACCATCCTTTCTTTATATTGGTTCTCCTTCTTCCATGTGTCCTTGTGTTTCATGATTTGAGAGGAGTGAAACTTACCTATACTGTTCCTTCCCAGTTGGTTCGTGGAGTTGATTTTACTCGACTCTACGATCCTTCGAGGTTAAAAAGTAGTGACTGAGTTACTCTTTTATTTTCTGAAACCTAGGCCAGCATGGGATCCTTTATTCCTTGGAATGTGGATTAGATTAGAAGAGCAGGGTTGAACTGGTTCTTCTATCTGTGAGGATTTCACAAATGGAATGCTTCTACTAAAACTTGAAGCATTACTAGTGCTAGTTTCTTTTACCTTTTCCACATATGGTTCTGAGGTGGATTCTCCAAAACCTAAACCTGTTCTGTCAGAAGCACTTCTCTGATTGGAGATCAAGGAGTCCATGGATGAAGAGGATTTATTCCATGTAGAGATTGTCCTTTCTAGTTCCTCAATTTTAGATGTTAGACTTGACTCTCTTTGTGCATTAAGTTCATTGATCTGTTTTAAGAGCTTATTCTCAGCTTAAAACTTAGAGAGAGAGAGAGAGAGTCAGTACTTAGAATACCTGTTTCCAATTCTTCCTGAACTTTCTTTTTCTCCTTTTGAAGAAGAGAATAATCTTTGAACAGAACTCTGAACCATTTCATGTATTGATGCAGATCAGATGTTATGTCATGTAGTGCAGTTCTTAGATCATAAATGTCTACATCAGGAGAGTTAAATTCAAATACATCATCTATACTTACTTCATGAATGTCAGAGCTCTTCTTATCCTTTTCATGTTTGGCCATTAGGCAAAGATTTTCCATTTGAGGATCTTCATCATTTCCAGATTCGGGAGTTGAGTCGTTGTTTGAGCCACTCCACGATCTTCCAACCACTAGACCTTTATCTTTCTTCTGAGGTCTTTTGTTGCCCTTGAATTCTTTCTTTGAATTTGATTTCTTCTTAAGTTCTTCTCTAAGAGGTTTATTATAGTTTGCAATGAAATGGTCAGGCTTCTTACAGTTGTAGCATAGGTCATTTATCTGCTCCTGGCTGCTATAGTTGTTGACTTTCTTTGATTCGTTTATGCTGCATTGACGCATGAACCTTTTGCGTTTCTTACCAACATTGTGAAGTCCTCATCATCATCTTCATCATAGTCAGAGTTATTTTTAGTGTTGACTTTGGAGATATTTTTTGTTGCTTTGAGAGTAACCCCTTTATCCTTCTTTCTTCCTTCAGATAGAGTTTCTGCTCGTTGAGTCAGCTCCAGTTCATACGTGAGAAGGTTGCCATATAACTGTTGAACAGTCATTTCATGGAGATTCTTAGACTCTCTAATGGCAGTGGTTTTGGCATCCCACTTGCTAGGTAAATCTCTCATGAACTTTATGATTAGATTTTTATTTGGATAGATCTTTTCATAGGCTCGGAGATAGTTGAGCAGTACATTGAATCTTTCATAGGTGGAAGTGACATTTTCTCCTTAAACGTGTGCAAACATTTCTTATTGCTAAGTCAGGAGAGATTGCTTATTTTCTCTGACTTCTTCTGTTCCTTCATGCATAATGAGCAGTGCTTCCCATACCTCCTTTGCTGTTTTGTTATTGACCACGTTCTCGAACAGATCATACTCTAAGGATTGGAACAAAATGTTCTTGACCTTTTTGTTGAGTTGGACAACTTCATTTTCGTTATCAGTCCATTCTTCTTTAACCTTGATCTGGATTCTGTTTGGGTCGTCTGAAGTTGGTGCAAGCTTTATAGGAACGTAGGGCCCATTTTGAATACTTTCAAATAGATCTTCATATATTGAATCCATGTAGGCTTGCATACGAACTTTCCAGTTAACGAATTTGTCTTTGTTGCACATAGGTGGCTTGCTGCCTCCTCCAATCTTTGATTCACTTATCAGATGTGCCATTGGATCTACTTAAGCTTTATAGGATATTTGATAGAACCTACTCTGATACCAATTATTAGTTCCTAGAGGCACAATAGTTTTCTAGAAGTGGGATTGAATAGATATTTTAAATTCTTTTTCGAAATACTTGTTAGTTTTGATAATGACTTAAAAACAGCGGAATTGTGAGTTATTTGTTTCCCCTTTAAGATATAACGAGTTAATGAGTGTTAAGCAGTTATATAGCAAAAATGTAAGAGACACAACAATTTTAAGTGGTTCATAGCACTTAAAGCTCCTATTCCACTCTTCTACTCCTCGAGTAAGAAATCCACTAAGGATATCTTTACACTTTCTAAATCTCACAGATTCCTTCAAGACCAACGGTCTTGGAACTTTTTAGTTCACTTTTGAACTCTTTAAGTCCAACAGGCTTGGTACTTCACAGTTCACTTATAACTCTTTAAGTCCTTCTGACTTAGAGCCTCTTACTTCACTTGATGGTAGTTGAGTTCTTGCGTGGTTCTACTCAGTTGCCGTTAAGCTTATGTTCGAAAGAACTGAGTAGCTGAGCAAGCTTTCTCTTTCAGATCGTATAGTTGAGCGTTGAATGTTCTTCAGCATTTTTGTTCAATGTTTGCTTAGTTCTATCATCTGTAGATGTTTTGCATATATGAGGTCTTTGAAATGTATCCGTTGAAGACATTCGTTGAAGCATTAATTGCGTTTCACATTTCTGAACTTTGATGGAGACTTTTTGCACAACTTCTGATTTGCAGTCTAGCCCACTGACACAGTAGACTATTGTCTCACCTAACACTTGAAAATGTATTTTATGCTGACCCATAGTCCTTTCCTTAGTTTCTTTAATACGTTTCTTTGTTACATACTAAGGATGCATGTTGTGTCATTAGGACTCTCAAGGACTTCAATGTTTATAACCCATTCCATATTTGTTGTAACTTATTCTTCAAGCAAATGGACAGGCTCGATACTTCAGACATAGACAGATGAAGCTCTACGATTCTGATCATGGTGTCTTGCCACCTTAGTACTTGATCTGATACTAGCAAATGAGAATACTATGATTTCACGTAAGTACTGGCACACTACGATCTTCACTTGCTTGGCTTGCAGACTCTACACTTCCAAGAGCACACTACGATCTCTGAGTTGGCTCGACAAGCGTTTGGACCACTCTACGATTCTGGGAGAGGCCCTTCAAAGCAGACACATTATGTTTCTTGATGTTCTACGATTCTACCTTGATTTCTGTAATTTCTTGATCAACTTGATAGACTACGATTCTGTTGAAGCCTATCTATTACATCTAAAGATATAGATCAACCTAACAACTTTGATCTCTTCATCTATACATTCATTTACAGAATGATGAATATTAAAATCTCAGATCAACTTAACAATTTTGATCTATCACCAAGTCCTTGTACATATATTCCATGAAGGACTCTACATATAATCATGAATATTTACTTTCAACAACAAATTTAAATATGCAATCTCCCAACACAAACTGTTCATTCCCTCACTCCTAGATGCAGTCGTCATTCCTGCTGCAAAAAAATTATTTGTGTACGCCTTGATCCATTTGTGCTTAACCTTATAAAGTGATTGGAGCCAATCATGGTCATGCAGTTCGTAATCTATCATCAACTTTTTCCATCGCTCCTCGAAATTCGCAACAGTCAAAGATTTAGACACACAATAATTAAAATTATGTTTAAATGTTGGGTATTGTTCATACAATGTATGTAATTTCTCTGGATATTTGTTACTAATATGCTATGTGCAAAGTGAGTGGTGTGTTCCAGGAAGAACCTTAGCAATCACATTGCTCATAGTTTTGTCTTGATCAGTGATACTGGTAACCGGTGCCTTGTTGTTCATCGCTTGAACCCAAGTTTCAAAAACTCATACAAAAGTATCCTCTGTTTCATCCTGAATCAGTGCAAAACCAAATAAGATGGAATGATAATGATGATTTACCCCCGTGAACAGAAAAAACGGCATAAAATACTTGTTCGTTCAATAAGTGGTATCAAATGCCACCACATCCTTAAAATTTTTGTAAGCTATCATTAATCGATAATCTATCCACAAGATGCATTCGATGCGATTATCTTCATCTCATTTGATATCGAAAAAAATAGAGGATTTTTCACCGAAAGTTTTTTTAGGTACTGCAATGTTTCTTGGGCAACGTTTGAATCTATTGTGTCACGTCTTATATCTTGTATAACATTCTGAATATCCTTATCACTGAAACCGACATTTTCCACCCCTCCTCCTATTTCACTAAATACATTTATCATTTTACTTGGCCCAACTCCATCACTTGTGAAAGTTTCGATTAAACTTCGAGCGACAGGAGTTATATTATTCTGTGTTTGAATGAAATTTTCTTGCTAAAAGTCACAAAGTCATGATTGTGAGTCAGCTCAATTTTTGAAACTTTACAGGTATCTTCTTTCTTTTGATGAACAACAAACATTCTAGCTTTGCACATCGTCCGACCTATAAAATCCCTTTTTCTTTTGACCTTACTACCATCAACTTCATCAACGTCTTGATTCTTTCTTTCAATTGGTTTTCTAGCATTCTTACATGTAAAAAGTCGGTTGGACAAATTGTTCGAGTGAGAAAATTTAAGAGTGGCCCCAATTTTTATTTCAAATCCACTACTACCTACATATGTTCTATAAAATTCTTCCGCCTCTTGGATAGTAAAAAAAAATCTGACCCTCATATGGACTTTTTGAAACGTTAATATGCAATTGGTTCGTGTCATGAACATCAATATTATCCACGTCAATATTATAATGAGAAAAATTTGAAGAACTTGAATTAAACATATGTTCAGCCATAATTGAAAACTTACCAGGACGATTTTGACGTGCGACGACTTGCTTGTGAATTATTTTCTATTATATATTCTTTACGACTTTAATTATTTTTTATTCTCTATTCTCAGATTTTCTATTTTCTATTATCTGTTTTCATTCTTTATTTTCCTAATGAATAATTTCGCGAATATCTTTTCAATTTGGGAATGTATAGCAAATAGCGTTGGAATATGCTGCTTGGGATTGCATGGATTTGCTATGGATTACGGTGCCTGATCTAAGTGCTTAAAATATTGCATGGATCTAGCTGCTTGGGATATGACGCCCCCAAATTCGAACCGCCACTTGGTCACTCGAATTTGGTTCGTCACGTGCTCAAAGTATTACCATAATAACTAAAATCACACATTCACAACGAAAGATCTAATTTAGAATAATATACAATGTTTTATTATAATTATTTCGCCAAGTCTCGCACCCTAAATTACTTAATAGATTACATAATAATATCGAATAAAGACTTATTACATAATGTGACGCCCCCAAAATAGGTATACATCACCCATCTTGAGTCGCCAAATACATGGTACATAAATCAGATACAACTTAATAACCCAACTGTCGTGTAAAATACGACAAAACATAATCTGAAAGTTTTAACAAGAATATTATCATCTAGACAATATCAACACTCAAATGGAGTCCTCATTACATTTATTATCACACTATTTCACATAATAGTGAGGACTACAAACAACCATCTGGACCGTCAATCCGTTCCCCGACTAGTCCCAGCTATATTCTCATTTCCTGAAGAGAACAGTGAAATAATGGGTGAGCTCAACTAGCCCAGTAAGAAATATTATGACTAAGATAATGCAGAATAATTTATCGTTAGCCTTTAACAGTGTTAAACTGATAAAATATAACAAACATCAAGTTTAACTGCAGCGGAACAAGTAATCCATTAGAAGAGTCAAGTAGAGAATAAAATCTACTATCTTCTATGATTTAAAAGGTTTTTCATCACTTTTATCGATGTGACTCAGCTTAATAAATAAACCACATCATCCCTGCACTACGACCAAGGATATTCATTAGTATCACGACCACAAATTATCCATGCACTACGGGACAAGGATATTCGTGTATTCATCAATGTTCATGATCATGCCAACAACTGTCCATCAATGCACTACGGCCAATAAAGACTTTTACCACATCATTTGTAACATTACAGTCATGATTATACCGAATAATCCCTGGTCATAATCATACCAAGTCCATCTATGCACTACAAGCCACAGA
The DNA here is from genome assembly GCA_020205505.1 of Panax japonicus. Lineage (NCBI taxonomy): Eukaryota > Viridiplantae > Streptophyta > Magnoliopsida > Apiales > Araliaceae > Panax > Panax japonicus. Next base: position 86,272,503 of record CM035113.1, read on the forward strand.
TGACTTTCAACATATTATAAACATGAGGATGATAACAATGATATAAGAATTCAATAAAACAAGTTCAAGGATAATTTTTTAAAGATTTATAATTTAATTTATCCAGAAATTAATAACGTCCAAATTGTCAACATGATATTGTTTTGTGGAGTAAAATTCAAGAATACTCAGAAGAATATTTTCAAAAAAAGATACTGGATGAAGCGCAAATATCCAGGATATTCTACTAATTTCATGTAGTATAGAAGCCAAAACTTTAACCAACTGTGTGACGCCCCCAAAACAGGTATACATCACCCATCTTGAGTCGCCAGATACATGGTACATAAATTCAAATACAACTTAATTATACAACAGTCGTGTAAAATACGACAAAACATAGCTGAGAGTTTAAACAAGAATATTGTCATCTAGACAATATCCACACTCAATGGAGTCCTCATTACAATTATTATCATATTATTCCGTAGAATAGGGAGGACTACTAAAGCCACTTATACTGGATCATCACACAATTCCCCGACTCGTCCCAGCTATATTCTCATTTCCTGAAAAGAACAATGAAAGAAAGAGTGAGCTCAACTAGCCCACTAAGAAATATTATGACTAAGATAATGCAGAATAAATTATCCTTAGCCTTCAACAGTATAACAACTGATAGAATACAGACAACAAGCTTTAGATCAACAACTGCAACGGAAATAAGCAATCCATTAGAAGAGTCAAGTCGAGCATAAAATCTATTATCTTTTATGATTTAAAAAGTTTTTCATCAACTTTATCGCTGAGACTCAGCTTAATAAATAAACCACATCATCGAATCATATCTGCACCACGACCAAGGATATTCATGTAATCATCAATGGTCATGATTATACCGAATAATCCATTATCATAATCATACCAACAACTGTCCATCAATGAACTACAGTCCAATGAGGACTTTTACCACATCATTCGTTACATTACGGTCATGATTATACCGAATAATCCCTGGTCATAATTATACCAAGTCCATCTATGCACGTAAGCCAAAGATGACTTTCATCACAATATAAACATGAGGATGATGACAATGACATAATAATTCAATAAAACAAGTTCAAGGATAAATTTTAAAGATTTATAATTTAATTTATCCAGAAATTAATAATGTCCAAATTGTCAACATGATATTGATTTGTAGAGTAAAATTCAAGAATAATATTCATGTACCAAAAATAATTTGGACAAAAAAGTAATATATTTTTCGGGTAAATAGTACCCCGTGAATAGTACTTCGGGAATAGTACCTCGTGAATAGTACCCCGATAAAAAAGTACCCCAAATATCCGAGTGAATAATATTTGGGTGAATAGTAACCCGTGAATAGTACTCCGACATGAAAAGTGCCCCGAATATTCGAGTGAATAATACTAGAGTGAATAGTAACTGGGTGAATAGTAACCCGTGAATAGTAACTCGTAAATAAAATACCAAATAAAATGATATTTCATGACGAGTAAAAAAGAAATGATATCTCATACGAGTATAATAGAATATACGAAACTGCAAATGAATTTTCACACGCCATGCGGTAATCCACATAGACAGATCATTTTCACAATTTAATACAGAATGAATACGAAGGATCATTCACCATTCATGCGGCACACAGACATGTTATTCCAACAGAATAATAAAGAATGTAATAACAGAAGAATTCACTATGCATGCGATAGATCGCACATACAGGTTATTCTAACAGGATAATAAAGAACAGAACCAGGTTATGCGTAATACGCACAGACAGAATATTTCAACAGAATAACAAAGAATGGAACCAGGTCATGCGTAATCCGCACATACAAGATATGCTAACAGAATAATAAAGAATGGAATAACAACATAATTCACCCGGCATACGATAGACCGCACAGACAGCTTATTCAAACAGAATAATAAGGAATAGAATAACAGAAGAATTTCACCATGTATGCGGTACTTCGCATAGATAGGTTATTCCAATATAATAATAAAGAATGGAATAACAATAGTTCTCTTCATGAATACGAAAGAAATAATACCTCTTACTATAATAATAATATCCCTTACCTTAGAATAAAACCGGATACTGGAATAGAGAGGTAGCAGGCTTCTCTTCTTCTTTCTCTATATAATTTCCCTCTATAATAATTACTCTATACTTTTAGTGAATTGGTGAGAAATGAAGGAAGAATGAGCTTCTATTTATTGGAAAATATAATTCGATAATTGCATGTTTTGGGGCTCGAAATATTATAGTATAATACCTTCCTCTTTTTTTTATTTTTAATTTAGTCCTGCAAGTATTATCAAACTTGCACCATCTCCCCTAATAGTAAATCATGTGACTCAATAGTTCTAATCATGTGAAAAAAACAATTACACTATAGTACCTTCAACTATACCTCCATTTTTAAATTAGTCATGCAAATATTATAAATCTTGCACTAATTCTCCTAATAGTAAATCATGTGAATCAATAGTACACATATGTGAACACATAGTTATAATCATGTGAATTAATAGCAATTAATTGCTCATTTATCCGGTTAATTACCCGATTGATCAATATAACCTTCAGACATCAATTATTATCGAAATAAATATCGATTTCCACCAACACTAATAATTCCCACACAATGGAACTATCAATTTCATCTTTAATCAACACGAACTTATTCATCATGAATATTATAACTCACAATATTTAACAATCAGGTCGTTCCCACGAAAGAGGGGGCTTTCTGATAAGGATTTCTCCTTATTGGCGCGCAATTAGGTGACGAAACCTCTCCTTGACAGAACTTCTAGACATTGTCAATATTGCAAATAATAATATGAATAACTTTGCTGTCTCAATTATTGATTTAATAATATAACATATTATAAAGATGATATTGTGACAATAATTGAATCAATAATATGAGAGATATGATGCAGCAATTACTGTGGCAATAATTGAGTATAACTGAGTGACTTCTTAAGTAAACATCAATAATCAATACCGTGTGCTACTATGCAACCATACGTATTACTGTACTTTTATTACCGGTTAGTTCAACAGTTTTAATGGTAACACTTTCGCCGTTATTTTTATAAAAAGATAATTCTATCATTTTCTAACTACGACAATACTTCCGTTTTGGGATCCACCAATGATTATGCCGTCGTACGAATATTCCCTGTTAAAACGAATATTCCCCGACACAACGAATATTTTATATCAACTTGTTTTCTTTGCAAAATTTTCAAATATCACCCTTAACTTTAACCTTTTATCAATTTAACCATTTACTAAATAGAATAATAATTATAGGAAAATTGAATACTATCATTTCATAAAATTCGGGACCTCACAATCTCCCCTCCTTATGAAATTTCGCCCACGAAATTTACGTACCTGGTATGCTGAAGAGATGAGAATACCTTATTTTCTTTTCGTACCTTCCCGGTTATATCCTCTTTATCATGATTTTCCCATTTCTCATCTCCTGTATTTCAGATATCATTCTAAAATATAGTTTCAAAATACGGGTTAATTGTCATGCCACATATTATCCCTATACTCTGACCGACCAATTAAATAACAAATAAAATTAGGTAGGTCATACTAGCGAAGGAATTATCCGTCTCTCCCCTCCTAGTTCTAGTCTCACACCTCAGCCAAGGATCATATCCTTAAGCTTTGATACCAACTGTGACTCCCCCAAAATAAGTATACATCACCCATCTTGAGTCGCCAGATATATGGTACATAAATTCAAATACAACTTAATTATACAACAGTCGTGTAAAATACTACAAAACATAGCTAAGAGTTTAAACAAAAATATTGTAATCTAGACAATATCCATACTCAATGAAGTCCTTATTACAATTATTATCACATTATTCCATAGAATAGTGAGGACTGCTAAAGCCACTTATACAGGATCATCACTCCATTCCTCGACTCATTCCAGCTATATTCTCATTTTCTGAATAGAACAATGAAAGAAAGGGTCTCAACTAGCCCAGTAAGAAAAATTATGACTAAGATAATGCATAATAAATTATCCTTAGCCTTCAACAGTATAACAACTGATAGAATAAATAGACAACAAGTTTTAGATCAACAACTGCAGCGAAAATAAGCAATCCATTAGAATAGTCAAGTAGAACATAAAATCTACAATCTTCTATGATTTAAAAAGTTTTTCATCAACTTTATCACTGAGACTCAGCTTAATAAATAAACTACATCATCAAATCATCCCTGCACCACGACCAAGGATATTCATGTAATAATTAATGGTCATGATTATACTTAATAATCTCTGGTCATAATCATACCAACAACTGTCCATCAATGAACTACAGGCCAATGAGGACTTTTACCACATCATTCGTTACATTACGGTCATGATTATACTGAATAAGTCCTGGTCATAATCATACCAAGTCCATCTATGCACGTAAGTCAAAGATGACTTTCATCACAATATAAGCATGAGGATGATGACAATGACATAATAATTCAATAAAACAAGTTCAAGGATAAATTTTAAAGATTTATAATTTAATTTATCCAGAAATCAATAAATTCCAAATTGTCAACATGATACTGCTTTGTAGAGTAAAATTCAAGAATAATATTTATGTACAAAAAATAATTTGGACAGAAAAAAAAAATATATTTTTCGGGTAAATAGTACCACGTGAATAGTACCCCGACATGAAAAGTACCGCAAATACCCGAGTGAATAATATTCAGGTGAATAGTAATTTGGGTGAATAGTAACCCGTGAATAGTACTCCGATATGAAAAGTACCCCGAATACTCGAGTGAATAGTAACCCGTGAATAGTAACTCATAAATAAAATACCAAATAAAATGATATTTCATGACGAGTACAAAAGAAATGATATCTCATACGAGTATAATAAAATATACGAAACTGCAAATGGAATTTCACCCGCCATGCGGTAATCCACGTAGACAGATTATTTTCACAATTTAATACAGTATAGATACGAAGGATTATTCACCATAGATGCGGTAATCCACAAAGATAGGTTATTCCAACAGAATAATAAAGAATGAAATAACAGAAGAATTCACCATGCATGCGATAAACCGCACATACTGGTTATTCCAACAGAATAATAAAGAACGAAACCAGGTCTTGCGTAATACGCACAGACAGAATATTCCAACAGAATAATAAAGAATGGAATCAGGTCATGCGTAATCCGCACAGACAAGATATGCCAACAAAATAATAAAGAATGGAATAACAATAGAATTCACCCGGCATGCGATAGACCGCACAGACAGATTATTCGAACAGAATAATAAGGAATGGAATAACATACTAATTTTACCATGTATGTAATACTTCGCATAGACAGATTATTCCAACATAATAATAAGGAATGGAATAACAATAACTCTCTTCATGCATACGAAAGAAATAATACCCCTTACTATAATAATAATATCCCTTACTATAATAATAATATCCTTACCTTAGAATAAAACTAGATACTGGAATACAGAGGTAGCAGACTTCTCTTCTTCTTTCTCTCTATAATTTCTCTATATAATAATTGCTCTATAACTTTAGTGAATTGGTGAGAAATGAAGGAATAATGAGCTTCTATTTATAGGAAAATATTTTTGATAATTGCACGTTTTGGGGCTCAAAATATTACAGTATAACATCTCCCCCTTTTTCTTCATTTTTAATTTAGTCCTGCAAGTATTATCAAACTTGTACCACCTCCTCTAATAGTAAATCATCTGAATCAATAGTAAATCATGTGACTTAATAGTTCTAATCATGAGAAAAAATAATTACAGTATAGTACCTTCAACTATACCTCCATTTTTAATTTAGTCATGCAAGTATTATCAATCTTGCACCAATTCCCCTAATAGTAAATCATGTGAATCAATAGTACACACATGAGAACACATAATTATAAGCATGTGAATTAATAGCAATTAATTACTCATTTATCCGGTTAATTACCCGGTTGATCAATATAACCTTCAGACATCAATTATTATCGAAATAAATGTCGATTTCCACCAACACTAATAATTCCCACACAATGGAACTATCAATTTCATCTTTAATCAACACGAACTTATTCATCATTAATATTATAACTCACAATATTTAACAACCAGGTCGTTCTCAGGAAAGAGGGGGCTTTCCAATAAGGATTTCTCTTTATTGGCGCGCAATTAGGTGACCAAACCTCTCCTTGACAGAACTTCTAGACATTGTCAGTATTGCAAATAATAATATGAATAACTTTGTCGTCTCAATTATTGATTTAATAATATAACATATTATACAGATGATACTGTGACAATAATTGAATCAATAATATGAAAGATATGATGCAACAATTACTATAATAATAATTGAGTATAACTAAGTGACTTCTTACGTAAGCATCAATAATCAATATCGTGTGCTACTATGCAACCACGCGTATTACTGTACTTTTACTACCTGGTAGTTCAACAGTTTTAACAGTAATACTTTAGTCGTTATTTTTATAAAAAGATAATTCTGTCATTTTCTAACTACGACAATACTTCCGTTGTGGGGTCCACCAATGATTATGCCGTCGTACGAATATTCTCTGTTAAAAAGAATATTCCCCGACACAACGAATATTTTTTTATCAACTTGCTTTCTTTGCAAAACTCTCAAATATCACCCTTAACTTTAACCTTTTATCAATTTAACCATTTACTAAATAGAATAATAATTATAGGAAAATTGTATACTTTCATTTCATAAAATTCGGGATCTCACAATCTCCCCTCTTTATGAAATTTTGTCCTCAAAATTTACGTACCTGGTATGCCGAAGAGATGAGAATACCTTGTTTTCTTTTCGGATTGTACCTTCCCGGTTATATCCTCTCTATCATGATTTTTCCATTTCTCATCTCCTCTATTTCAGATATCATTCTAGAATATAGTTTCAAAATAAGGGTTAATTGTCATGCCACATATTATCCCTATACTCTGACCGACCAATTAAATAAGAAATAAACTTAGGTAGGTCATACTAGCGAAGGAATTATCTGTCTCTCTCCTCCTAGTTCTAGTCTCACACCACAGCCAGGGATCATATCCCTAAGATTTGATACCAACTGTGACGTCCCCAAAACAGGTATACATCACCCATCTTGAGTCGCCAGATACATGGTACGTAAATTTAAATACAACTTAATTATACAACAATCGTGTAAAATACGACAAAAAATAGCTGAGAGTTTAAACAAGAATATTGTCATCTAGATAATATCCACACTCAATGGAGTCCTCATTACAATTATTATCACATTATTCCGTAGAATAGTGAGGACTGCTAAAGCCACTTATACTGGATAATCACTCCATTTCCCGACTCGTCTCAGCTATATTCTCATTTCCTAAATAGAACAATGAAAGAAAGGGTCTCAACTAGCCCAGTAAGAAATATTATGACTAAGATAATAAATAATAAATTATCATTAGCTTTCAACAGTATAACAACTGATAGAATACAATAGACAACAAGTTTTAGATCAATAACTGCAGTGGAAATAAGCAATCCATTAGAATAGTCAAGTAGAACATAAAATCCATTATCTTCTATGATTTAAAAAGTTTTTCATCAACTTTATCGCTGAGACTCAGCTTAATAAATAAACCACATCATCGAATCATCTCTGCACCACGGCCAAGGATATTCATGTAATCATCAATGGTCATGATTATACCGAATAATCCCTGGTCATAATCATACCAACAACTGTCCATCAATGAACTATAGGACAGTGAGGACTTTTACCACATCATTCGTTACATTACGGTCATGATTATACCGAATAATCTCTAGTAATAATCATACCAAGTCCATCTATGCACGTAAGCTAAAGATGACTTACATCACAATATAAGCATGATGATGATGACAATGACATAATAATTCAATAAAACAAGTTTAAGGATAAATTTTAAAGATTTATAATTTAATTTATCCAGAAATCAATAACGTCCAAATTATCAACATGATACTGTTTTGTAGAGTAAAATTCAAGAATAATATTCATGTACCAAAAATAATTTGGACAGAAAAGAAATATATTTTTCGGATAAATAGTACCCCGTGAATAGTACTTCGGGAATAGTATCTCGTGAATAGTACCCCAACATGAAAAGTACCGCAAATACCCGAGTGAATAATATTCAGGAGAATAGTAATTTGGGTGAATAGTAACCCGTGAATAGTACTCCGACATGAAAAGTGCCCCGAATATTCGAGTGAATAATACTAGAGTGAATAGTAATTGGGTGAATAGTAACCCCTGAATAGTAACTCGTAAATAAAATACCAAATAAAATGATATTTCATGACGAGTACAAAAGAAATGATATCTCATACGAGTATAATAAAATATACGAAACTGCAAATGGATTTTCACCCGCCATGCGGTAATCCACGTAGACAGATTATTTCCACAATTTAATACAGAATGAATACGAAGGATCATTCACCATGCATGTGGTAATCCACACAGACAGGTTATTCTATCAAAATAATAAATAATGGAATAACAGAAGAATTCACCATGCATGCGATAGACCGCTCCTACAGGGTATTCCAACAGAATAACAAAGAACGGAACCAGGTCATGTGTAATACGCACAGACAAGATATTCTAACAAAATAATAAAGAATGGAACCAGGTCATACGTAATCCGTACAGACAGGATATGCCAATAGAATAATAAAGAATGGAATAACAACAGAATTCACTAGGCATGCGATAGACCGCACAGACAGGTTATTCCAACAGAATAATAAGGAATGGAATAACAGAAGAATTTCACCATGTATGCGGTACTTCGTATATACAGGTTATTTCAACATAATACTAAGGAATGGAATAACAATAGCTCTCTTCATGAATACGAAAGAAATAATACCCCTTATTATAATAATAATATCCCTTACCTTAGAATAAAATTGGATACTAGAATAGAGAGGTAACAGACTTCTCTTCTTCTTTATCTCTTTAATTAACACGAACTTGTTCATCATTAATATTATAAATCACAATATTTAACAACCAGGTCGTTCTCAGAAAAGAGGGGGCTTTTCGATAAGGATTTCTCCTTATTGGCGCGCAATTAGGTGACCAAACCTCTCCTTGACAGAACTTCTAGACATTGTCAATATTGCAAATAATAATATGAATAACTTTGCCGTCTCAATTATTGATTTAATAATATAACATATTATAAAGATGATATTGTGACAATAATTGAATCAATAATATGAGAGATATTATGCAGCAATTACTGTGGCAATAATTGAGTATAACTGAGTGACTTCTTACGTAAGCATCAATAATCAATACCGTGTGCTACTATGAAACCATACGTATTACTGTACTTTTACTACCGGTTAGTTCAACAGTTTTAATGGTAACACTTTCGTCGTTATTTTTATAAAAAGATAATTCTATCATTTCCTAACTACGACAATACTTCCGTTTTGGGGTCCACCAATGATTATGCCGTCATACGAATATTTTCTGTTAAAACGAATATTCCCCGACACAACGAATATTTTATATCAACTTCCTTTCTTTGTAAAACTTTTAAATATCACCCTTAACTTTAACCTTTTATCAATTTAACCATTTACTAAATAGAATAATAATTATAGGAAAATTGAATACTTTCATTTAATAAAATTCGAGATCTCACAATCTCCCTTCCCTATGAAATTTAACCCTCGAAATTTACGTACCTGGTATGCCGAAGAGATGAGAATACCTTATTTTCTTTTCGGATTGTACCTTCCCGGTTATATCCTCTCTATCATGATTTTCCCATTTCTCATCTCCTCTATTTCAGATATCATTCTAGAATATAGTTTCAAAATAAGGGTTAATTGTCATGCCATATATTATCCCTATACTCTGACCGATCAATTAAATAATAAATAAATTTAGGTAGGTCATACTAACGAAGAAATTATCCATCTCTCCCCTCCTAGTTCTAGTCTCATACCTCGGCCAGGGATCATATCCCTAAGCTTTGATACCAACTGTGACGCCCCCAAAACAGGTATACATCACCCATCTTGAGTCGCCAGATATATGGTACGTAAATTCAAATACAACTTAATTATACAACAGTTGTGTAAATTATGACAAAACATAGCTGAGAGTTTAAACAAGAATATTGTCATCTAGATAATATCCACACTCAATGGAGTCCTCATTACAATTATTATCACATTATTCCGTAGAATAGTGAGAACTACTAAAGGGTGAGATCAACTAGCCCATTAAGAAATATTATGACTAAGAAAATGCATAATAATTTATCCTTAGCCTTCAATAGTATAACAACTGATAGAATACAATAGACAATAAGTTTTAGATCAACAACTGCAGCGAAAATAAGCAATCCATTAGAATAGTCAAGTAAAACATAAAATCTACTATCTTCTATGATGTAAAAAGTTTTTCATCAACTTTATCGCTGAGACTCAGTTTAATAAATAAACCACATTATCGAATCATCCCTGCACTACGGCCAAGGATATTCATGTAATCATCAATGGTCATGATTATACTGAATAATCCCTGGTCATAATCATACCAACAACTGTCCATCAATGAACTACAGGCCAATGAGGACTTTTACCACATCATTCATTACATTACGGTAGCAGACTTACTATAATAATACCCCTTACTATAATAATAATACCCCTTACCTTAGAAGAAATTAGATACTAGAATAGTGAGGTAGCAGATTTCTCTTCTTCTTTCTCTCTATAATTTCTCTCTATAATAATTGCTCTTGTGAGACTTAGTGAATTGGTGAGAATGAAAGGAGAATGAACTTCTATTTATAGGAAAATATAGTTTCGATAATTGCACGTTTTGGGGCTCAAAATATTACAGTATAATACCTTCCTTTTTTTCTTCATTTTTAATTTAGTCCTGCAAGTAATATCAAACTTGCACTACCTCCCTTAATAGTAAATAATGTGAATTAATAGTACACAATGTGAACAAAGAGTTATAAGTATGTGAAATAATAGCAATTAATTGCTCATTTATCCGATTAATTACCCGATTGGTCAATATAACCTCCAGATATCAATTATTATCGAAATAAATGTCGAATTCCACTAACACTAATAATCCCAACACAATGGAACTATCAATTTCATCTTTAATCAACACGAACTTATTCATCATTAATATTATAACTCACAAATATTTAACAATCAGGTCGTTCCCAGGAAGGAGTGGGCTTTTCGATAAGAATTTCTCCTTATTGGTGCGCAATTAGGTGACCAAACCTCTCCTTGACAGAACTTCTAGACATTGTCAATATTTCAAATAATAATATAAATAACTTTGTCGTCTCAATTATTGATTTAATAATAATAAATATTATGCATATGATACTGTGACAATAATTGAATCAATAATATGAGAGATATGATGCAACAATTACTATAGCAATAATTAAGTGACTTCTCACGTAAGCATCAATAATCAATACCGTGTGCTAGTATGCAACCACACGTATTATTGTACTTTTACTACCGGGTAGTTCAACAGTTTAACTGTAAAACTTTTGCCGTTATTTTTATAAAAAGATAATTTTTTTTATTTTCTAACTACAACAATACTTTCGTTGTGGGGTCCACCAATGATTATGCCGTCGTACGAATATTCCTGTTAAAATGAATATTCTCCGACCAATCGAATATTATATAACCACTTGCTTTCTTTGTAAAATTTGTAAATATTACCCACAACTATAACATTATATCATATCTACACCATAATCTTCAAAAATATATTTCGAGAAAATTTATTCTTTATTTATAAAAGTTGGGGTCTTACAACCTCCCCTTCTTATGAAATTTCGTCCTCGAAGTTAGGGTGCGTACCTGGTATGTCGAAGAGGTGAGGATACCTTTATTTCATTTCAGATTCTAACTCCTAGGTCATTTCCTCAACATCGTGGTTTCTCCACAAAACTTTGACTTGAGGTATAACTTTAGAGCGTAGAATGTGATCCTTCTTATCCAAGATTTTAACAAGTACATCTTCATACGTTAAATCTTCCGATATCTCATCCGTTTGTAATTCAATAATGTGGTTCGGGTCTTTCACATATTTACGTAACATAGATATATGAAAAATATTATGAACACGAGACATACTTGGCGGTAAGGCGAGTCTATAGGCCACAGTTCCTACTCGATCAAGAATTAAAAATGGGCCAATGAATCGAAAATTGAGCTTTCCACTCTTTCCAAATCTCTTAACTCTTTTCCATGGAGCAACACGTAACAACCCATGATCTCCAATATTGAATTCCACATCCTTTCGATGAAGATAAACATAACTCTTTTGTCGATCTTGTGAGATTTTTATACGTTCTCGGATCGTTTGAATCTTTTTCGTAGTCATACGTACCAACTCTGGTCCCAACAACGTTGCTTCACCCACCTCATCCCAGCATACTGGAAAACGACACTTTCTTCCATACAACGTCTCAAATGGAGCCATGCCAATACTTGCTTGATAACTGTTATTGTAGAAAAACTCCACAAATGGTAAGAACTTGTCCCAACTTCCATTGAAGTCAAGGATACAGAGTCTTAATAAATCTTCAAGAGTTTGAATAGTCCTCTCCGACTGCCCGTCCGTTTAAGGATGATATGCTAAACTAAATCGTAAATTCGTGCTCATAGCTTTTTGTAAACTAACCCAAATTCTTGAAGTAAATCTTGGGTGTCGATCAGAAACTATGGATACTGGCATACCATGCAATTTTACAATCTCGTTTATGTACATACTAGCAAGACGTTCAAGTGTATAAGTTTCTTGTATTGGTAAGAAATGAACAGACTTGGTTAATCTATCAACAATGACCCAAATCGCATCTATGCCTTGAGAAACCTTAGGAAGACCGATAACGAAATCCATGGTAATGTGCTCCCACTTTCATTCTGGAATTTCAAGTGGTTGAAATGGACCTTTTGGTACTTGATGCTCCGCCTTGACTCGTTGACAAGTTAGACACCTTGAGATAAACCCCGCTATCTCTCTCTTCATATTTTTCCACTAAAATGTATGTCGAAGATCACGATACATTTTGGTACTACCAGGATGGATTGCAAACGGTGTATTGTGCACCTCCATCATGATTTTATACTTTAAGTCGAAATCGTTAAGAACAAAAAGTCTAGAGTTGACTCGAAGTATTCCTTCTTCATCGATTCTTGCTTCCGAAATAGCACCTTCTTGCACTTTCTTCCTCATACGCGTCAGCTCCAAGTCTGTAACTTGAGCAGCTTTAACTTTATCAATTAAAGTTGGTTCTAATCGTATATTTGCCATCATCACATGGGTCCCTAGAGTCTTTAACTCTATCTCCATCCTTTGTAAGTCATATATAACGGGCCTTTGCGTTGACAATAACGCACTCGTACCCGTATATGATCTTCTACTCAATGCATCAGCTACTATGTTCGCTTTTCCAAGATGGTATTGAATGGTATGATCGTAATCTTTCAATAGCTCAAGCCATCATCGTTGCCGCATGTTGAGTTCCTTTTGAGTGAAGAAATATTTTAGACTTTTATGATCCGTATAGATCTCCACCTTCTCTCCATACAGGTAATGCCTTCAAATCTTAAGCACAAAAACGACAACTGCTAACTCTAGATCATGAGTAGGATAATTCCTCTCATATTCTTTGAGTTAACGTGAGGCATAGGTTATGGCTTTCCCATGTTGCATGAGAACACATCCTAACCCTTTGCTTGAAGCATCACTATAGATGACAAATCCCTCCGAGCCAGATGGTATTATCAAAACATGTACTAAAATAGGCCTCATCTTGAGTTCTTGAAAACTCTTCTCACATTCCTCTCTCCAAATGAATTTTGTATCTTTCCGATTCAGCTGAGTTAATGGAGTAGTGATTCGAGAAAACCCTTCTACGAATCTCCGATAATAACCAGCTAAGCCGAGAAAGCTGCATACTTCGGTCACTGACTTAGGTTGCTCTCAACTTTGAATTGCTTCAATCTTTTTCGGGTCAATAGATATTCCATGATTTGATATCACGTGCCCAAGGAATGCTACTTCCTCAAGCCAGAACTCACATTTCTTCAACTTGGCATATAGCTTGTTTTCACGAAGCTTTTGGAGTATCAGCCTCAAGTGTTGCTCATGGTCTTCGCGGGTTTTGGAGTATATGAGGATGTCATCAATAAAGACGACCACAAAGTGATCCAAATATTCCTTGAATACTCGGTTCATCATATCCATGAAGACAGCATGAACATTAGTCAATCCAAAAGACATGACTAGGAATTCATAATGCCCGTACCGAGTTCTGAAAGCAGTCTTTGGCATGTCATCAGTTTTAATCTTCAACTGATGATATCTGGATCGAAGATCAATCTTTGAAAAGAATTTGGCTCCTTGCAACTGGTCAAACAGGTCATCAATGTGAGGCAACGGGTACCTATTTTTGATGGTGACATGATTCAACTCCCGATAATCAATACAAAGTCGCATACTTCCATCTTTCTTCTTCACGAATAGAATAGGAGCACCCCAAGAAGACGTACTAGGATGAATGAAAACTATGTCTAACAATTCGTGTAGTTGGGTTTTTAACTCATGAAGTTCAATAGGAGCCATTCGATATGGGGCTTTGGAAATGGGTTTTGTACCAGTTCAAGGTCGATACCAAACTCGATTTCACGCTCCGGGGGTAGGCCAGGAAGTTCTTCGGGTAATACGTCAGGGAATTTATTAACAATAGAAATATCATTCAAATCTGACGTATTTTTGTTTAAATCTGAGACATGAGCTAAGAAATCTTGACATCCGTTTTTTAATAAACGAATAGCTTTATGGCTTGAAATGACCGTGATTGATTTTAATGGTTTGGTCACTTGAATTCGCATGATAGGTTGATTAGGAATATGAAGGCTAATAACCTTATAAAAACAATCAATTTTAGCATGATGAGTAGTTAATCAATCAATCCCTAGAATCACGTCAAATGCAAGTATTTTTAAGGAGATAAGATCGACAGGTAACATGTGGTTACCGATTTGAATCAAATAAGACTTATAAACAGTGGAAGTAATGAAGGTTTCTCCCAGTGGAGTTTCAACAGATAAGTCAAAGTCTAATTTCTCCGAAGTCAAATTTAAACGTTGAGCGCAAGTAGGAGAAATAAAAGAATGGGTAGAACTAGTATCAAATAAGGTATAGACTTCGCTAGAGTTTATGATTAGCTTACATGTGATCACCTCGTTCAGATTCATCACTTTTTGGGAGGTTACGACAAATGTTCTCCCTTGAACTACTAGTTTTAACTTATCTGGGACGGCATTTGGTGTCACCGTTCCAACTGGACTTGGCTTCCTTGTACGACAAAATCTAGCTAGGTGACCTTCTCTTCCATAATTATAACACGTTTTGGACTGCTGCGCACAGTTTGGACTAATGTGTCCCTCCCCTCCGCATTTGAAGCATATGATAGGTGATCGTTCTCCTTCCTTAACAACGGGTGTTTTTGTTGACGTCTTTCCATCATTGTTGAATCTCCTCTTCTTGAAATGTCCATTCTTATTGTCTTGGCCATGATTACCACCGAAGTGGTTACCATTTCTGGCATGTTGATTCCCTCCACGTTTGTTGTCACCGCTTCTATGACTGCTACCACTGGTATTATCATTTTGTCGACTGCTTTCTCTTGGTTGGGTTAACTCGTTATCGCGCTCCAATAACTGAGCCCTATTTACAACATCTGAATACAAACACAGTTTATGAGAAATTAGATATTGACGTATCTCGGGTTTCAAACCTCTTAGAAACATCCGCACCATTCTCTCCTCATTATCAACCAAGTGAGACGCAAACCGGGACAACTCGGTAAACTTAGCTTCATACTGTGACACGGTCATATTGTTCTGCTCCAACTTGATGAACTCTACCTCTTTCATGTGACGAATACTTTCGGGAAAGTACTTGTCGTTGAATAGTTCTTGGAACTTCTCCCAAGACATCTTCAGTGCGGCAGGTTGAGTACGCTTTACCAATTCCCACCAGTAATCTGCCTCTCCTCGCAACATAAAGGTGGCAAAGGGAAACTTTTGCTCCTCGGAGCATCCCAAGACATCAAATATATTTGTGATCTGGTTTATCCACGTTTTCGCCTTAAGTGATTTTGGCTCTCCAATAAACTCCGGTGGTCCCAGCTCCTTGAAATGTTTAGCGATGACCGTTCGAGAGTTTCCAATGTTTCCACCTATATTTTGGACAGGAGCCGCTCTCGCCTGATGTTGCATGAATTGCATAAAGCCTCTGAACATTCCATCGTTCATCATTTGGTCAATGTTCTTATTTGCATGAGGATTGTCGCCTTCTTGATGCACATTATCCTGATTATTGATTTATGGAGACTTAACGGTCTCATGTGCTCCATTGTTATTCTCAACATTTTCGGATGTCATTTTCAAATACTGCCACAAAACAAGGGTTAATTGACATGCAACATATTATCCTTATACTCTGACCGACCAATTAAATACCAAATAAACTTAGGTAGGTCATACTAGCGAAGGAATTCCCCGTCTCTCCCCTCCTAGTTCTAGTCTCACATTTTAGCCAAGGATCATATCCCTAAGCTTTGATACCAACTGTGACACCCCCAAAATAGGTATACATCACCCATCTTGAGTCGCCAAATACATGGTACATAAATCAAATATAACCTAATAATACAACTGTCGTGTAAAATACGATAAAATATAATCTTAGAGTTTTAACAAGAATATTGTCATCTAGACAATATCCACACTCAAATGGAGTCCTCATTACATTTATTATCACACTATTTCACAGAATAGTGAGGACTAATAAAACAACCATCTGGACCGTCAATCCGTTCCCCAACTAGTCTCAGCTATATTCTCATTTCCTGAAGAGAACAGTGAAAGAAAGGGTGAGCTCAGCTAGCGCAGTAAGAAATATTATGACTTAGATAATGCAGAATAATTTATCGTTAGCCTAAAATATAACAAACATTAAGTTTAACTGCAGCGGAACAAACAATCCATTAGAAGAGTCAAGTAGAGAATAAAATCTACTATCTTCTATGATTTAAAAGGTTTTTCATCACTTTTATCGCTGAGACTCAGCTTAATAAATAAACCACATCATTCCTGCACTACGGCCAAGGATATTCATTAGTATCACGACCATAAATTATCTATGCACTATGGGCCAAGGATATTCGTGTACTCATCAATGGTCATGATCATGCCAACAACTGTCCATCAATGCACTACGGCCAATGAGGACTTTTACCACATCATTTGTAACATTACGGTCATGATTATGCCGAATAATTCCTAGTCATAATCATACCAAGTCCATCTATGCACTACAGGACACAGATGACTTTCAACATATTATAAACATGAGGATGATGACAATGATATAAAAATTCAATAAAACAAGTTCAAGGATAAATTTTTAAAGATTTATAATTTAATTTATCCAGAAATCAATTACGTCCAAATTGTCAACATGATACTGTTTTGTGGAGTAAAATTCAAGAATGCTCAGAAGAATATTTTCATGAAAAGATACTGGATGAAGTGCAAATATCCAGGATATTCTACTAATTTCATGGAGTATAGAAGCCAAAACTTTAACCAACTGAATATAATAGAATATATGAAACTGCAAATGAATTTTTGCCCACCATGCAGTAATCCACGTAGACAGATCATTTCCACAATTTCATAAGAAATGAATACGAAGGATCATTCACCATGCATGCGGTAGTCCACATAGACAAGTTATTCCAACAGAAAATAATAAAGAATGGAATAAGAGAAGAATTCACCATGAATGCGATACACCGCACAAACAGGTTATTCCAACAGAATAATAAAGAATGGAATAACAAAAGAATTCACCAGGCATGCGATAGACCGCACAAACAGGTTATTCAAACAGAATAATAAAGAATGGAATAACAACCTTTACGAGTATTGAAAAAAAATAACTCTATTCATGAATACGAAAGAAATAATACCCATTACCTTAGAAGAAATCGGATACTGAAATAGTGAGGTAGCAGACTTCTCTTCTTCTTTTTCTCTATAATTTCTCTCTATAATAATTGCTCTTGTGAGACTTAGTGAATCGGTGAGAATGAAAGAAGAATGAGCTTATATTTATAGGAAAATATAGTTTCAATAATTGTACATTTTGGGAATTGAAATATTACAGTATAATACCTTCCTCTTTTTCTTCATTTTTAATTTAGTCCTGCAAGTATTATCAAACTTGCACTACCTCCCCTAATAGTAAATAATGTGAATTAATAGTGCACAATGTGAACAAAGAGTTATAAGCATGTGAAATAATAGTAAATAATTGCTCATTTATCCGATTAATTACCCGATTGGTCAATATAACCTCCAGATATCAATTATTATCAAAATAAATATCGATTTCCACTAACACTAATAATCCCAACACAATGGAACTATCAATTTCATCTTTAATCAACACGAACTTATTCATCATTAATATTATAACTCACAATATTTAATAACCAGGTCGTTCCCAAGAAAGTGGGGGCTTTCCGATAAGGATTTCTCCTTATTGGTGCACAATTAAGTGACCAAACCTCTCCTTGACTAAACTTCTAGACATTATCAATATTGCAAATAATAATATGAAAAACTTTGTCGTCTCAATTATTGATTTAATAATAATAAATATTATGCAGATGATACTGTGACAATAATTGAATCAATAATATGAGGGATATGATGCAACAATTACTGTAGCAATAATTGAGTGACTTCTCACGTAAGCATCAATAATCAATACCTTGCCCTTGCCCTTGTCTTTTCTAAAGACACTTCCCTGTTCCGCCTTAACTGAAAGGTTTTAAATAAGCAAGGATGAACACAAATTGCCCAACAAGTAATATACAACAAGCACTACTAGACCAAGGAAAATACTATTGATTCATAATCACTTCTAGCCATAATTTAACAGTCACATGGCTGGAAATCTTACCATATAAGCAACTGAAATACAGATTGTCTAGAAACAGCTATGTAACGCAATATGTTAGATAACAGAAATAGAAAGGGAGGTCATATGTAATATGTATTACTTTTTATATTGTCTAGAAACAGCTATGTAATGCAATATGTTAGATCCTCGCAAGAGACCAAGTAATTTTGTTCTCAAATTCTGATCCAAGCAAGAGACCAAGCACTTATTCAGGACACAAAAACGAAGACATAAAATAGACAAATATTCATTGATATGAATCTAACGCACGGTTCAAACAACAATTATATATAAATTGTTGTTGAAACTATGTTTGGGCAGCATATTTTGAATTGAACAACGATTGCATCTGTTAACAATATTCATTTTGCAAGTGTCCAAGATAAGATGAAAGTTTCAAAATTAGACATTATGTCAAAGAAATACCCTTAGCTTCAAATAGAAAAAGCCTTACTATCTTGGTCCAACTTATTCTAAATTACTCCAGGGGTTACCTCAATATCTAAACTAAAACTCCTGCCAAAGATGACGTTTTTGAATGCACTTCTGAAGGGGAGAGCCTCAGAACCAGCCTGCACTTAAGTAAGACAATAGTTTTCAGGTTAAGTTGTAAATGACAAGAATCAAATTGGTTATGCAAACCATTTGGAGATTGAGCAGGTGGGGGTGGTAAACTACCTGAAGTCAACTAGCTCAAGAAAATCCCTTATTTCATTTGAGCCATACTTGATCTATTACTCAGTTTCTTTTTTAACGCCGGGACTTACAACTACTAATTAAAGCATAGTATAATAACAGTTCCAGTCAGTTTGGCATCAGTAATAATAACTTGGAACCTATTAAATGAAAAGCAGGACAGTTGTTCATAAATACTTATATCTTTTTATATATTTGTTAACAAGAATTTGAGCAATGACTAAATCAAAAGTAAAGTACCTTCTAGTTTAATACATGTAAGGCATGAAAAGGTAAGTCAAGAACACAGATAATTTTACAAAAGGATGTCAAGTTATTTGGAGTCAGGATGTCAATCAAATGCTTGTCAAAACAAAAGGTTAAACTCTAAGATGTCTAAGACACTTTTAAATGAATGTCCTATAATCATATAATTTTAATTCACACCATGCATGACTTCAAGCAAATAATAAATGGTGCCTTATATGTAACACAACCAGAGATCTCCTCATAATTGGAAGAATAATTTATAAAATTCAAGAGAGAGAGGGAGAGAATGCACCTGCCAAAGATCAAGGAGCTCCACCACATCTCCATCTTGAACCTCATCAGGTAGCATTAGTTTCCTTTTATTTCCAGTTTCCCACCTAAGTACATTTCTTTCGTCATCAGGTAGCATTAGTTTCCTTTGATTTAATACAGTGAAGTTGGAAAAAAAATAACAAAAAACATGTAATTGTTCTTAAGAGTTATTCTCTAAGATATTATGTCGTGCTTGTGTATTATTACCATTAAACGTAAACTTGACTAGTTTCATAAACAAAACTATGAATGTATACATTCATGTCACAATAACTTTTAAGGAAATGCCATCTGAACATC
Organism: Panax japonicus; assembly: GCA_020205505.1. Lineage (NCBI taxonomy): Eukaryota > Viridiplantae > Streptophyta > Magnoliopsida > Apiales > Araliaceae > Panax > Panax japonicus. The sequence goes on from CM035113.1 coordinate 86,293,254, forward strand.
ATATGATAAAACAAATGCATATAACAAAAGTATTAAGCAGGATGTAACCAGAAAAAGATGAGCCAAACTAAACAAATAAAACATTCCAATAAAAGACTTAAAACTCCAAGATATGCGGCCAGACAGAGCTCATTGGTACCTTGAATGGTTAGTTCAAAGTTCTAAGATTGAAATCATCTCACAGATGCATCCAGTTCAGCAAGATTTGAAATCACTGTCCAAACCAAAGTATAAGGCCGGTAAAAGATGGAAATCAGTCTGCAAAACAGGACAAAGACATAATCTGAGAAGGAAAGTATATAAATACATAATCTGCAAGTCTAGAGTAATTCAAAACTGAGTAAGCCTAAAGTTTGTAATCCATAATCCAAAATCTCGATTCACCTGCAACTCCTCTTCGCATTCCCCAACATCTTTGGCCCACGTAGCAAATACTACTCTATTCGATTGTGTATTGCTCCTTGTAGTCTCTCTCTTCCCATAATTCTGCCCTCCTTTACCCATAAGTCCCACCAATTTAATCCAAACCACACAATTTGGATACTAACCTTTCAATTTCTCACCTGAAATTAATAAATATCAACACATAAATCTCGTGATATGATTATGCAAATTTCATAAACCTAAGATCTAAAATTACCAGTAAAATCTAAATTCTAAAGTAATAACATTAACATAACAATTCATACACACTATTATACATATACATGAAAACTATAAGTACTAGGGTTTGGATTTGGATTACCTGAAAGTGTTGGTAGAACAAATATACAGAGAGACACTTAAGAGTATGATTAGACTAGCTAATGCGCAGAAAGCACACCAGCTCCGGTATAGTTCATATCAGAATGCATGAACTGCTCGAAACAGAGCTTAGCCTTTGCTGCAGAATCCAAGAGGGAAAAACCAGGAACCGCAGTCTCAAGGCTGCTAATACAGGAATCCATCCATTTTCTCCGTAATCTAAAACCTAAGGCTGATAAAAATGCAGTAATGGGACATTCAGAGGCTTCACCGGGGATGGAAACGGATTCTACGGAAGTTGTTGAAGTAGACAGTGGAGGCGGCAGAGGAGATATAGAAGATAAATGGTTGGACACATCGATGAATTCGTCGTCTGAGATATCAAGGGGATGGGTTCAGAAGAGTTGGGGATAGGGTTAGAAGAATTTGGGGGAAACTGGGAGGGGTTTTCTTTAAAAAAAACCTCTATACCGACGGTTCCGTGCTGACCGTCGCTATAGATACCCTATAGCGAGGGTTCTATGCCGACCTTCGCTATAGCTTGTCGCTATATGTCAAATTTCTAGTAGTGAAAGGTAAAGAGTTTTATAACACGAGTTTAAAATATCGAAGTATCATCTTTAAGATAGTTCAAAGTTTCAGAATAATATTATGAATAATGAATATCAACAATTCTTAGAATAAGAACAATAATTCAATATAAATCAACCGATATATATGAATTCAAAGACTATCAAGGTATCCAACTGGATAAGAATTTATATTGAGCAGTCACTAAGGACTATTGAACATCTACTAGAATTACCAATATTAAACTGATAACCTAAAAGAATCAAGTATCATAGATGATCAGACTATAACACTCTAAGTTATGCATAACACCACAGTAATAAACCATTCGTGTGTTGGGGTTTCCAATAACATACACTCCTCTTACCATAAGGGTTGTTCAACTCAGTTTTTAAGATTTTTGCACCAATCAATTGGTTTGGACAGTTTTATAAACATGCATATAGTCTAGCCGTTTCAATGACATAGACCCTTTCATAATATTCAAGAACAATAACAAGTTCAACATGAATAATAGTTTTCACAAGAATTTTAAATATACTAGCTCAATTGAATGAGAAATTAAAGTAATATAACTTACACTCAAAGAGATAAAGTTTTGCTTAAGATATCTGTTGAATAAAGTAATGCAAGAATTAGGATACTTGCACAATGTAAAGTAAATGTTGTTCATAATTTAAAATAAATATTTCTTTAAGTCAAGGTTCTACTTGGGTATTGGATACCGACTTTGGTTATCATAAATATAGATTTATGAAGGGACCAAGCAGAAGTAGAAAGATAAACAAAGATAAGTAATCCTATGTATGGGAAATGAAGCAAAGGTTGCTGCATTAGCCATAGAAACTTATAATTTAGCATTGTCTACTGGAAAATCTATTAAGTCAATAAGTTGTTATTGTATTTCAGTTATCGTTAGAAACATTATTTCCATTTTATTGTTGGACAATGAAATCTTTGGTATTATAATTAAGAACAATTGTTGTTCTATTTATAATAATAATATTTTGTATAGTACTGGAATATTACTTGATGGATTTTGCATACTTGACTTATGTGAAAATAATTTTGCAAATTGAACAAACTAGTATAAGAAAAGGTGATGATCATTCAAAGAGTTGAATGTGTGTATTTGATGAAATACAAGTGTGAATTATTTGAAAGGTTCAAACAATTCAGAAGTAAAAAAAATTGACAAAGTATTAAGATTCTTTGATTAGATCAAGGAATAAATACTTGTGCAATAAGTTTCTAGATCATCTCAAATGGTTTTCTCTTAATGGACTCCTCCCGATACGCAATAATTGATTGATGTATCTGAAAGGAAAAATCATACCTTGTTGGACATGGTGCGGTCCATAATGATTTTATCGACATTCCAGTATCCTTTTGGGATAATGTCCCAGAAATAGCTGCATATCTACGAAAAGGTAACCTCAAATCCGGCCCCAAGACTCCATAAAAGTTATGGACAGGGAGGATACCTAATCTTAAGTATGTTAACATAAGGGGTTGTCCAACTTATGTGAAAAAGTTTTCAAATGATAAGCTTGTGACAAAAATTTGACAAAGTACAGATTTGTGGGACATCCTAAATTAAGTTTAGGGTATATGTTCTATAATCCTACTTAGCAAAAAGGTGTGTTATTGCGAAACATGCCACCTTCTAAGATAAAGATGTTTATCATTGAAGGGGCTAGTTGGAGGATAATAGATCTTGAAGAGTTCAAGAACCACAAAACACTATAAGTCAAATAAGAGGAACCTGTAGATAGTCCTATTGTACCACAACTGAATCGTAAATCTGGAATAATACCAAAGATACCTGGGAGGTATATATTCATCATGGATGATGATGATGAGGTACGTATCATAGAAGATGATGATCCAGTTACGTACGATGAGGTAAGAGTTGTAGACACTCAGAGAAATGGATTGAAGCAAGCTTCTCAAATATGGAACATTCGTTTTGATGAGACAATCAAAAGAGTTTGATTTTATCAAAAACAAGAATGAACCTAGTGTGTACAAAAGGGTCAGTGGGATCGTCGTGACATTCCTAGTACTATATGTTGATATACTACGGATAAGGAATGACATACTAATGCTACAATTAGTAAAGATAAAGTTATCTAAATATTCCTCCACGAATGATTTGGGAAGAGTATCGTAACTGGGGATCCAAATCTATATAGATAGATTCAAGAGGATACTCGACTTAAACCAAAGAACGTATATTTATTTGATGTTAAAGTCGTTTAGCATGGCAAACTTCAAGAGATGTATCATATTGATGAGTCATGGAGTGTATCTCTCTTAATAGTTCTCATAGACTCATAAAAGAGAGATCGCATGAGTGACAATCATGTATGCAATGAAATATACGATACCTGATGATGATCAGTCATATTCTGGAAAAGTTCACTGTGAGTCAGTGAAAAATATCTTAAAGTACTTTACCAGAACTAAGGATGTGATCATATTCATGGTGGGTCTGAATTAAAACTAGAGGGATTAACAGACTCAAGTTTTTTTTAGACAGACCAAGAGGATAGATAATCTTCTTTAAGGTAAAGTGTTACCTTGAACGGTGGTGTAGTGAAATTGGAAAGGTTTCAAATAGTAAAAAGTTGTTGGTTTAGTGATAAAGACAAAGTATATATCTATAAATGAAGCTACAAGTTTATTGTTTGGATGAAAAGTTCATTACAGAACTAGGAATAGTTCCTAAGTCTCATTTTGGATCTAAACATGTGTTGTGACACTTTCATTTGATTATAAGAATCATTGAAAGATGGGAAATCACTATAGAGATAGAGAACTATCAAGAACAACATTACATATCTATTAACTAAAGCTTATTCAACAGCAGGATAATCATCACTTAGAGAAGAAGAGTATGAGATACCATGACGATTGGCCTTAGTGCAAGTGGGAGATTGAAAGTAGTATGCACTCAAGCCAATCATGTTTGATGATAAAGCATATACTTTGTAACAATCTTATTCATTTATTAATAAAAAGTATTAATTTAGTAAAGACTTTTAATTATCTACATGATGTTGTTTTATAATATGTGATAAATCCATAGTTTTAAGCAATGCTTTTAGAATAATGATGATGATCATTCTAATGAGATCTAAATTCTTCGAAAGCTTAAAACTAAAATAGTTTCCAATCGTTAGATTACTAAATTGGGGATTAGTGAATCCGGATTGATTGGTACATACGTTGCTTGCTCATTGGATGAGGATGATTGATCTCATGATCATTTGTGTAGAGACACTAAAGCAAGTATGTAGGTGCTTATTAGAGAATAAGTTCACTGAATGTGGCTCGCTAAGAAATACCTAATGGAGTTTTACTTGCCTGCAATAAGAATTCCTGTAGTGATAGTAGTACAAGTGATCCTTGGACTTGAGATCATCATAGTATCTTGTGTATGATGAGTTATACTTTGACTTATTCCTTAAGACCCTTAGGATATATCAAAGGGTATACTTGGGTATAATAAGTTGTACATGGAGATAATGTATGATCAATAAAGAATCTACCTCTTCTAGTAAAAGAAGAGAAATGTCTTATGTGATTCGATAAATGACAACACAGTAGTCCTTGGCCAAGGCAGAATGAAATTAGAAAGGAGTTTCTAATTTGTATTATTTGGTGTTGTGCATTTAAGAGTCGAAATACATATAATTAAATAAAATAAGACATGACAATAATTTCATGTCTTATATTTAATTGGGACATTGTATGGTGGAAGGATTGGATTGTACGGTAACTATTAACTCAAAGGTTCTTTTATGATTAATGTTGAAATCTATATTATATGGAAAGTCGTTGATCGCTAGGGAGGCTTATCCCTATTGTAGAATAAATATTATTTATTTAAATAAATTAATCATTTAATTTATTTATTTAAATAAGAATAGAATTGTTCTAATTGATTTATTCATAACCGATTTAATATGGAAAACCTAAAGGGTCACACCATAAAAGGAAGAATAATTATTTAAGAAGTTAATGGCATAATCGTAATAATATGTTAAGTATATTTAATTTAATCTATGGTGATAGAATAAATTAAATAGCTTAATATTTATTATTTAATATTTTAGAAATATTAAATATAAATTAATAAGAGGAGTCTTATTAATATTATTACAGTTATTATTATTTTAATTTCTAAAAGAGTTTAGGAATTAATTTAATATAAGTACTCTCATTTATTTCTAATAGAATTAGGAGGGAAAATTAGTTAAAGGAGTTTAATTAATTATCCCTAATAAGATTAGGGAGCTCATTTAATTAAAAGAATTTAATTAAATAAATAATACCTTATTTTAATTAAATAGTCTGACGCCCCCAAAATAGGTATACAACACTCATTCTGAGTCGCCAAATACATGGTACAGAAAGTAAACTACAACTTCAATAATACAATTGTCGTGCAAAATACGACAACACATACTGTGAGTTTAAATACAAATATTGTCTTCTAGACAATATCCACACTCAAATAAGTCCTCGTTACAATTATTCAAACACTATTTTACAGAAATAGTGAGGACTGCTAAAATATCTTTCTAGAACCATCACTCCGTACCCCGGCTAGTTCCTGCTATGTTCTCACCTCTTGAGAAAAATGGAACAAAAAGGAAAAGGGTGAGCTCAACTAGCCCAGTAAAGAATATTATGACTAAGATAATATACAACAAATTATCGTTAGTCTTCAACAGGGAAAAATCTGATAAAATATAATAGCCAACAAGTTTTAGATCAACAACTGCAGCGGAAACAGCAATCCATTAGAAGAGTCAAGTAGAGAATGAGTTCTACTATATTCTAAGATTTAAAAGTCCTTCATCAATATTTTATTCCTGTAACAACAATCAATATACATCTTTAATCAAATATTCATCTTTGCACTACAGGTCAAAGATATTCATTTGTATCACCAGTTGGTCATGTTCATCTCAACACCTGTTCATCTTTGCATTACGGGCCAAATATATTCATCAGTTAATCATTTATCTTTGCACTACAGGCCGAAGATATTTAGTAATATCATCATTTAGGACTGAGGATGATGAAAAATATTTTAAAGAAAACGAATCCAGTTAAACGGAAGGATAAATAGTAGGGATTCGTATAACAGTTTATCCAAGATAAATAATACTTCATAAATACCAATTTTGAAGCAGAATTTAAAAATAAAGATTAAAACATGGATACAATCAAAGATAGTAACCATAATAGACATCTTGGACAAAAAGAAGAAAATTTCATTTTTCGGTGAATAGTGTCGTATTCGTGAATAGTGCCGTATACGTGAATAGTAACCCCGACACAAAAAGTTCCAAATTTGATAAAAATTTAGATCAATAATTCGGCATAATGATATTGAAGAAATAATATCATATATGAAAAAAAATAACATCCCTTACCTCAAAATATCAGTACTTCTGATCGGAATATCGGTATAAGGCTGGAGGAAACTTGCACTGATGAATAGAAACTCACAAAGTATCTAAATACTCACAAAATACACTCAATAATCTAGAGAGAGAAAGAGAGAAAACTTATTTCTGGTGTGATTTTCAATTCTAATTAGCCCCCTATTTATAGAAAAATGTTAGCAGACTTGACCTGCAACCTGATAGCTTTACCTGCTACTATTCCCACCCACCACATTTGAAATAAATTCAGCACATTTCTTCACCAACCACAAGTGGGGCCCACTCAATTCTAGAATTTTCTACCAAAATTATTTATAAACCTAATTTATGAATCAGTCACCTCTTAAAATTCATAACAAATCATACGTTCATTTTTAACGGTTTAAAATTTGTGGACATATACTCAACTTATATATGTATAACATATTCAAAAATTACAACGATCCAACGGTCGGATTAAAAATTATAACTCACACAATATATCTCAAATACACTGGTTTAATTTTTAATACATTCATTCCGACAAAAATACTGATAAAACACCTCAACATTAACTCCTTCATTTTTAACCACAATAAATATATCCAACATTTATATCCACATAAAATAAATATTTCTTTATCATATGAATCAATAATTAATTATTCACAAATAATATTACAGAATCACATTTATGACAACCAGGCAGTTCCCAGGAAAGAGGGGGCTTTCCAATAAGAATTTCTCCTTATTGGCGCGCAATTAGGTGACCAAACCTCTCCTTGACAGAACTTTCTAGACATTGCCAATAATGCTATTTAATAATATTATTCAAATAATATGAATTATTGATCTGATAATGAAAAATATTGTGCAGTGACAATTATTGAAACAACAATAATATAAAATATCAACGCAGCAATTATTGAATCAATAAAATAAAATATTGAACAGTAACTACTGTAACAATTAGTGAGTAGTACATTCTTACGTAAGGATCAATAATTCATCAATACTGTGCAACCACGCGTATTACTGTATTTTAACCACCGGGTATTCCAACAGTGTTAACGGTAACAACTACGCCGTTATTTATAAAAACTCAAACTTGTCGTTTTCTTCATCCGACAGTTATTCTGTTATGGGGCCCACAAATGACTGCGCCGTCGTATGAATATTCCCCGACAACAAGAATATTCCACGACCAAACGAATATTCCCCGACAACAATGATTATTTTATAACTACTTGCATATTTTACAAAATTTGTACATTTCACCCATAACCAGATAATTATATCAAATTAATACCTTATTATTCACAAATATAATTAGAGAAAATTCGATTTTATTTATAATAAGTTGGGTTCTTACAAATAGGGTTACCTGATATCTTTATAAGAGGAGTCTTATATCAGATATCAAAATATACGTGATTCCAATTGTTGGATAGTACGCTCCTTTTCTATAGAGATAGAAAACTAGGGTTTAGCCAACCACCCTTCTTGAATATTTCTTCTTCCTTGGTGGATCACCTCTAGAGGCCAAACACTTGGGTGGCTAACGTTGATCAAAGGAAGGAACCAAACCCAGTGGATTCAAGTTGAACGTGAAATGGATTGGAGATGAACTTGTACCTGAGGAAGCTCGAATCTTCAAGTGTATGATTTTTGTTCTTCATATCTTTTCATTTAATTAATAATTGTGCATACAGGATGATACGGATATATGGTTTGTAATTTTTTTTAAACTCTGATTTTTACACGTTTCCGCTTATTTGTGCAATTTGATTGCGCCCAAGAATATTACAAACCTAACAATACAACCCCCACACTTTAAAACTTTGTCCATAAGTTTACATAATGACGGTATACATTCTATAACTACACATGTTTATAGTATTCATATTGTTTGTGTACAACTATCATTATCTAACATTTTGAATCATGTGTTAAACTCATGTTTGGTCTAGTTATCATCATGTTCAATACATATAAATCATACCTAGGGATATTATAGACATAACATGACATCTTATCTCTTTAGCATCTAGATATTCATGTGATGCAACTAGATTTTGAAAATATGTTCAAGTTTGCTTTTGAAACCATTTTAGACTTGAACTATGCAATCTAGCACACACAAGACAACTTCAAAGCTCTAAACATATGTAGTCAAGTCATGTTAACATGCTCGCAAGGTCAGAATATAAATTATGTTGTAATCATGCATGTTAGCTCACTAGGCTAAGCTTTTTCTTGAAAACGTCTCTAACACAAAGCCTAATAAGGCGGTCATGAATAAAGGAACTATCACTACTAGAAATTCAATATATAGCGACGGGCTATAGCGACGGTTGGGGCGGAAGCGTCGCTATATGAGTATATAGGGATGGTCAATATCTGATCGTCGGTGTAGGGAGTTTTTTTTTGGCCCGCGTCTTTATCTTGGGGGCATACAAATCCTGAGCTTGTATTTTTCCCCCAAATCATTAGCCCCAAACATTCAGTCGATCGTCTCATCTCTAACCCTTTCAGTCGATCGAATCGCACCATCTCAGCCGATCGTATCACCATCTCAGTCGATCGAATCTCCTCTCTCACCATCTCAGTCGCGAATCTCCTCTCTCACCATATCGTCCGATCAAATTAGCCCTCCGGTCAATTCTTCTCATTTGGTCGTGTGTGCGCAGCCGACAAGTGATCCTCCGGTAGTGAATCGTACGGCTGGAGGTGATTCCCTATTTCCCTCTATTTTTCTCGCTCATTACGCGACTGTATTGACTATAAATGGAAGCTAAAGATATGGATTTGTTGTTTAGGTTAATTGTTAATGTTCAATGATACTTGCATATAATCTATTCCTCAAGCCCTAGTTTATGGGTGGTTATCCATTGCAGTGAATTATACTCAACATTGTGTTTATTTGGGACTAAAGATTTGTGAATCTGGGCGAAGCTGCGAGAGTGAGTTGGTTCATATGGTTCACAGAATTTCCATTGGACGATGTAATATCCGCCACTCTTTCACATTTTACTTGTTTGTTCTCATACTAGGTAATTCGTTCATTATATATGATAATTACGTTTGGTTGTTGGCTGTATTTGCTTGAAGGTTGTATATCAATTAATTATGCCCGTTTGCGCAGCTTGTGTGGATCGCCAGGAATTTGAAGGTTTTGTGTTCTTACTTACTCCTCTGTCACTATATATTGCTTTTGTCTTGTTTTCGTTTGCACTAGAAACACTGATTATACTATATGATACTTCTTCCAAACAGTTTACAAGATAGAGGTTTGAATATTAGTAAACATAACTAATCCATCATTCGGTACCTGCTATTAACTCTGGACTCTTGGTTTGTTTAGTAATTTTTCAGATTGTACTGATATTGTCTTTCACACCAATTTATTAGGATTGATTGGACTTGAGTTGGAGTAGTTGATTGTTCCTTAAATTTGGAAATGCAGGGGTTGCAAGAAAAGATCAAATTGGTTCCTATAAACCTTCAAAACAGGCCCACCTAGTACAAGGGGAAAGTTTACCCAAAGAATAAGGTAAGGACAGATTATGCATCTCCTATTAATTTGTAAACATACATTTTTAAGTATTTTGATGAAGTTGTTTGAGAATTGATATACCAACACCTCACATCTAATGCCAAAATCAATAGGGATCTCGTGCAAATCATTTGATAAGGTGAAACAGTAAGACAAAAATTTTCTTAAACCTGTTTGCGATTAAATGTCTAAATGTCTGCGATTACATTAAGACTTGCTCTTTCTTAAACCTGTTTGGGCAATTGTAGGTTTTTGTATTCACATTTTACTTGTTCAAAAGTCTTGCTGTCAAGAAGATTTTAGGTATTCAGGTGGGTCGTTTTTTGTGATAATGGTTGGGCTTTAGATGCGTAATTACAGATGTGAGTATGAAAATTCCTAGTAATGAAATGGTATTTGTAAGCAATTGAAGTGCGTACTTTTGGTATAATAATTTGACCCTCTTTTCTGTTAATGTATCAGTCTTTAGTTTCAATTGAATTTTAAGAATGTTGAAAACCTCATTTACTATCGTTGATAAAGAGAGGAACTTTGATAATAATTCTTCAGTAATTAGAACTCTTTACTCTTAGCTTTCACATTTTGTAAAGTTATCTAAGCAGGTCATGATGATGTGAATTACTTGCTCAAAAATAAAACTTATTGATTCCATAATTCAATTGGGCACTCATCGAAGACGTAAAATGCCATTGTAATTATTCAACCTCTATTTGGGGGATTTTGCAGGTTGGAACATAAACTGTTTTTATTTGTTTTATGTTATATACGTGGATAATTAAAGTCAGAAATCAACTTAATGCGCTAAAATACATTTTATGTATATCTTTAGATTATCCTGATTGTAAGACCCCAACTTTTTGAATAAAGATTAAATTTTCTCGAAATATATTTTTAAATATTATGGTGTGGATTTGATATAATGTTATAGTTGTGGGTAATATTTACAAATTTTGCAAAAGTACGCAAGTTGTTATATAATATTCGATTGGTCGGGGAATATTCGTTTTAATAGGGAATATTCATACAACGGCATAATCATTGGTGGACCCCCACAACGGAATTATTGTCGGATTGAGAAAAAGACAAAAATACTTTATGAAAATAACGGCGGAAGTTTTACCGTTTACTGTTGAACTACCCGGTAGTAAAAGTACAGTAATACGCGTGGTTGCATATTAGCACACGGTATTGATTATTGATGTTTACGTGAGAAGTCACTTAGTTATACTCAATTATTACTACAGTAATTGCTGCATCATATATCTCATATTATTGATTCGATTATTGTTATAGTATCATCTGCATAATATGTTATTTTATTAAATCAAGAATTTAGACGACAAACTTATTCATATTATTAAATTACAATATTTACAATGTCTAGAAGTTCTATCAAGGAGATGTTTGGTCACTTAATTGCGCGCCAATAGGGAGAAATTCTTATTGGAAAGCCCTATCTTTTCTGGGAATGACCTGGTTGATAAATATTGTGAGTTATAATATTAATGATGAATGTTATTAAAATTGATGTTATGTTTGGAGTTGAATTTGGAGACGCGGACATGATATTTGAGTTCGGAATGATGAAATTAGTAAAAATAGTCTATAAACACAAAATTTTTCGGAATTCACTATTTGGTCAAAAAGTCAACAGTTGACTTTTCGGGAAAAGTCAAACTTCAAAATTTCATATATTGACCAATCGTGTATTTAACCGGATAAATGAGCAATTGATTGCTATTATTTCACATAATTATAATTATTTGTTCAATGTGTGTACTATTGTTTCACATTCTTGTTACTATTAGAGGAGTTGGTGCAAGATTGATAATACTTGCATGACTAAGTTAAAAATGGAGGTATAGATAGAGGCACTATACTGTAATTCGTATTTTCACATGTCTAGAATTATTGATTCACATAATTTACTATTGAATCACATTATTTACTATTAGGGGAGGTGGTGCAAGTTTGATAATACTTCCATGACTAAATTAAAAATAAAATAAAAGTTGGAGGTATTGTACTGAAATTTTTCGAGCCCCAAAACGTGCAATTATCGAAACTATATTTTTCTATAAATAGAAGCTCATTCTTCCTTCATTTCTCACCAATTCACAAAAGCTTTAGAGCGATTATTATAGAGAGAAATTATAGAAAGAAGAAGAGAAGTTTGCTACCTCACTATTTCAGTATCCAGTTTTTCTAAAGGTAGGGAGTATTATTTCTTTCTTATCCATGAATAGAACTTATGTTGTTCCATTCTTTATTATTTTATTAGAATAACCTGTATACGCGGGTTACCCTATACTTGGTGAAATTCTTCTGTTATTCCATTCTTTATCATTCTGTTGGAACATCCTGTCTGTGCGTTTACGCCGGACCTGGTTCCATTATTTATCATTTTGTTGGAACATCCTGTCTGTGCGTTCTACGCCGGACCTGGTTCCGTATTTATTATTCTGTTGGAATATCATGTCTGTGCGTTTTACGCCGGACCTGATTCCGTCTTTATTATTCTGTTGGAATATCTTGTCTGTGTATTTTACGCCAGACCTGATTCCGTTATTTATTAATCTGTTGGAATAACCTGCCTGTGCAGTCTATCGCATGCCTGGTGATTTCTTTTGTTATTCCATTCCTTGTTATACTCAGTTGGTTAAAGTTTTGACTTCTATACTCCATGAAATTAGTAGAATATTCTTGATATTTGCGATTCATCCAGTATCTTTTCATAGAAATATTCTTCTGAGCATTCTTGAATTTTACTCTACAAAGCAGTATCATGTTGACAATTTGGACATTATTAGTTCCTGTATAAATTAATTCTTGAACTTGTTTTATTGAATTCTTATATCATTGTCATCATCCTCATGTTTATATTTTTTTGAAAGTCATATGTGTCCTGTAGTGCATAGATGGACTTGGTATGATTATGACCAGGAATTATTCGGTGTAATCATGACTGTAATGTTACAAATGATGTGGTAAAAGTTATCATTGGCCCGTAGTGCATTGATGGACAGTTGTTGGCATGATCATGACCATTATTGAATACACAAATATTTTTGGCCCGTAGTGCATGGATAATTGTGGTCGTGATACTAAAGAATATCCTTGGCCGTAGTGCAGGGGTGATTCGATGATGTGGATTATTTATTAAGCTGAGTCTCAGCGATAAAAGTGATGAAAAATCTTTTAAATCATAAAAGATAGTGGATTTTATTCTCTACTTGACTCTTTTAATGAATTGCTTGTTTCGCTGCAGTTAAACTTGATGGTTGTTATATTGTATCAGTTTAACACTGTTGAAGGCTAACGATAATATATTCTGCATTATCTTAATCATAATATTTCCTACTGGGCTAGTTGAGCTCACCCTTTTACTTTTATTGTTCTCTTCAGGAAATGAGAATGCAGCAGGGAGTAGTCGGGAAACGGAGTGACGGACCAGATGATAGCATTAGTAGTCCTCACTATTCAGTGAAATAGTGAAAAATAAATGTAATAATATTGAATTTGAGTTTGAATATTGTCTAGACGACAATATTTGTATTAAAACTCACAGCTTATGTTTTGTCGTACTTTACACGAAAGTTATATAATTAAGTTGTATTTGTATTTTGTACCATGTATTTGACGACTCAGAATAGGTGATATATACCTATTTTGGGGGCGTCACACTGATTATGGTACTTGAACTGTTCAGTTATTATGAACGTTGTGCCCCAATATGGATTAAAAAAATTCTAATATTTTGGCCCTTTGGTCCTTTAGGAGGGGATATTTAAAGCACCTGATATATGTCACAACTTAATATTTTCCCTCTTTGTTCTGCAGTGGTGTAAGGCTGTTTGTGTTTGGTCCACAACTGTATATTCAATGCCAGTTTCTTTTAAATAATGCCGAAAACCTTATAGCAGCATAGTACTAATTGGGATTATTGTCCTATTCTTGGAAACTTACCCTTTTCATTTGATTGTTACAGTTAAACTATTTTTTTTATGAATGCCATTATATGCATACTGCTATGCTTACACTTCAAATCTTTTCGTTTGTCATATTGATGTTTCCTTGTCTGTTGTCAAAATACTGACTATTTAAGATTGAATAATTATATTATAAATTGTTCTAATGATTGTGAGTTGAAAAAAAGCCTGGCAATAATACTGATTAGATATATAGTTTTCAGCCTGTACAATTTTATAATATTGTCAATGATTTTTTGTAATGTCACAATCTGTGTTCTGTGTCGCAATTTTTTTTAAAATGTCTCTTCAATGTCACAATTTGATAAAAATGGTTTTGTAATGATTGTGGCTCTCATTATACTGCCAACAATTTGGTTAACCAACATGAGCATTCCTACTGCTCTAGCTTATATGCCTTCTCTTTTGTTCTCTTCCAGTTTTTCCCACCCTTTACACTTCTATGAGAAACAAAAAAATTTCTCCAAGGTAATTCAATATACTTGGATTAGCATATATATGTGTTCTGCAACTTAATTCCAAGCCTTAGAATTAAGGGAATTGAGCATCAAATTTTAACAAAAATTTGGAATCGAGTTGTCAAATGTAGCCAAGTTAAATTAGTTGCTTTGATTATATATAGAAATTTGTTGATTTCACTCTGTCGTTGTTCATTGCAGGTCATGTTCCTATGCTTTCTTCTCTGTACTATAACTTATGCATCAATGGCAGTGTTTGGGTACCTTATGTTTGGTTCAAAGGTAGAGTCACAAATAACCTTAAACCCCCCCCCCCCACCTTAAGTCTGCCATTACTCTTAAGAATCTAGGATAGAAGCTATACAATCCTCCCCCCCCCCACCCACCCACCCACCTTTTTATAATTTGAAGAGTTTTGCAACATAACTAGTGCATTTTGTCAAATGATCATTGCATTACCAGGAAGAGTATGCTTTCTCAAGTGTGCTTGGATGGAGAAGAGTAGCTCTTCTTTTTCTTCCTTCATTTTTTCTATTAATAAGTTGCTGACAAGCTTACTTTTCTTGGATTGTATCTTCTTTTCTTACTGTTTTCTTCTCCCCCAGTCCTGAACTGAATAGTTTTGCTATTTTGAACATGTATTGGTAATTGCTTGCAAGCCAAGAGCTGCATTTTAATGCGTGGTTGCTAATGAATGACGATGTTAGGTTACTTCAAGCTCTGTAAGACTGGTCAGTTCGACTTCTAGAGAGCTGCGAAATGAGTGGAAAGCTCCACCAGGCTATTCAGTCAATGTTGCTACTGCCAATTCCACTCAGGTTCATCTCCAGCCTCCTCCTTTGGGTGACTATATGAGATCACTGGTGTTACCTATCATGTCTAGCATAGGTAACAATAGATAAATGTCTAGCATATGTAAGTGAGATTGTTGATGCTCCTATGTTACAGAATGGCTTCTTTTAGAGAAAAATCAATAGATACATGGTAGAGGAGACACAGTTGACAACTGGTGCTGCAGCTATAAACGGTAAATTTCAAGCATATAATCAGCTATACATGTCATGTGTTTGATTTGTACTACCTTCGTGATTGTATTGCTTGGCAGGTTCTGGATTAGTCTACAAATACATCTGCAATAATTATTGTTTGCTTTTGATTTATCTTAATTTGTAAACATTGTTGGAACTAAATTATTGTAACTTAATGTTTGATACAGTAGTTAGCCTTCTCTAAAGAAGATTGTAATTATTGTAATTGTAATGTGAATGATTTTAAATCATGTATACAATAATTTTTTATGTTTTATTTTATATTGTATTTGTGTTTGTTGGATAAATGTACACAACTAATTTTTTTTAAATATAAAAAGGATATAGCGACGGTCATCGATCGTAGCTATAGTGTTCTATAAAACACATCATTATAGCGACGGTCACCGAGCGTCGCTATAGACATCTATAGCTACGGTCATGACCGTAGCAATAACTCTCAGCGACCGTTAGTAAAGAGCAAATACACGATTCTGCCATGACCTATAGCTAGGGTCGGCGACCGTCGCTATAGGCCAAAAGACCGTCGCTATAGGCTTTACCGACGAGTTCAATGGCAACGGTCGGTAACCGTCCCTAAAAATTTTAGCGACGGTCTTTTGGCCTATAGCGACGGTTGCCGACCGTCGCTATTGACTGATTTTCTAGTAGTGTATGTACACTATAGCATACTCATTTATGTGTAAAATCCATCATGTGTATAGATTACTAAGCTCGTAATTTGCAGAACATGATCTTTACATGGTTTGTTTTCAAAACTCAAAGTCCTAATTTCCATATGAACCATATGCTTTCGTTAATCGTGTTAATCTAGTAAAACATGCTCACATTAAGTTAACATACTTGTATATACCCCTTACACATGCTTGCATGCTAGTTTAAGCTATAGACTTTACTAACACATAGCAGACTTTAAAACAGAAATCAAAAACTGGACTCAGAGGCCAGCGCAGCTGCGCTGCCCCTCAGTGTTAATCCGGCGCAGCTGCGCCGTGTCTGGTTCGAGCTAGGAACAGCTTGCGTCGGCAAAAAACTAGCCCAAACACAGAAATTATTCACGAATTCGATTCTAAACAGTTCTATATTAGTTTAAACATACTTATATGGTCATATAATAACTATATAACCAATACCCAACCTCATTAACATCCAATTTCACAAAATCAAGAATTTGAATTTCAAGACTCAAGATTCCATTTTTACAGATAATTAAATGGAAGCAAGGAAAAGGGGTTATACCTCTGCAAATGTGAAAGGAACTTGCTCATAATGAACTCCCAAGTTCTTAGAACACTTGTATACCCTCAATTCCACACTTAGCAATTATCAGACAATTTCAAGCAACACCAACTGATAATGTTGTCTGTTATTTATAGAAGGAGTTTGGACTGGACATTTGTGTTACACAAGATTGAAATCCATGGTGTAATGGAATGAAACAATGATTTCTCAAGGGTTGACCAACCACCCAAATACTCATCCATCATCACCTAAGGCTAGCCTTTTGGAAAAATACGTGTTCTAGCTTGAGCTGTTATTTATGTACTTGGTGACACTCATTTTGGGACAAGAGAGAAAAATCTCAGCAATTGGTCATGTAAAGCTTGGTTTGGTCTTTTTAATTCCCATAATGTAATATTAAGGTACAATTGTTACCATATTAGGAATTTAAAGATAATTTCTTACTCACATCATATAATCCATATATTTTAACTACACGTAATAAATTATCACAGTTAGACATTATTGTCCGGGTAGTTCCATAATTATCTTTACCACTCACATAACTTCATTATAACCTTATTTAATATTGATGTTTATTTAAAACATTAAATTCCTTTCTCAGATTCTAGAATACCCATAAAATAATTTATTTATGCATTACAACCTCATATGATGTCATGGTGCTACTAGGTACCTCATTTCATTGCAATATACTCATATCATATGGCTTTATTTATGTCACACATATAACATTAATGTCCCAATTCAGTGCTACTGTAGAAAGTAACCAACTCCAACTGACTACTGGCTCAGCTGCGCCAGTTTGTATAGCTGGGACGGCGCAGCTGCGCCGTACCCTGACAGTGCCAAGTAGAGGTGTTCATTTTTTTTGGTTTTTTCGGTTTTCTGATTTTTTGAACCAGACCGAACCGGTCGATTCGGTATAAAAAAGAGACGGTCTGGTTCGGTACAAAAAAATCGATATATACCGGTTTTTCGGTACCGGTTTCGGTTCGACGTTTTTATGGTTCGGTAAAAACCGAACCGGACCGGTTATACCGATTTTCTAATTTTTTTCATTATTAATAATTTATTAATAATAATAATAATAATAAATGATTAAAATAATAATAATAATAATAAATAATAATGATTATAATAATAATAAAATAATGATTATAATAATAAAAATAATAATAATAACAATAAAAAATAATAAAAATAATAATAAAAATAATAATTATATTAATTTTCGGTAAAAACCGGTACCGTCGGTTCTGTATGCCGATCCAACCGGTACCGGTATCGGTATTAAGATTTGGGCGGTTTCGATTTCGATACGGTTCGGTCCGGTAAAAACCGGTTGAACACCCCTAGTGCCAAGACTAGTTTAGCTTCAAGCCCGTGCCAACTTTCATCGCTAAACTTGTTTTATACGACATGAATTAATGTCCACAAGAGTGATATTACATGTCTAAGAGCGTATTGATTACTTATATGAAATCACATGATCATACACGATTAACCTTCTTAATTCTCGTTTTAATTCGCTTAGTGAATTTCCTCGTTTCACACTATGCCACACAAGGCGTTTCAAAATTCTCACTGCCAAAACCACACTTCTCAATACACATTAATCTAGTGCAACTCAGTTGAATTAACCAACTAATAAAACAATAACACTTATATTCACATAAATATTATTTTCATTAATATATTCATTTAATAATACGTGAAAATTATCGAAAATTACATGGGATATGCTTGAATAAGCAAATACTGTTGGAATATGCTTGAATAAGCAAATACTGTTGGAATATGCTTGAATAAGCAAAAATTTTCCAGTGTGCCCCCTTTATACAAATTAAATTAAAAAATAAATAAATTATCAACTAATTATTTTTATTAAAATTATAAGAATTTATAAAAGATAAGTAAGAACACTTAAAAATGTCCTCGAAGCAAAGAATCATCAAATGTACCTACAAAATAAAAATATAAATAAAATCGGTAAAACTAATGAAATACCCACTGTAGTTGTCAAGTTTTACTGATTACACAATTGAACTTTTAATTTTTCAAATTACTCCACTAAACTAATTATTATTTTGAAATTGGGTTATTACATTAAAAAAAATAATCGGACGTTAATTTTTTATCTACAAAACTAATGAATTACCTATTGTAGTTGGCACATTTTACTAATTACACAATTGAACTTTTAATTTTTTAAATTACCCAAATTACATAATAGTAACTCATAAATAGTAATCCCGACATGAAAAGTTCCAAATTTGATAAAAATTCAGACCAATATTTTGGCATAATGATATTGAAGAAATAATATCATTTACGAAGAAAATAACATCCATTACCTCGCAAAAACAGTACTTCTGACTGAAATACTGTATATAGTGCTGAAAGAACTTGCACCGTATAACAATACTCAAAGTACTAAAATACTCACAAAAGTACACTCGATATATAGAGAGAGAAAGAGAGAGAAAACTGGTGTGATTTTCAATTCTAATCTAAGCACTCTATTTATAGAAAATTGCTTAGAACACCAAAGCAGAAAATTTAATATAATAATAATATATATAATCAAATTTCCTACGCACACAAATCTGGTCCAAACTTTAGCCACACATGTGCCAAAAGCAATAAAAACATTTTTCTTAATAAAAATAATTAAAACTTCCAAAAATCAATTATTTCGGAACTTCGAAACTTCAATAATTCATAATAAATAGCCCTTTTATCAAAAAATTTGAATCTCGTCACTTTTTATAGGAAATTCAATTCTCTACAACTTTGCAGAAGAAAGTTTTTCCAAATTCCAAATAAAAATTGACCAAAATCCACATACGGACGATTTTACAGGCTATAATAAATTTCAGTTAAGAAATGTGGTCCACCGATACACAAAATATGTGTTAATCATTTAATGCAACACAAATACTCTTCCTCCTCATATACTCATATATCCCACATTCATTGTAAAAATATCATCATTAATATATTATTAAAATAATATATTTAAATGAATTATTTTATCATAAAAAGATAAAATATTAATTTTTAACAATTGTCACATTAATAATTTTCTCCATCTATATCCACATCAAATCAATATTTTCCTCATCATATAAATTAATAATTAATTATTCATAAATAATATTACAGAATCACAGTACTGGCAACCAGGCCGTTCCCAGGAAAGAGGGGGCTTTCCAATAAGAATTTCTCCTTACTGGCGCGCAATTAGGTGACCAAACCTCTCCTTAGACAGAACTTTCTAGACATTGCCAATAATATTTTCTAATAATATTATTCAGATAATATGAATTATTGCTTCGATAATGGAAAATATTGTGTAGTGACAATTATTGAAACAATAGTAATATAAAAAAAGCAACGCAACAATTATTGAATCAATAAGATAAAATACTGAACAGTAATTACTGTAACAATTATTGAGTAGTGCCTTCTTACGTAAGAATCAATAATTAGTGCAATACCGTGTGCTACTGTGCAACAACGTGTATTACTGTATTTTAACCACCGGGTATTCCAACAGTATTAACGGTAACAACTGCGCCGTTATTTATAAACAACTTATACTAGTCGTTTTCTTCATCCAATCGCTTTTCGTTATGGGCCCACACAAGGCTGCGCCGTCGTATGAATATTCCCCGACAACAAGAATATTTCACGACCAAACGAATATTCTCCGACAACAATGAATATTTTATAACCACTTGCTTATTTGAAATATTTGCGCATTTTGCCCATAACTAACCACATTAATCAAATCAACCCCTTACTATTTCAAAATAATAATTAGAGAAATTAAATCTTTATTTATAAAAAATTGGGGTCTTACAATATTAAATTTTTAAAATATTTAAATTAATTATTTTTATTGGTTTGATGAGGTAATTTGAAAAATTAAAAGGTCAATGGTGTAATCAGTAAAATGTGCCAACTACAGTGGGTAATTCATTAATTTTGTAGATAAAAAATTAACGTTCGTTTATTTTTTTTTTAACAAAATGACTCAATTTCAAAATAATAATTAGTTTAGTGGTGTAATTTGAAAAATTAATAGTTCAATGATATAATCAGTAAAACCTACCAACTACAGTGGATATTTCTTTAGTTTTGCCCAAATAAATCTAAACTACAAAACATCATTTAAAATATCTTCTTGTTGCACTTTTAGATGCAAAATTATCAATTATAATATCATATTTAATGTTTTCTAACATGTCATTTTTAATACATAATATCGTTAATCTTTTTATTGTTTTTTTATACATATAAATATATAAATTTATTAAAAAAATTTGGACCCCTCTCAACTGTACGCCTTTGGCGGTTGCTCTGATTGCCCTTACCAATGGCCGGCTCTGACGCTTGAATAAGCAAATACTGTTGGAATATGCTGCTTGGGATTGCATTGATTTGCTATGGATTACGTTGCCTGATCTAAAGCCTGATCTAGTTGCTTAATTATTGCATATCTAGCTGCTTGGGATATGCTTAATATTCAACACGTGATAGATTTACACATCCGCTACATCACCTAGTGGATGGAGTTTTATGCCGTGAAATCCAAGGCGTTAGGGGCTTTATGGTCAGAAACTTTATTAAGCAGCGTCCGCTAGTTGAACTAGCGGATTTCGTAACTCCCTTTTTAATCTCTATCCTTGATTATTGTAACAGAAAGTTATGATGTTATTTATTCAATTTTCATCTATAGTAAATATTTGTTATGGATCATCTTCAGTTCAATATATTGATTAACATATTATTTCAATGTAATCTTCGACTCCATACAATATATTAAAATATAATATGTCATATTAACAATTTATAAAATATTTATAGAATAATTTATGTCTCTTACATTATACTTTTTTTCTCTCGTTACATTTTAAAACTCTGGTAACATAGCGTTACGGATAAGCTAAAACGACATCATTTTGAATGGTGAAACTGACTCGTCAACTCCAGTTCTCCCCCATTTTGCCAAATCGCAAACTGTCCAAAACCCCTCAAAACATCTTGCAGTTGCATGCAAAATTCATTCCTTTCTCTCTCTCCCTTTTATCTGTCACTACCCACAAATTGACAAGTTTTTCTCGGTCATCTCATTTTCTCTCTCTATACTGACATATACATATACATTTGTACAAATAATTATATCTCAATCTCAGTAACCTGTATCTATTTAGCCCTAGGAAGGAACAATAAAAAGAGGGCAACTGCAGTTTGTTGCTGGAAAAATGTCGTGGTTGCGGACGGCGGTGAATAAAGCGGTGGAGGCTGGGAATAAGAACAACCTCACTCGTGCTGTCAAGAGCTATGCCGATTCCGTTGTCTATCAAGCCGGTCAAGCCGTGGCTGAGGGCGCCAAACTTCTTCAAGATCGCATTGTAAGCTTACTTTTTAATTTCCCGTGCTTGGTTCATTTCAATTTAGTATGTACTACTATGTGCTATGAATATTGAGCATTTTTTTGGTGATTTAATATTTTAATTTTGCAATTTTTTGGATATAAGTTGGGATATGGATATTTGGGATATTTACTGCATACGAGTATTTCATTTTGATATCCGTTATGTATCCAGATTCCAGATATGAAAATATAAGTTTACAGCGTTATGATGTTCTTGGTGGAAATTAGAACTGATAATAAGCTTAAACAGCTGCCTTACAGCTGACATAGGCTCCTCTAGAATCACCAAACAAAGCTACATTTAGTAGAAATGGGTAGTTTTGAAATCATATTTATTGAAAAGGTAGTTGTGAAATCATCGAGCAGGTTGTTGTATTAGGATTTAATATTAATTGAACTTTCATTTGTTTGCGATTGTCAATATATTTGATGTACTTGTAAACAAATAGGCATTAGAGGTTACAAATTTACCTTTTTTACTAAACCAATTACTCCATCAGCAAATAAAGTTGAAAGTTTAAATAATTGACAATTAAATCATCTTATTTTGTTAAGTCTCATGCGGAAGGGGGGATTTGGTGTTACATGTCATACCAATTGAAGGCTTACATAGAATTCGATGTATTTATATACTACATTGCGTCCAATAAAGAGTGCTTATTTTTTTGGGAAGTCTCCTTTTTGAGGATTCTAAAAATGTAAATCCCTTTTGAAAAGTTAAGTTACAAAAAGAATGTGATGTTATAAATTTTCAATCCAATTTATGCAGCTTGAACAAGTTTATTTGGTTGTTTGTAACATCTCGAATTAATGAATGGTAAATGATAATTTAAAAGTCTAAACCTTCCTTAAAAGAATTCGGTATTGAATGGAGTTTTTTATTTTTTTTCTTTAATATACTTTTTTTATCTTCTTCCTTTTGGGAACTGAGGGAGTATATTTGATGTACTATAATTATGTTATTATTTTTTGACAAGTAATCAAGTATATAAGTATATAAGAAGGGCATCAAAAGAGAATGCCACACCAGCTACTATAGTTTTATGATAGAACATTATTCCCATGATTTGGATCTCTTGTCTGGTATGTGTCCTTTCATTATTGATTATCTAAGTCACTTTTTATTATTTCTTTCTTTCTGTGATGTCCCAGAATGGTAGCACCTTTAGAGTTTTATATTGCAATGTTAATCTGAATGAATTAATCTTCCTTATTTTTACATTGAAGTTGGTGGAACACCATAGGTATAATACTGCTACTACATTTTAGGAAATCTAAATTTTTCTTGAATCACAATTGAATTATCTAATTACTTTAGGAGGGAGAATTTGATTCATCCAAATTTACAAAATTATTTTACATGTATTTATATGTACAAATATATTCAGGGTGCCCGGAGTTTCAAAAGCTTTAGGCAGACAATTAAAAGATTAGAAGAAGCTTCTGTTTCTTGCCGAGGCCCAGAAAGAATTCAGCTGATGGGAAGGTGGTTGATTGCGCTTAAAGAAACTGAGAAATTATTTGGTGGTCCCATGGAAGATAAGGAAAAGAGTCTCGACAAGCATCGTTCTTCTGAAGAAAGAAAGGATAATATGAAAAAACCCTCCATTGTGAGTATCTTGTTATCTAAATTACACTTTCAATTCCCGATATGACATCACTTATGTGTTCCTGTATTGCTTTAGCTTAGGTCTCACTTCAGTTTGATAGAGTAACATGCTAATCGTCATATATATGTGTATATTTGTATGTATGATTCTTTTGTTAATGTACTCGGTCTACCATCTAATAACTAAATTCAATAGCTTTATAATCTGTTTTAGTTTTAGCAGATAAAGTGATTTTAGAAACAGACTTTTTTCTTGGGTAAATAGTTCACAATCTAATTATGTAAT
Organism: Panax japonicus; assembly: GCA_020205505.1. Lineage (NCBI taxonomy): Eukaryota > Viridiplantae > Streptophyta > Magnoliopsida > Apiales > Araliaceae > Panax > Panax japonicus. Next base: position 86,317,644 of record CM035113.1, read on the forward strand.
CCATCTATATTTATAATTTTTCTTCTTGTATTATTTATAAGTATGGAAGTTAAATGAATACTTGTATTTCTTAAAAAGTTAAAATATGATTAAGAACACACGTTGATTGAAAGAGAAAGAAGTATTAGGAAGTTTTCTCATGACTTTTGTTAACTATTATTTGAATCATGTAACTTTCTATGACGTAGGAAGTACTACGTCTGTCTGTCAAAGAATGACAGGCGTACTAGAAAATTGTCCATAAAAAAATGACTCTAGTACAAAACTGAAAGGTATAATAACCCATACTTGTGCCATAATTATATGGGGTCCATTAGTATTGTACTAAAACCAAATAAAAGGGTATAGTAAGAAGTTATAGTCTTTGTCCTAAAAAATGGCAAAGACTATAGTAACCCATACTTGTGCCATAATATATGGGGCCTATTAGTATTGTATTAAAACCAAATAAAAGGGTATAGCAAGAAGTTATTTTATACCATCTCTAATTTGACATTCCTGATTTGTGTATAAAATTGTACTTGAGCTATTCGTTGGAGGTCGGGGTAGTACATTAGTACTTTTTCTATCATAAAATTGTTTTAGATAGAGAAAATAGATAGAAGAGAGAAGCTATATGAAGGGGGTGGGATGGAAGTATCCACCCAACCAAAAAAAAAAAATTACTAGGCAAAGTGCAGCTCACTGTTCCTACACGGACCACACAAATAGATTATGCTAAAAGTTTCTGTAGCATTGTCTGTAATGAGGTAAGAAAAATAGCCTTCCATCTCAACTGGTTAAAAGATATGCAACTCCTTTTAAAGAGCTTTGCATTATGTTCATACCAAATCTCCCGTAGAACTGAAAGGAAATCTTTCTTCGAAAGCAACTTAGTAGCCTTTCTACCGCAAGACCACGGAAATTATATCCCCTTCCAACCATAGCGAAGGCACAACCACTCCCCCATAAACTTGAAACAGAGTTCCACTAACTTCAAGCAATAGGACAATACAAGAACAAAGGAAAGTATGTCTCATACTCTCATCATGGAATATTATATAATAGTGCACAATTTTTCTCCTTAATAATAAAATCACTAAAACTGTTTTAGGTTTTCATCCCTTTGTAATGTTTCCCACTTCTAGTTTCCTTTTTTGGGAGAGGGGTTCCATCTGGGTGAATTCCCATTTCATCCTTAACCTGAATGATGGGGAAGATGAGGATTTGCCTTCAATAACGTCGCTTTGAGTTCTTGTTCTTTGTCTCCTTCACCTGATTGGGTGAAATCAGACATGATTTCTTTTGGGCTGTTATTATTTATTTAAGAATATATTTATACAACCTTTTCTTCATTCCTCATTGGTTGGCGGCCTATTGCCCCGTTCCCTCTTGCCTATTATATTTGAAAGTCCAAATTTCCGTATATGATCAAAGGTTTTACTTGGTTTTTTAGTCCCTCTATAGGCTCAGCAACAAAGACAAATGCATATCTACATTGACCTTATAAATATTTTCTCCAAATATTTGTGGTTTATGTGCGCAAGCTAGACCCACTCTCATCTATATCATCACCGTGGCTTACAAATTCACTACTTTAGTCAGGGTGTTTGAGAAAGCTTGGTATGTGCTGTTTCAGTGAGGTTGTGCTTCTTACTAGTCTCTACGATTTTGTATGCCCTCTCACTTGTTGAGGAAAAAAAGAGCAATAGTTTTAAAGTCTCTTTGGATTCTCCTCTTTGGGTGCTTTTAGAGGTTTTGGTCTATGTATCAATAGGATTGAAGTGCAATACTTCGTTGAGAGTTTGTTTTTTGCACTTTTCTTTAGGTTGAGATGCCTTTTATAGTGTGTTTTAATTTGTCACTTTTAAGTTTTTTGATTGGACTTTTTGTCTGCCCGGATCGTAACTTCTCTCTTTTATGAGTAAAATCTTCACTTTGCTATAAAGAGAATTAGGTCATCAATATTTTTAGTCGACTTTACCTTTGCTACTGGAAACTTTGTGGATACTCTTAGTAGATTGACTATTAAAATGGAGTATGTAGGCTTAGTAAACAACTGTACCACAGGTAGAGATTGGGTAGTGTATCTCCGGCTCAGTTTGCGGATGATACCATTCTCTTTCTTTCAGAGTGATCTAGGAACCTTGATGTTATTCTTTCTTTGCTTCAGGTTTTCTCTTCCATTGACGGGCTTAATGTAAATTTTTTGAAGTGTTGTCTAGACGGGATAAATATGGAGCAGCAGTTATATTTGGATAAGGTTTCTTTAGTTGGTTGTGGTTTTCAGTCTTTTCTGAGGACTTGTGTTGGAGTTTCTTTAGAGGGGTGTCAGATATCTCAATAGAAAATAAAGATTGAAGGGAAACCCTTTTTTTGTGGTTTGGCCTTTTCCGATCTTCTTTGGTTTTGAAGAGATGCCTATTCTTACTGGGTGAACTCCTTCTCCCATGTTGTAATTTCTCTAATATCAATAAATTTTTCTTTTGCTTTAAAAATAAATAAAATTAGGTCTTCTAGATTTTTGGTGGACTATACTAATCTAACTGGAAACTTTGTGGATGGTATTTGTAGATTATTAGTTTGAGTGAGGAGGCAGGGTTAGTAGAAGGATGTGCTGTACAGAGGGGGGAGGTTAGAGTCTCTTGCATTCAGTTTGCAGAGTATACCATTCTCCTTCTTTCAGAGGGTCATGGAGTTTTAAGAACATAATTTCTTTGCTTCAGATTTTTGACTGCATTATGGTCTTAAGAGTGAATCTTTCCAATTGTTGTCTTCTGACATAAACATGTAGATGCAGTCCATTTTGGATTAAGTTTCTTTAGTTGGTTGTGGTTCTCAGTCTTTGCCGATGAACTTAGAATTTCCTGTAGGTTTGATTCATTGTTCTTCTTTGTTCTACTGTATTGTTATTAAAAGAATATCTAAGGGGTTTGAAAGTTGGAAGGGAGCTTAGGTTTCTTTGGGTTGTAGGATCACTTTGATTCAACCAAGGCTGTTGAGCATTCCTCTCTCTCTCTCTCTCTCTTTTATGTTTCATTATTTTGACTTGCAGTTGGGGTCACTATGAGATTATAGAAAATCATGAGGCTTTTTTACAGCAGGGGCAGGGGAGAAGCAGCAAGAATGTCTAGTGGGTTGTAAGTTGGTTTCTGGACCTAGATAGAATGGGGGTTAAGGTTAGGGAACTTGGTCTTCAAGAACATTTCTGTAGTGGGCATATGGCTAGGCGTTTCCCTCGAAGCCCAGCTCTCTTCAGATTAGTGTTAGAAGCAAGTAAAGTCTGGAACAGAATGGGTGGGGTACCAAAGCTTTGACTTTGAGTGCCTTGGTGTTGTTTCCCCTTTTGTGTTGAGCTATTCTCTGTCTATGTTCTCTAACAGAGTAGGGGGGATACCTGAACTCTTATTTGGTCTCTCATGAGTGTCTTATATTAGTAAAAAAATGAACAAGCATATCATTTTTAGTGGATTATTAAATTTCTATGACAAATTTACATGAAAAACGAGTTGCATTCTTATGGTATGGATGTTCCTCAATTTTCTATTATCTATTATGAGATTTTGACATGTCTAAAAATATATGGCCTCCTTTTGATGAAGTTTTTTTTGTTTTAATCTTTGTTAATTTTGGCAGGTTCTGTATTATGACTATGAGTTGGGGGGTGAGCCAATGAATTTTCGTGATGTCTTTCTTTACAGTCAAGCTTTGGAGGGCATTACAATTTCAATGGTACAAGATTTTTTTATAGTCTTTTCTCTTTTGTACTAAATATTTGCCGACTAGAAGCACATTTGTTTCACACTGTTGATTTAATAGTATATATATTATCATTTTTTTTGAGTGAAGTCGTGCACTAGTAAAGACAGTCACGATTAGCACTTGCAATTTCAAATTGTTTCCAAAGGTGTCAGAGGAAATGATGTAGTAAGTAAGTGAGAGGTGGAAGCTCTATGCATGAGTTGTAAATCTCACGAGTATAATGTTTTTTCTGTTCCGTTTATCTTAAGATATCTTTTCTGAAATCAAGTACATAGTTGAGGAATGCCTGGAGTTTTTTGGTTTACCTGGTCAGTATTTGTAGACATTTTACAAGATTCTCAAGTTTCCTTGATGCATTTTTATGGTCAAATTTTATTTTTGGCTTTTGCTGAACACAGAACTCAACCCTAGGGTAACTCTTTTGCTTGATTCAGATTCTTCAAGCACCAAATGAGGAGGAAGTTTCTCTACTCCTTGTGTTGTTTGGGTAAACATGCTTACTTTTGTATTTTGCATTCTTGCCTGCAGCTTGACCTGGAATTTGTGGAAATAAGTTATCTAGTTTGAGCATACGGCAATATGAGATACTATATGTTTGAACATGCAGGTTTTGTCTTACTGGAGGGAAAGAAGTTCATCATGCAATAGTGAGAAGTATTCAGGATCTTGCTAAAGCTTTTTCCAGCTACCACGACGAAGTTCTGGTAAATGCCTGAATCATTTTGCTACATTATGAACATTTAACCAACATAAGTGCAAACTTGAAGAGCGTGCTTATGTTGTATTGCCTTAAATGTAAAATTTCCATTGAAGTTCCTCGAAACAAAATGATATAAAGCAAATGGTATCTGCTTATCTTGTGGCAATGCATCCTCATATGCTGCGCAATGCTGGTTGATTGGAAAAGTAAAATTCCATGTAAACTTGAGGGAAAATGGCCACTATATTTGAACCAATGCAGAAATAAGACATATCAATGTAACCAGTGTTTAGAATTAGCGTAATACTAGACTGTTTACAGGAAGTTGCTCATCTTTTAAGCTGTTGAGTGCTAGGGTTATTTTTCTCGATTCTCTTTGGGCTTATGATATGTAGGCTTTTAGAGGTATATGTGTGATTGATTTGCTTAGTGATTGGAGGATTGCACATTTTTGGGTGCTCTTTTGGTTTTGTTTTCTTTAGTCTAGTGAGGGTGGACCATTTGGTTACTTACTAATTTTTTAATTGGTATTTGGCTATTTATTACTCCCTCTGTCCTGGAATAAATGTCTTAATTAGTTTCGGCACTGATTAATAATATATATTTTTTACCTAAATTGCTCTTTTGAATTACTTATTAATTGAAGTAGTTCTCTACTTTACTATGAAGTATTACTTCTTACGATGTGAATTATTCTCTAGATCATTTTTTTTGTTATTCACACATTCTCAATAAGTACTAAAAGCTAGAATGAATAGAGAAAAAGAGTTTAGAGAGTCATTAAATAGAAAACATGTTATACTAGTAATACAGTATAATATAAGAGAGAAAGTGGTATAATAATTCTACAGTTCCCAATGTAAACCTTCTCATTTTAATTTCCAACAAAAGTCGAGTAAAAAGATTATGAGGGTATAAGTGGAAAAATAGGATAAAAGTAGTTACAAATATAAAAATAGGACATTTATTGTGGAACATCCTAAAAAAAAAATTAGGACGTTTAATACGGGACGGAGGGAGTAAATTGTTTTGACTAGTATTTAGCTACTTATTAGTTTTTATTTATTGGTATTTGACTACTTATTAATTTTTTAAAATTTTTATATCAATTCAGATGATTCACTTGTCGGGAAATCTGTAACTGTACATGAGAAAGGTTTCTATTATATTTCTATGATCTATGTAGATTGGTGAAGCATATAGGAAAAAAATATGAGATGTTCTTGGGGATATAAGTGCAACCGCGCAAATATCTTGATCAAACTAAAAATTGAAAACTAGATGATTTGGAGATCAGCTTTTGGAGAAAGGAATATCAAACAAAGGTTATTTTGGAGATCATTGTATGGACCATTTATATGTGTACCTATGTAACTACAAGATGGTGTCCTCTATGTAGGGTATTCTATTGAATTATTCAAGTAAAATTTATCTGAAGAAATTGCCAAGGGACACAACCCAAAAACAGACCCAAAAGGAAAGCTACTAGAGCAGAAAATAACTATACACTACCTCATCGGGAACTATACACTCAGGACCACTGACCAATCACTAACTCATCGAGAACTCCTCTAAAGGGTGCAAAAGTGGCATCAAAGGACCCTAACGACACAACCCAAAAACAGACCCCAAAAGGAAGGCTACTAGAACAGAAAAAAACTATACACTACCTCATCGGGAACTATACACTCAGTACCACTGAACAAACACAGCGAGAATCCCTCTAAAGGGTGCAAAAGTGGCATCAAAGCCCCTGACACTATTCATTGACCCAAATAGTAGAAGATTCAGTATCATCTCTTTCACTTTCCAACTATGATAATCCAACCCCTCAAAACAGTGAGGTTCCAGCCTAGCCTTTGTTCCTTTCTGAAGATGGAATCAGATATTCACCTATTGCTTCCAAGTTCTAATTAAGACAGAACTGTTCAACTTTGCGGATTGAACATTACTTTGGGTATTGAAATTAAGCGCACATCTCATACGAAAAAAAAAAACCCATTGTACCACAAGGTCCACAAGATCACAACCCTATAATTTACAGGGTTGGACTTAATAATATTTGTATATGGGTTGAGTGATATACCATGTGTCAATTATGTTTTCATACGGTATAGTATTGCTTTGTATTTATACCGGTGTTCTGGTGCCACTTTTGTACCTCAGATATATTTGATACTTACCCATTTTGCAGATATGCCTCCACTTTTGAAACCATATACATTCTTTCTCACCTCGATTTCCCTTCAATTCATGCTCGTGCTTATAATCTTCTTATGTTCTCACAAGTCAAAACTGAGTTTTACATACTATTGGCTTACAATTATATTGGATTTTTTCTTTCCAGGTCAAGCGAGAGGAATTGCTCCAGTTTGCACAAGTTGCTATATCAGGATTGAAAATGAATTCTGAGATTGGAAGGTAAGTAAAAAGCTTACATTTTTCTGACAGTACCACCTTTTAGTTAAGTAAGAACCGTGGTCTTTGTTATGAATAGTAGCCTGGAGGTCTCGTATTTTGTGATGTTACTTACACTCAATTACTACACCATTTTCCATCTGAAAAACAAACATTTTCTGGCAGTACTACCTGTAAAACCTATAATGCATTTTTCTATGGTGGCTTTTCTCACATACACACGAGCACACCCCTATAAAATTCAAGAACTTAAAACAGAATCAACTATCTTATTGTTCAAGATGCAGTTGCTATGAGGACAGAAAAGTGGGTGTGCAAGTTGAATTCATAACCCCTCCCACTTATCAGTCTGATTCATAGATATACATTCTGGAGTCTGAACTAATTGTAGCCAATAGGTAAAGCTAATTCATTAAGTTATATCTTCCTGTTTGTTGATCTGCTTTCTGTTCACAGAATAGATGCTGAAGCCTCTATGCTAAGGAAAAAGCTTGCTGAAATAGCAGCAACAGGGGAGCCTATAGGTGAAGGCCATGAAACAGCTTCCAAAGGAACTACTGTTACTACAATACAGGTGAGTCTGGTTACTGCTACCACTATTTTTTCTTCTTTTTTTTCTTTGGTTTTGTGTTTTGGTTGAGGGGGGTTGATATAACTATGAATAACACTTGGTTAAGTTCTACTTCTACAGTTGTGAGATGCTGGTAAACTTTAACTTTAATTAGCATGTGCTAATTAAACTCGGTTTATAATGCGAAAAAATGTAATTATGATTTATGACGTATTCCTTCTTGATTTCAGTTTTTTGTCTAATTATATTTCTGTGAAATCAAGTATTTTAAGTGTTTATATTAAAAGTTGAAACTGCTTTCTATATTCAGACCAGTGTGCAGCTTCCATGTATTACCAGTGTATTATAATACAAGTACATTTCCTAACTTTATTCTTTGATTTTCTTTTCATTGATAAGTAGTTAAATACATGTCCATTTCTTTTTACCCACCAACCCTTTTATTTAATATGGCATCATTATCTTTGTATGGAGCTTGACATAGGACGAACCCGCAAAACATGGTTGAGAAATATAAAAGCCTTTGGAAGTCCATGCTATAGAGTCCCATCTACCAGAGTTTTATAGAATTTAACTTAATTTAAATTTGTTGTTTTAGTAGTTATTATATTAGAATTATAGTTGGTTAGGCAAGTTTAACAGTTTATTATTAATAGGATGTAGCAGATAATTAGTACTAGAAATTGAGATTATATTGATTTTGTGTTTTCTTCCCCTCTTTGCCAAATTTCCCACCAATCCTAAATCCTAAATGACAGACATCCCTGTCACGGCTCTTGATCGAAGGAACTTGCCTTCTACTTAATAATGATATTTGCTATAAATCAGCACGAATGCAACCAATACCTTTGATGTATGCATAATGGAATCAACATTTATTTTGGATGTTATGGACAACAGAACTTTTACTCAAAATGTCAACTTGGTTTCTGGCCCAACTCCTCTTAAATTTAGGCTTACATATTACTAGTTAAAGAAGAAAAGAAAAATATAAAAAGATGTTATAATTTTTCTCAGTTCTTTTTCCTATGGGGCATGATGAGTGTATTTGGAATCTAATTATCTCATTCTTTAGTAGGCTCTAAAAGAAGCTCTTGCTCACATACGAGTTTGCTCCAGACTAGAAGAGCTTTTACTGAAGAAGAAATCTCTTGGTAATGGGGACTCTCCTGAGGTTCATGGTCAAAAGGTATATTTTACTTTGTGCCCTCTATTTACCTTTTTTAATTGTTGAGTTTGCAACGTCATAGATTTTTGTGGATGCCATCCTTATATCTTGTGTTATTTCTGTCTATCTGTCCTTTTGTTCTCTACACTTGTCTGGGCAACGGTCATTTATCTATGCATCAGGCTATTCCAGACGCTTGCAACTGCGTCTATTTATAATTTATATGCCCTTTATTCCAAATAAGATATAATTCTTTCCTTTCTAAATGTCCCAACACAATGTCACTTTCTTTTTAATTGCAGAACATTTAGTTTCATTATCATTTCATCCATGAGCTTTAAATGCTTGGGGTCCATGAATAGTCCCATCAATTCACCCCATAAACAATTTATATGAAGGTGGACGCATGAAGAGTACCATGTACAAATGAAATCACTGCTGGTACTTTAATCAAAATTTTCAGTTTTAAGGTAAACCGGACCGGACCGGACCGAACGGTTTGGGGTAGAGAAAACAGGTTCGGGACTGGTTCGGTACAAACCGGTTTTCGGTACCGGTTCCGGCGGTAACCGAACCGGTTGTACCGGTGCAAGCCCTTTCTTTAGACTTTCTTGCTTAACCTTGTAAAATTAGCTTAAAGTCTCCTCTATTTATAAAATAGAGGTAACACAAGAAAAGATATATTAGACAATGTGGGATTTGATGAAATTTGTATTGGTGGTCTCTATTTATAAAATAGAGGTAAGACAAGAGAACACATTAAACAATATGAGACTTATTGGTAATGTGCTATCCTTTGAAAAGATATGATTTTTATCAAAGGATAAAATTTCTATACCAATTTAATTTGATCGATCGGCAGTTCCGTGTTAGAAAGTGTTTTCTATAGAAGGGATGACACACCTCTCCAGTAGATTGTCCATAACCAACATAATCATATTTGATTTAAGAACAAGCATTCAAATTTATACCCAAAAACTGTACCGATATCATATACATTAATTTCACAAGCACACTATTGTTTTTATGCCACATATGTAATATGGACTGACCCCATGACATTGCCACAAAGTTGATCACATAGTTTGGTTAAGAATTTAAACATCGGGCCTATGTCGGTAGCGTTTGCGTTTCCATGCGAGTAAAGCACTGTCAATTTTGCTAATGCATTCTTCACTTATTGTATATATAGTTGTTTTTAAATCCCCACATTGATTAGATGATAAAAATTTAAGGAAGTTTTCCTTATAAAAAGACTACCAAGTGAAGGCCTTAATAGTTGGTGGTCTGTCCCACATTGGTTAATTGGTAAAAGTTTAAGGAAATTTTCTTTATAAAATGACTATGAAATGTAGCTTAACAAATGACTACCAAGTCTTGGGCTGCTCTAGTCCTTGGGCCGAACTTTGACTTAAAGACGGTCTTGGGCTGTTCTAGTCCTTGGGCTTAAAAACCACTTTGGGCCGAATTTTGGGCTTTTAAAAAAGTCAAGCCAGTACAAGTTTCGGTACCGACCGGTTCAACTGGTATCGGTACCCAATTTTGGATACTTTCGGTAACCGGTTCTGACCAGTTCGGTATTTTACCGATGAACACCCCTAATTGTGATGACTAGAGTTATTTATGAAGTGTAATGCAACCCAATGCAGGTTGATAAGTTGAAAGTCTTGTCAGAATCTCTTGCTAGCTCCACTGCAAAAGCTGAGAAGCGCATTTCAGAACAAAGGTATGGACTCAGAACCACAAGTTGCTTTCCTATGTGATTACTTGTGACACCCCAAACCTGATCTTACATGAGTTCAGTTTAGGTTATTTATCAAAAGAACTCAAATGTAGACATAATACATTAGAAAATACCTTTTTTTTAAAAACTAAAGGGGTCAAAATCTAATATCATTGTATTTCCTTTCAAAGTCAAGGGGGTCAACTTAACACTGATAAAATTTATCTTTTCCATATTAACTTGGGTAATTGCCCACAATGGCTGAAGGGTAGCTCTGCCCTCTGTTTGTAGTTGTAGAGAAAACCTGACATTTGATAAGAACATCTGCAGATATCTTATGTGATGAGGGATTAATCTTGCGTCTTTAAATTGTTAATCTTGAAGTAGCTAATGATATTATTAGAACTCCCATGAATTGATATTTTTTATGACATGGTTTCTGTCTTTCTGGTTTATATATGATATGAGGTATCTCAGAGAGTCACGCATGACTCAAATAGTTACTTACATGGGCTTGATGAAATGCCATGTGTCATTTGAGGATCTATGTTAAGATAATTAGTTGTTCATTATTTTAGCAGCTAGAAGACATTATTTTCTCCATAAATGATGAATGGAGTTGAATGATTCAATGATATAACATGAGCAAATTCTTCAGCCCTATGGCAAGTTTCATAGCCGGGATTTTTTTTTTTAAAATCTTTTGTAATTATGAATCTATGATAATAAGGTGCAAACCGCCTTAATATCCTTTCAATAGGTTAGATTGAAAAATAATAAATCATTTTGGAGTGTGCATTGATGTTTCTTCTTAATTTCCTTCCTCTACTTTATGAATTTACCCGCGTGCTTAAAAGAAGCCATGTGTTTGCATTCAGGTTGTGTATCTGACAGGTCCTAAATGGCCTTTTTAAAAGAACATCTAAACCATTAACTTAATTGTTGTTTCTCATAAATCAAAATAGTGAACCTCGTGCAGCTTTTTGATATTGTGGGAGATTTATTTGTTAGTAATTCTTAGAAAGTAATATTTACTCTTTATGTTTGATTACTTACTTTCTGCTTGTAAATGATTTTCTAATTTTCTTTCAAACTGAATCACTGACTAGCACTTTATCCCTAACATTTGGTATATTGAGGAATTATTCAGAAAAGTACTTTTCGATATGGAGTGTCTTGTAGTTTTTACTGGGAATGCATATTAAAACGACGCTCCGAAATTTTGATTTTTTTGTTATATTTTCGTATTTGGGCAGAGTGCAGAAAGAAGAGGCGTTAAAATTTCGCGTTACCAAAGCAAGTGAAGCCAGTGAAATAGAGAAGGTATTCTGCTTTTGGCAAAGTTTAAAAGCGTTGGCTTCTTTAGCACTGCAAGATCCCAGAAGACATTTTTTAGTGATGTTCTTTTTCGTTAACAGATTCACAGACACACAATTCCTTTTAGGAAGGATAAATTTTCATTTGTTCATGCTTCTATTTTTTCTATATATTTGTTTCTTGTATCAATACATCTTTTTCTGATCAACTGTTGTACTGTAGACTTTGGTATTTCATAATACGCCTTCTCTTTTTGTCTCAAGGAAGTTTTCCTGGGTCCTCTTGCTCATTTTCTAGTTTATTAAGTGAATAATATAGGCAGCTGGTGGTAATTTCTTCTTCTACTATTATTCTTTTTTAACTTTGTTTTTTTGTGTGTTCTTATTTTCTTAGACGGGGCTCGGTCTTTTGTTATGCCTGGTTGATATATTTTATCTGCTACCTGTGTTCCTGGCCTGCACCCCCTTAATGATTTGCCGTTTCTTAATATGCATTTTTGCTACTTTTAAGAAAGATTTTCTCTTAGTTGGCTGTTAAGCAACAAATTCATATTGTATCAAATTTTGAAGTCTTTTCTATTGTCGATTACATGTAGAACTATGCATTATTGTATAAATCTTTTCCTGGATAAAGTTTTGCCGGTATCTAAATTTAATAATATTTAGGTTTAGTTGCACATTATTTCTCTCTAGCTTTTAAATTAAGGGGCCTATCATGGTCTGAGCATTCAGAATAGCTGATGGGATTTCTGTATCTCCATTAGATATCATAATGTTGTCCATTCCCCAGGTCATTTCATTCATTCAAAAACCATTCAAGAAATCTCTTTTACTTTGATCGTTTGAGCTTTGTGAGTCGTACAATTTAGTTGATCATACATGCTTCAGTGCTACTGGAATTGCTTGCTAGGTGATTAATTTGTTCGAGGCAAATGTAAGATTTTGCATATATGGTTTTTTCAGGAATTAACTGCTGAGATTGCTGATCTCGAGAAGCAGAGGGATGAACTTGAAGCTGCATTGAAGAAGGTTTTTATTTTTTTTGTTAATCTTTTTCTTCTGTTATAAATTTGTTTAATGATCTTACCAACACGCAGCTGCATTCTGTAGTTCAGACATTCACACATACCCTTGGGATTTCCCATTTTTTCCCTTATTTTCTTTAGAACCCGTGTGAGGTGTTGTCCGATTTATATAATGACAATTCGCACAAGTATACATGATCAATCAAGTAATATAGAGATAAGGATGTTTGTTCTCGCTAATAATTATCCTAATATTAATGTTTTATCAATCTACTCATATTTAAACGGTCACCACAATTGATGGTGAAATTAAATTGATTCAAATTAAACTAACAAGAATTGATCACCCGTTGATTAAAGTATAGGAATACAATTTTCTCAATTCTGTTGCAAATAATCACCTCACCTTATTTTCACTTTATTAATTCAATGAGTTGCCTATCAATTTATTAACATATTTCAATGATTAATAAAAAGACATATTTCAGGTATTTTCATCTTATACACTGCTATGTTATTCTCGAAAGAATCAACAAATTTATGCGTTATTATATTATTATATTCAGATCTTATATTAAATCTCTTATTTCAATTCCATCAAAGATATCAAATTAACTGTTGGCCAAACAATTAATAAATTAAGCACATAATATAATAATCAACTCAAACAGGATCAATAAGTGAAAATAATATAATTAAACTAATGCATTGCAAAAGGTTCCATTGTATCCCTAATTGGAAATTAGTTCATCATACTTAAGAAAACTAGCATATTAAAAATAAATAGCATCCCAAGTACAGATAATGAAATTAAGAGAAGAAGAAAACTCTATCGAGAATCTCCGACTCTTCATGTTCTCTAATTTAATCTCCAAGTCTCCGTAAGCTAGCTCTCAATTTTTTGCAGTCCAAAACCCTAATACATTAGGTAACTTAAAATTCTATACTAGCTCAACTTCGAATTTAAGGAAGCTACAATCAATATTGAATCTCTGTCCGCCTGATTTTGGCGCGCCCCGCGTTCGGTATCTTCAATCCTCTCAGCGCGCCCCGCGCCGGATCCTATACAAAGCTAGCGCGCCCCAGGCTCAGCTTGTCCAGCCTTTCTTTTCTTCAGCTTCCAAGATCACCCTTGCCCTTTTCCTGCAAAATGACAAAAAAACATAAGAAGTCACAAACAAAATACTTAGGAACTCTCAATATTAAGTTAAAAAACACTAGATTCATAGGACTCATCATGAGTCATTGCACTTATTTTAGGATTGAAAGGGGGATAATTTGGGACAGTTGAAAGAGTTTTGCAGCTCACCTCATTCCTAACATCAAAGGCAAACAATGAACTGACAAAAAAAAAGAATTCAATGTATCAACGAGCTTATGGTACAACAAATACAATCTAAGGTATATCGTAGGGGGGAGGGTGATGGTCTTGATGACCAGAAGAGTGTGCACAACAAAGAGTACACAGTTAGAAATAAGTTTTATTAGAAGTGTGCGCGTGTGGCGGGAGATATAATGCTATTATAAGGATTTTTTTTTAAAAAATAATCTAATTCTATTATTGCAAATAAATCAAACATTTCGGTTTTTCTAGATTCGTTTCGTTTATTATGTAAGTTTTTCTTCTTTTTTACCCCCTAGAATTTTATTGCATTGCTTGAAAATTAAACATAGGCCATACCTTCATCAACTACAGATCATCACCTCAATGATGGGACTTTCTTTCTTCTTTTTTTGAGGATGAGTGAATATTAATAGCATTATGCTGATATACTGTTGTATCGTTTTTTTTGCCCCTTTTAAGTTAACTATGCTCCATTTGACTTTGTAGACTATATAAATCATTTCAAAGTGATAGTCCCTAGAATTGTACACTGCTGTGTCTTTCAGACTTCCAGTCCTAGTGTATAATATAGCAGACATCTTTTAACCGGGACATATGGAATAGGTCAACATCTCGCTGGCAGCTGCTAATGCGCGCCTTCACAATGTTAGGGAAGAGAGGGACCAGTTCTACGACGCTAATGATCAGATTGTTGCACACTTGAAAACAAAGGTCTGTACTTTTTTCCCCTTTAATCTATGTTATATTTCTCCATTTTTCTTCGAAGTTGAAATTATTATATGTTTGATTATATGCTTTGCTGGGAAAATCTAGTTTAGCCCATGTTCACTTTTAATATGCCTTTCTAAATGTGTGTGTGTGTGTGTGTATATATATGTATGTGTATGTATATATATAGGAAGATGAGATATCAAGATCCGTGGGATCATGTTCGCTAGAAGCAGATGTTCTTAGAACTTGGATCAATTTCTTAGAAGATACTTGGGTTCTGCAATCCTCAAACACAGAGACTAAGGAGAAGGAAGTCAGGTATATACTTGAACTTTTCAGTTAGGTCATGGAAATTATCTTGTATTATTACTCATCTTTGGTTTAGATATAAATCTTACTTCGAGGTTGCTAATATTCATTTTGTGTAATGGTTCTGTATTTATTTTTGTGCCAATTTTTATAGTGAGATTTATGTCATAATACCTTGAACTTCTGCTGTTACTAATTACTTCATGCATTTTCAAGTGCTGAACTGGAGAGACACGAGTATTATTTTGTGAACCTGGTTATCCAACTCCTCTCTACTTATGAGGTAGTGTTTTGATTCTTCCATTAGAATCTTGTACTCCAGAACGAAACCTTTCCTATGATTTGCAGTTAATAATATTCTTTTTCTTGCACTGATTTACATACAATCTTGTAATTTTTGTACAGAAAGGGTTGAAGCCTTCTATTGATCGTATTGGGAAATTTGTGGAGAATTTGAAGAGTTTAAGCCAAGGGTAATGTACTTACTGTACTTGTGAGTGTGCGTGCGTGCCTGTGTACACACACACACACACACACACACATAGGGGTGTGACGGTAAATTACCGTACCGAACCGTACCCAATACCAAAGTTACCCAAAAATGGATACCGAAACCGGTACCGATTAAACCGGTACTGAACGGTAAATACCGTTAATACCAGATTTTTTTAAAACCTACAATTTAAAATGTCCGGCCCAAAATATAACCCCATCTTGAGACCAAAGAGACATAACCGTTGGTACAATTTTTTTTAAACCTATATGTCATGCCATTTAACTATTTAAAATGTCCAACCTAAAATATAAGCTCATTTTGAGACCAAAGAGACATAACGTTAATCCAAATAAAACCCAGGTCTCTAGCTTCTCCTTCCTTCCTCAACGCATCCCCACATCTGATTTGCTATGATTACTCACACTGAAGTTTGAAAATTGAAGATGATTGAAGAAGTGAAGTGAAGAAGAAAATAACATGGGTAAGAAGCTATGAATACTCGCACTGAAGTTGGAGAAGCCATCCCTTCATCATCATATATATAAATATATATATATATATATATATATAACATCATTCGGCATACCGATTTCAGTTCGGTAAATCCGAACATGGAAAAGGAGGTACCGCTACCGTGTCAAAAAGTTCGGTATTTACTGTTTTTTTATACCGTTACCGGACCGGTGTCAAAAATATACCGAACCGGTCGGTTCGGTTGAGCCGGTTTCGGTAAAAAACTGATTGTACCGTTGGATTTTGAACAGCCCTATATACACACACATATACATATATGTATCATACATGTATACATATATGTATATATGGGATAACTTGGTTGTGACAACTGATGAAATGACGTAGTTTGGTATTTCATTAACGACAACTGTCATTTCACCAACTTTACTAATAGTAATTTTGACACTATTTTATTACTGCAAAGTCAGAACTACGTCATATTGCGCTTTTACAGCCACATTTCTCCCATATGTATACACACACACACACATAAATATGCCTCCTTTTGACAAGGTTACTAAGTCTTTGTCCTAAGACAGATTAGAGGATCCATCTGGTGTGGATAATGAGGATTCCAAAGTATTACACCCCAGGAGAAATCTTGAGGAGGAATATCTGGAGTATGAAGCAAAGGTTTATAACTAAATATACATGATCAATCTTTTGTCTCTAAACTCAGAATGTAGACATAATTTCCATTATTATGCTATTTTGCTAATCAAATTCTACTTCCTCTACTATACTTCATTAATTATAGGTCATTAATTATAGTTATGGAGACCAGTTTATGACACAAGTTTGATTACATTTCCCTTTAACATTCTAATAAAGGATTGCAAGTTTGAATGTGTGATGCGGTAAAAGAAATCACCTATATTCAAAATTTGTGATTCTACACATTTCTTCATTATATATTATGACAATGAGTTTATTTGTCAAATTTTATGCTGTATATTAGAATAACATGATTTAAATCATTCTTGCAAAATGTGCTTCCGTTTAATGTTCTTGCTCCCTGTCATCCATGCGTCTATATTGTTTTCCTATAAAATCAATTTATTCTACAGACATTAATTCAATCATCTAGATTATTTAGGCCTCTAACCTTCCCATTTCATATGATTTTCTCAATTCCTTGATATTTTATTTCAAACATTTTCAACTCTTATTTTTCATAGTACTTGAGAATTTGTTTTCTTTTTAAAACAGAAGGAATGAGCACCACATGATATTGTTTGTGCTTTCTTTTCGGATGGCAGATTATTACAACCTTCAGTGTAGCGGATAATATGAAAGAGCAATTCTATTCTCAACAAGGGGCAAGTTCCAGGTGCTACTATGAGCTTTGGTTATTGCTTATGTAATTTACATTGGCACTACTTTTCCATGTTATATCCATTAATTTCCTGAATGGGGAATGTTTGGTTCTTCATTTAGGAAAGAGAATCCAAGGGTCAAAGAGCTATTTGATAATATTGAAAAATTAAGGGAGGAGTTTGAAGCCATTGAGAGACCAATTTTAGAGCTGGAAACTCCACCAAGTGCCGTGGAAACTCGCAGCACAGAGTCAGAAACACCATCTTCTGCTAAACCAGAAGATAGTCCATCAAATCCTGCATTGCAGGCTGCTGCAGAGATACCAGAGGCTAATAAAAATAAGCGCCCAGAGTCGCCTTCTGTTAAGCCAGAGCAAGTTCTTGACCACGAGGCAGAATTAGCAAAGTTGGAGTCTGAATTTGGGAAAGTTAATCCAGACTATTCTGCAGAAGAGATCGGTGGCTGGGAATTCGATGAGCTTGAGAGGGAGTTGATATCTGGCAACTCAACGACGAGTAAATAGATCAAAAGAGTAAACTAAGGTATTTGACTATGTATCCAATTCCAATAAACCAGTCTGCAGTTTGTATATGATAAAAGTCGGTCCTGGCCTCCCCAAGTGTCGTGTATTCGGTTGGGAGTAAAGCATTTGATAAATGTCAGTCTCTGCATGATTCAAATATTTTGTTATCCTGATACATTGTCTCTAGTGTATTGTATTATAAAACAGTATCACTTATTACATTGCCTCTAATAAGTTATAAGTTGAGTACAACACATTCAATACAAGAAACAAAAATATGTTAAAAGAGTTATTTTTTCTTTTTCTCCAGCTTATTATAGCCTATTCAGTATTTTAAGTAGACATGTTCAACTTATTTGCCAAGCATAACAATTTATTTTGCAATAAGCTATTCTAAAAAAAGTTTGCCCTGTATAAAATATTCTAGCTTATTGAAAAAGCTGCTTAAATTAAGTTAATGGATGTTAAAGATGACTTGTCATTTCATGCAAAAGGATGTTTTCCAATTATTCTTTGATTCCAAATTCTGTGTTTTTGAAAAAGATTCAGTTTTGCTCTTCTCCACAAATCTCTCTCTCTCTCTCTCTGAGCCAACTCACCCAAGCACACACAGATCTAGAGAAATCTCATTATTTAATGCAAAATGGATGGTATTAAAGAATTTCAAAATTTGCCACTAAGGTTTCAAAGTGGGGAATACTATTTATTTGATGATATTTAAAATGGAGCCCTTATGCTTCTTACAGGGTATGGTATTGATGGAGCAAAAAGCTTTCCTGATATAGAAAATGAAATCTATATTCCCCCTTGAGGGGCACCATCATTGTTCAGGGGCTACCAATGCTGTCAAGCAAAGGGCACAAATGCTGGTGGATTTAAAGCCCCCCCCCCCCCCCCCCCCCCAAAAAAAAAAACCCTAATCTTGAATTGTCAGTTTCAAAAACAATGTCAAACAAAGGGGTTTATGGGTACAATCCTTTTGAGCAACTGTGACATTTCCTTCTGCCTCCGGACGGTCGGTAGGACACCTGGCAATGAAGGTCATGTAATCTAGTTGCAGAGGGGGTATGCATACAAGTTGCTCCTTAAACCAATCAACACCAACATTTTGATCCTGATTTTTTGGGTTGTAGTGTAGGCCACTTGGGAAGATTTATTAATGGTTGACCTTGTTCTATTTTCTTTTCCCCATAATTTTGAGATATATAACACAATGTCGCAGTCATTATGATGATATATTTTATTCAAAAGTCTACTTAATACTTGAGGTGTAACAATTTTAACAATACCATCTTCAAGAATTTATTTGTTTGTAATTTCCGTTGGTGCTCGAGTGTATGACCCGACTATAATTTTATTTGCGTTTCTGAGTTAAATAAGGCAAACACGATTTTAGAATTTATTTGTAATTTCCGTTGGTGCTCGAGTGTATGCCCCGACTATGATTTTATTTGCGTTTCTGAGTTAAATAAGGCAAACACGATTTTAGAATACATTTAAATTTTCAAACACACCAAATACCCTCTTAACCAACAAGTACTATAGCTTGTGGATGAGTAAAATACTTTGAAAATTTACAACATATTCACCAATCAATCCAAAAGGTGTTTTATAATTAATTTTGATCAATATTCAATGCTATGAAGCACAACCACCATGAACTTCCACCGATCAGCAGCATGTTCTTGACTTGGTCGCTTGGTAGAACAGTTTTCAAAAAACCTGTCCATAAAGTGACTCTGTTAGAGCTGATTCCAGTTTGTTTAAATATATTGCAACAGCTCTCTCTCTATATATATATATAAGTTCAAACTTAAAAAGAATGATCCCTGTTAGCTTTTCATAGTAAATTGCGATAAAGAGAACTCACATGTGGGGGCTGAGTTTAAAATAAGAACAAACAAATATCTCGAGCATCGCAGACATCCCTGGCTTTCCTTGCCTACCCCACCATTATGTCGGATAATAGTGTTATTTCTTAATCTCAAGTCAACAACCATCTCCTGCTCTATAAAAAACACACATATATAAATGTAAATACACACACACTCTTATGTGTGTACAGTGGAGTGATAGTAGTGCTTGCTGATAGCAACGTAATTCATACATTTAATTATCCCTAATTTTGTCCTTTTAATTATATTAGTTTATTAAATTAATATGTTTTATTTTATTTTGTAGGATTTAATATTTATTACAATAAAGTCAAAATCTTGGTGATCAAGCTATATTTAATGCTCTTATTCATATAAGGATTGTCCAAGAAGAATCTGACAAGGAGAAGGAAAGAGGTGGAACAATCTTAGTGCAATTCAAATCCAACAAGAGAAAGAAAAGTCTATTTAGAAGATCTTTTTGAGAAGTTGATTGCTACTAGGAAGTTGAATTCTACATGAAAAGGGAATGATCAAAGTGTCCAAGTTCAATGAATCTAAATTAGGGTTCAAAGTTATTTTCCTTATAAATAGGTCTCTTATTTTAGAGAGAAGGAATGAAGTATTGTATTACTTTAGGTTAGGAGTAGGAGTAAATTAAATTATGTTTCAACGCTTGTTGGAGGATCGTGAATAAAGGGAGTTTTCTTATTTATTTTCAATCTTCTACTTCTTCTTTATTTTAGTTAATTTATTTATTTTCATGTCTAGTTAATTTCTTTAATCTAGGATGAAGATGAAATTAAATAATTATTCCTAATAATATTTTTTATCTCTTCTATTATTTATGCTTTTATGTTTAATTGATTTCGCCTTCATGTTTCGTTATTGAAATACATTCGTTTTATAGTTCTTATGTGATTTTAAATTAATTAAGAGGTTTTGATAGATTATTGTTAAGATATGAGTTTTTCATAATCCATGCTTGCTCAAAGAAGTTTTGATGGGTTATAGTTAATCCTTAAATTTTCATAGTCTATGCTTGCCCACGTTAATTGTAAATTACTAAATTAAAGGGAAGGGAGATCAAAATCATAATTTGAGTTATAAAAATAGAAGAGATTGAATTATATGTTATGTTTATTATTTAGTGGATTCAGATTCCTAGATTGCATTCTCGTTAATTGTTTTCATATTCTAGTTAATTAATTCTCAATCTTTATTTCTAATTCGCCTAAAATAAATATTAAGGAAACATTAAAATTAATCTAGTCTCTGTGGGTTCGACCTGTACTTGCCAGTTCTTCAATTCGACACTGTGCACTTGCAGTACATATTTTTATCACATCACTTGCTATGACACTATTTGAGCAAATACATCTGTCTTGCCACAAGAGAACGGACGGTACGCATTTAAAATTTTTAACCCTTCTACTACTATTGGTAGCGGATAGCACTATTTTTTAAAATCTGGACTGTTTATTTCTCCTATGGACGGCCAGAGATGTGTTTGCTCGAATAGTGTCACATTATATATATATATACTAGCTGGGTCCCGTGTCTCCGGCACTGTATGGGCAGTGAAATTTATCTCAAACTTAGAACGACCCAAATGATTTATTAAGTGAGCGGGAAATTCAAAATCATTATTACATAGATTAGATAGATAGATGTATTTATTAGATAGATGTATGGACGGTTGGATTTATCTCAAACTTTGGACGGCCCAGATGATTTATTGAGTGAGCGGGAAATTCAAAATCATTTGTATTTTATTAGATAGATATATATATATAGAGAGAGAGAGCATGTATTGATCAATTTACAGCAAGTGCAACCATAGAAAAGTCATGGGGAATTTCTATTAATGATAAGATAAGAAAGTTGAAGACAAACCAGAAATCCAGTAAAAGTAGGAAAACTAGGTAAAGCATTAAGTGATTCTTTAGCTCTTAAATAACTCCTAAGGGCAGCTTCTTTAAAGATTTTACATAACATAATTATTACACACGCGCGCAAAACGTAGACAATAATTTCTTCTTAAAAGACAAAAAAGGAGGAGATTATTATACACTTAGATAGCAGAAAATCAGGTTTTGAGCAATGGGATTATTTTAAATGAGTTTAGTTAGGCAAGGTACATATTTCAGAAGAAACAAAGGTCTAGGTATAACTTTTTAGTTGCATGATTTAATAGACGAAGCAATCAAGTAGAAGTGGGCCTTCAGACCTTCTACTATCCCACTCATTTAGTCATCCATATCACTAATATTTTATATACTCACTACATAAATTTCTACCATTTGTTACATGAATTGTTACTTAAAAACCAAATGTATGAATTAAAAATATGTTCTTAGTATGAGAGGCTCAACCAACAAAGCCAGGTCAAAATCCAGCTTTTCATGCATCTTCGGTTCTCCATATAACAGTATGCACAAACACTACTACCCCAATTATTGAATAATGTAAAAAAATTAATAAATCAATAATTTAAATCGTAGGACCCACAAACTATTTTTTTTCTTTCTGTTTGTCCATAATTTGTGCACATACAACTACTCTTTTCTGTATTTTTATTCTCATTGTATTGTTTTTAATGCAATCACATTGTTATGGTTACCAAATAAATAAAACCTAAAGATAGACTTAACTCAAATACCTTGGATTATCAGCATGAGTATGTGTCTACCTTGATATATCAGAAGGGAGCTGAGTCTGTTGGTATTAGAATATTAAATATTCAATCAATCTGCCCAACCGGAAAAAAAAGAACAAATATTTAATCAATCAAAGTAGAATAACTGTCTTTTTACTTATTTTAAGACTTCATAAAAGTTTTACCTCTTCCTTCCTTAAGGGTGATTACGAGCAAGGTCCGCAAATCAGGTTCTTAAAAGAAACCTCATATTGATGCCTACAGTGCTCCTTAAAAAAAACCTGAACCACAATAAGAGGAATGATTACTGTATGACCAATACAATCAAACCTCAAATATCACCCAACGATTCTCTTCACAGTATTTTCATTTTTCTTTTTTTCAAAGTAGAAATATTAAAAGGAGCAGAACAATTATAAAACAATGAAAATTATAAGCTACAAAAAGTCATTCAGGGAAGAAGACATGGACCACTGCCAGGAAATAAAAATCCTTAATGAATTTTATACCCGAGACAACTGAAATAATTTCTTAAACCTAACAGTTCAAGAAAGTAACTTTCTTTTCCACAATTTCCAATTTTAGAACACTTAAAAAAATCTAAAAAGAAAAAAAGAGCACTTTCCCTACTGATCCTTTATAAAACTCAGCTTCCCAGTTCCCACTCCTATAACCTACACATTATACAACCACAGCAACATTAGGGAGAGGGAGACAGAGTGTAATGGCAACAAATTTCCTGTCATGCGACCATGCAGATGAAGACTACATTGACATGGAAGTGAACTCACACAGCAATATTTTCAGTCAAGACATGAGCTCTCCTCCACACCCAAGAGAATTTGAGTTCCAAATGTTTTCTAGCTCTTCAGAAAGAGACACAACAACTTCTCCAGCTGATGAACTCTTCTACAAAGGGAAGCTTCTCCCGCTCCACCTTCCTCCACGTTTACAGATGGTTGAAAAATTGCTGCAGAACTCCATCTCCTATGAAAAATATACGGATACTTTTGATGAAATTTTTAGCACTCCATTTGAAAACACCACTCCTACAAGTAATACACCCTTTGAATCCTGCAATATCTCACCTTCTGAATCTTGCGCGGTTAGTAGAGAACTGAACCCTGATGAGTACTTCTTTGAGTATTCAAATGAAGTGAGTGGTTTCATCGGAGACCACCAAAAAAATTCCTGGACCAGAAAGCTTAAGCTGATCAAGCAATCGTCCCTTGGTTCAAAGCTGAAGGCTTCCCGTGCCTATCTGAAGTCTTTGTTTAGTAAATCTGGTTGCTCGAATGAGTCCTCTGCAGCAGCTTCAGTAAATATAGACGAACGAGCAATTCCAATGGCAAAGGAGTGTGTAAGCAAAAATTACAGGAAAGTAGCGAAGAACACATTGGGACAAATTCAGAGAGACAGATATCAAATGTCAGCCAGAGTCATGAGGAGCTTCAACAAGGGAGAAAATACTGAGAATGGTGGTGGTTGTCATAGAAGGTCCTTCTCCGGGGCTATCAAGCGGCTTTCAACTACCAAGTCTTCGTCTTTCTCCTGTTCATCTGGCTCTTCTTCATCTTCAAGCTCAAGTACTTCAAATGGGTGTCATGAATTGCAATCTTTCAAAAGAAGCATCAGCTCAAATTTAGATATTGAAAGTTCAATTCAGAGTGCAATTGCTCATTGCAAAAGTTCTCAGCAGCAGCTTCATTCAACAAAGAGTGGAAGTGATATGGGGTTCTGTTCATTGTCGGCTTCCAGGATAATATATGAGGATCAAGAAAGACAGGAGCTTTGCAGAGGTTGAAGATCACAGAGCGAGAGAGAGAGAGGAATTAATTACTAAGTACAAATGTTGATGGAGTTATAATATATTTTCTTCTTTCTTCTATATCTTTGTGTAATGGTACCTTTCAGTTCTTACAAGAATCAAAATTGACATGGTTATCTGGTGTTCTAGACCAGACCATCTTCCAAAAGTTTAAAAAAATCAAGAACAAAAACTTCCCTTCCTTGAGATGGTAGGAATTACAGGACATTCAAGTTCAATTCAGGAAGGAACATTTTCTGCTGATGTTCCTTATTAAGCTTATTCACACATTATGATTATTAGTTGTTTCCTTATAACAGAATAGCATGGCTCCCTCTTCCATGTTTTTTTTAATATTCTTTTCGGAAAAGAGAAAGTGAATAAGAACCTACTTTAGGCCTATAGCAATTTACTATCGTCCCTTTTGGATGAAATTTCTTCCAAAAAATTTAACACAGCTTTCAGGTAGTTCGTTTCAGTACTGCAAATTAGAGAATTTGGATCCATGAGTGAGGTATCTCTGCTAATTCTTCCCAAGAAATTTTATGGAACGTAGTCCTATAGATTAATTTAAAACTACAACAACTAACAATTTTAAACTATTAGAAATTATAGTAACAACTAACAAGAATATAATTATCAATTTATCAGTAATTCACTTTGGCATTCGAGTAAGGAGAAACACTTAAAGAGGTAAGGAATATAAATGGAAACACTTGAATCTTTTTTTTCTATTATTTATTTATTCATCATGTTTTCTACTTTTGATCCCCTGAGGTGTTGAGGATTTTGGTGTGGATAGAAATGATGTCCCAGCTATCATACAATGCAAAGTCTAGTACCCTACAATTAGTTTCTATAAGAGTGACAGATATCTCTACTTTCTGTCATACTTCACGGATTTCTAATAAATCCCTGAGCAAATTATCAATATTTGAAATAAATTCAAAAGTTCCTTCAATCATATAGTTTAATGCTTTATTTCTCATTCATGAGTCGGAATAATAAATTCATAATTCTTCGAGGAAGATTAGTTCTGATGTGTCCAGAATCCAGACTACAGATCCAAAAACACCATCCAGTGACAACTCAAACAGACTGCAAATTTATGCATTTGCAAATTCTCATTAAATAAAATTGAGAATATAATACGAAATGACAATCTTCGTACGATAAAAAACTAATGATGTTACATTGCTTACCTGTAAAGTGCAATCTCCTAGCTCAAGAGACAAAAATACTATGAGCTGACATGGATAACACCTGAACCAGAAATAAATTAAAGTACCAGAGTATAGGTAAAAATATATTATAATTACCTTGCATCTAATTAAACAATAAGAGAATAATCATGAAAGTGATATCAATACCCACCTGTCTGCTTCTTAAGAACAACCTGAGCCACCAGACTACATTTAAGATGTTACTATAAATTCATTTTAAAGTAAAATGATTCTAAAGCCGAAGATAAAAAGTAAGGAAGAGAAGATCTCCAAATGCAGACAAACAGCCTTTAATTAGTGTCTTTTAACCTTATTTTAATTTTCAAGTGGATACAGTAAACCTTAAACTAAGTGAATTTGTCAGCTAGATCTTTGACAAATTTAAAGCAAAAGAAAGCACGTAAAAGTTTGATTTGATGATGTTTAGCACTATAGGGTACCAATAAGCATAAAACAAGAAAGACTTTTCTCTACTCAACTTCCACAATTGCCTGAACAATGAAAGAAGGTAAATCCATACATCATAGCTGTAATGGACTTTTTTTAGAGCTACTTAGAATCATAAACTTATTTTGTTGTGCAAAGTCCTGAAAAGAACAGCACAACAAAAGTAAAGGAGCGCATTATCAATGTGTATACCCCTTAGGTTGAGGAGAGATTATAAGTTTGGAAAGCTTACACAGTTCAAGTACATGAAGTCATTCTACCTCATAATTGTGTATGCCACTATCACATATATTTTTCTTTGCCAGTGAGCCGTACTTTTAGAAAGGATTCATTCAATCAACACTGTTAATGCTGGAATAAGGGTAAAATCACTTCATTAAACATCCATCATGTTGCATTTGTTTAGGTGAAAAATGAATAGTTTAGGGGCAGCCCTTTGCCATACACAACACTGAGTAGCGCTTAAAAGAAGATGGAGTTCACAAGAAACTAGTGTAATCACTGGTATCTTCATTAATGCCCTTTCCATAAAAATTTTCAGTTAGACATGCCAAATGCCTGATAGAATTTTCAGAGCTCAAAGAGGTGCCATGTAACTAGGCTTTGTGCAAGTATGCAACTAGAAACAAAACTAGTTCTGCACGCTATGACCATTATTCCCCAATACAAAGCTATCAAGAAAATAGGCTGCATCAATATGACTATTGTCTACCTGTGTTATTCTTGCTTGGAGCAATGGAACACAACCGGATCATTGAATATAGAACCCATAAAGGCTTCTTATCCTTAACAGTAACACCAAGGCAACATGAATTGACAAATGTAACTTTCTGACAAAAAACAGACACCATCAAGCAAATTATTTTCCCCAAAGCAATATGCATAGTAACAGCAATTAGATGATTTCAGTATGTTTATCATTATATAGAAAAAGGGCAGAAATTGCCAATCCAGAATCTCCTTCGTTTTCCTTCCAGTTCCAGATATTTATTACTGAAAGTTTTGTCTAAAGCTCTTTCCCCATTTCCACACTTCCCCGTACAAACACTTCAAGAGAAATCAAGAAAGAGTAAGGTATGGTTTCTGTCATCTTTGTTTGAATCATCCTTCAAAAATTTTCTTCCAATTTTGTCCTCTATGTTCTGTCAGACTACAGATTGAACTATTTTTTATCTTTAATATACATCATTATATATTTCTCTTCACGTATAACTAGTGATGCTCATAGGACACCTGAAGAGTGACACAGGCGGAAGCAACGGGGGCTAGATATTGTTTGCGCTGGCGAAACCTAGAATCCACAAGGTGAAATAACCCTAAAATCCACTAGGGGCTCTTGAATCCACAAGGAAAATAATTATCTAGAATCCACAAGCAAAAGTAGATAAAACCCAAAGGATATTTTATTATTAATCCAGAGTTCCATAGAATGTAAAATTGTTGACCATTATATAAGAAGGGGTAATTACAACTTGAAGGAAAGCAAAGTGAATATTCAAAACATAATATAATTCTCTAAGATCATGCCTAAAATCTTCCTAATTGATACTAATTTGTAATCCCTTATTAAAGATTAAAAACTAGCTTAAATTAGTGCTAAAAATATCCTAGCAACTAAAAATCTGAATATTACAATTAAATACAATATAACAAAATATCTTCCTCCATTAAAGAGAAAAAATTGAATCAAATGTTTCTCTAATTGGCTTGGAAGGAAAAGCTTAGGGGACAAAGACTTGGTAGATAAGAGAGCTTATACAATTGCAATCCCAATTTATACCGAAAGTCATGCTAATGCTTCACAAACATTCTTATTTTCTTGGGAAATGGATTGACGATTTTTGAAAATCTGGAACTTTTAACGATAGTTTGTTAACCATTGGATTACATAATTGAATGAACTTCTATCTGTGAAACACCAAAGTGTTGCAGCATAGGCTACTAGATACACGTGCATATGTGCAAGGGAAAGAATATTTTGTCCCTCTTAAACTTTAATTGGTAGACTTAGTAAATAGTTCAAAAGCAGAGTAAATCTTCTGTTACAAATAAAGTATATTTAGCCACTTTAGGTGGAGAGAAAAGGTATGAAGTGACAAAGACAAAAAGTTATATTTAACTGAAAATGACTCCATCTCCTCTGTTAGAGCATGGAGTGAATACTTCCTCTCAACTAAAGGTGCCGAACAACAAATATAATCAATTTTATATATCAGTTCCAAAGTAATTAACTCTATAAATAACAAAATTCATATAAAATATCTAGTGACAAGGGTTTGATTAGGTGATAAAATGAAACTTATATTTCCTTCCAATTTCATTTGTCTGATGGAAAAATCTCAACAATTCTTTTCGGACATATTTCAACCAAAAGCAAATCCCACACCCGCTTTCCTTTTAGGTGGGGGACAAAAGAAGTAACAATGATCACAAAAGGAAAGCAACAAGTTTGTAGCCAGATGATCAATAATATCTCATGAAAGACTTTATTAATTCTTTCCATCCATATGCTTTGAAGGATACATTAAAATCACATTTAAACTTGCAATCCAATTTCTTTTAACTGCAAGTCTGAAATCAACCGTCACAAGAAAATTTACAAATAGGATTTCTCAATTTATAATTAAATCATCAAAAAATAAAGACCACATTAATGGCCAACAAAATCTGGAAGTGCAAGGACCTTGCCTTCAGTAAACATGCACCAAACTTGAATATGGCATCCACAATCTTCTTGCAACACATACCTTTATATTGGGAGGACTATACAGAAGATAAGACATTAGGGATATCTATTGATACAAATTTGCCGATGTATGTAGGCAGGGAGACATATGCGCCAGTAGATGGAAACCCATTTGTTAGTGTAAATTACCACAAATTTGTGGTAGTTGAGTATAGACTCATTTAATAGGATGGTACCTTTCTTCTTATAATGCATAATTTAGAATATCGGGTGTTATTTTATCACTAAGATCCACTTGCTGCATCAAAAATAAACAGCAACTGAATTTATTTAGAGATACCTATCTGAAACCAAACTCTATGAACTATAAATGTCAAGAGTTGGAGTGACATAACTATTACTTAACTGAACACATGTATGTTTGAGCTGGCTGATTGCAACATGAACACAATCTGTCATAATAGATAACAAAGACGTAAGAGGTCTTCAAGAAGAATGGAAGGCATTGACACTGAGGTACACATACCTTTGTTTTCATTTTTCCCGATATATTGACATAATCTATTACCCCCTCAAGATCTCTTTCCCAGCCCACCAAAATTGGGTCCTCTTCAAGAAGTTACAAGTCTGTAAATTACATAATTTCATTACGCATGCATGTGTATTGAATATGTTTTGGTGGGATTCAAAAAGACTCAATTGTAATATAGACAAAGGAATTAGGAGGCAGAACAATATAATCACATTTTATCTTGTATATGCATGTGCTATGGCAAATCTATTTTGGTAAATTTTAAAAAGTAGCAGGGTTATGTCTCACTGCTGGTAGGTTTATCATCAATTTTGCAGAAACAATCAAAAATTAATGTCTTGGACTAGTTGCCTCAAGCTTATATAGCATTGGGCTGGACAAACTATAAATATAGGACATGAAAGTTCGCCAATATGAAATCCCAAAGGTCATAACTGAACGCTCTTAAGGACATATTAACGTGGAATATAATCCAGGGAACTGATATTTCCACATGGTTTCTGTCTCACAAGATTAATGAGTGGATCTCACATCCATATGAAAAAGACAGGATACTTATGTGGAAATATCATCTTTTTCATGTGGAAATAAAAGTTTCCTATAATATTTTCATAAAGTTAAATTTGAAACTACCACTGTCATAACTTAATGACTCTTCCATTTTGAAGCTCATCCCTTTACGTAATGCATTGATTTTGTCAATCTTAAAAGCATTTTTATTGTACTCCCTCCGTCCCATAGTTATAGGTTGATTTTCCATTTTGGGATGTCCCAATATATAGGTTACTTACTATTTATAAAATTTAGTTGGTTCATTGTTTTACTTTTATGACCTTATAATAAATATTCAACCATTACTTTTTTTTTTGAAGAAACAACATTCAATGTCATTATTGTTATCATCACATTTAATGTTGTATTCTCAATAAAAGAATTCAACTTTTTAGGCTCAATAAATGAATTTGGAATAACAAATGTTTTGTGATTGGTTGAAAGTTTATGTAGATTAAAATGATCAATTAAGTTGAGAGTTTCAATGTCAAGTAAGGAGTAATTAATTTATTCATTAATTTCATATTAAGGGGTATATGTGGAATTTTTTTTGTCAAAATTGCCACTTAAACCGATTTTCTTAAACTATATGCCAAAAGAAATCAGCCTATAACTATGGGACGGAGGGAGTAAAACAGTTAAGGTAGCATGCAGCAGCACTAGAAGATTCTAATTACTTTAGTAGTTATGATATTCAGTACCTTTTTGGACATTAAGAAATTCTCTATGATATTTTTTTGGCAGTGTTCTATCGATTTTGTCATTTTGGTCCAAATTAATTCCTTATGCATTTAAGAAGGAAATAGACTGCATACTCCAGAAGGTCCATAAGAGGATGAATTATACTATATCAGCTATAGAGGTTTTACCAAAAAATCGAAAAAAGCTTGTACTCACCACCATCATTCATTGAGAAGGTAGCGGGTTAATTGATATTTTGATTACTGTACTAGAGGTCGATTTTCATTGTGGTTACCGAATCTTTTTTTATTTCAAACACATTACTATACTCAAAAAAGGTTACAAAATGGTCATTGTTTAATATTCCGTCCAAAAAAGTGAACGGAAGTACTAACTAGACTAACGGTTAACCGGTGTTAATTATGTGGCAGGTGACGTGGATCGAGTTAATTGATATTTTGGTAATCGTACTATGGGTCGATTTTTATTTTGGTTACTAAAACTTTTTTTTGTTACATTCTCGTTATCTAAGTAAACAAAATATTACAAATTCATGATTTTATAATTTTCCGTCCAAAATATTAACAAAAAAGCTTACTTGGCAAACATTTGACATATAGATGTGAAATATTCTAATGAGGTAGCATGTGTGGGTCAACTTGTAAAAAAAAAATTCTCACCTAGAAGAAAAGAAAAAAGATAAAGTCAAACTAATTATTTTAATACTCTATAATATTATAAGAATATAATTAAAGTTTTAAGAAAAAAGAAACATAGTTTAAAGAAACAAAAACAATTAAAAATCAAAGTTCATCTTCCTCTTATAACCATGAGCGGCGAACTTATCAGAAAAAATGGTGTTCTACACCTTATGTACGTCAACTCTGTCTCTCACCGTGGACCAAGTCGGAACTACAGTCTCTCGTCGAAAATCTAGTTTAGAAAATAGGTTTCTCTTATACCTCTATAAACTCACCAAAAAAGAAATAAAATGGGCAAATTGATAATAGCAGCGTTCAAAGCTACTTGTTTCACTTCGAAATGAGAGTGAAATAGTTTTTACTAAACCGATTTTTGCAGTAGTCGGCAGATCTAAGGAGGTTTATTGGGTCAATTTTCTCCTTTATTTTGCAGTTTGGTTTGGTGTTTAGAAGGTTCCAAATTAAATATGATTTTGAAAATTTATAAATTTAAATTAGTTATGATGTACTGTCTCTTCATACATTTGTAATATTTTGTAATAAAATCACTAATTTGTAATATTTTTGGTACTTTGATAACGATAATGTAACAAAAAAAAGTTTCAGTAACCAAAATGAAAATCGACCCCTAGTATAATGACCAAAACATCAATTAACTCGATCCACGTCACCTACCACATAATTAACACTTATTAACCGTTAGTCTGGTCAGCATTTCCATTCAATTTTTTGGACGGAATGTTAAGCGATGATCATTTTATAACATTTTTTGAGTATAGTAATGTGTTTGTAACAAAAAAAATTCGGTAACCATGTGACTAAACCATCAATTAACCCAGCAGTAAATTTGGATCCTTTGAACATAAACAGGTTGCATGGTTGTTGGTTTAGCTCTTTGGGACCGAGTTCATATCATTTGATCTCAAAAAACCCAATGCTGCAAGTGGTTATGCATCTTTTATGCATTGAATTTTCATATTTTGATAACCTAAGAAAACCTAACCTACTTACTAATGACAATTGCAAAAAAGTTGAGGAAAGCAAAAGGGTGGTATATATATTCAAAATTCAAACATCTAACATATACGGAACTCAAATTCGATACTAGTTGCCTAAAATAATTATGCTACTGATATCATATTTATCTATCAAACTGCATTTGAAGAAGAAAGAAAGAATGTCCCGTGCTAGGGTTTTGAGGAAGAATTAACCTTTTGGATTTGGACTGAAGATTTCGCAATTTCAATCACGTCTTTGGCGATTTGGTCGATAATTGAAGTAGTTTGACAATGGACGAACTCCTTCGCATTTTCCATTTTTTCTCCCCTCCTCAGTAACACGCTTGATGCTTCTTCCCATGAATTCGAACGTCTCTCCAATCCAAGTTTATACAGCAAGGTGTTTGATTGTATTTTAGGCGCTTTTCTAGTTTGAACAGAAACGCGATACTTAGATGACTCCCGCTATATTCGCAACCAAATAGTAAGTATTTTGTTGCATTCAAAGATTAAACCAACCGAGTGGATGCAAGTATTGAGTTGGTCTGATTTTGTTCACAAAATTTATTCAGCATAAAATAAAGTTTGATTAAGACTCATTTAAGTACGATTCCGAATATTTTGGATTTTTCAAACGAATATGATCCGAGTATCAATATAAAATTATTATTTGAGTAAGTTCGAGTAATTTATCAAACTTTAAAATGTGCTCATATTTGATTCATTTATATTTCGAGTCGAGCTCGAATCGAACTTTTAGTATGAATCGAACCCGAACTGTTTGCTCATTTTACAGCTATTTATTTGTTATTGTAATGGATGAAATCATTTTTATATGAATTTTATTCTTTAAAATCGGAGATTTAAAATATTAAATAACTCATTTTAACTAAACCATTCTATTATGCACAAAACAGTATAAAAAAAAGAGAAAAAACTAAGAAATAAGACGTACACTCAGATATTTTATGTATTAAATGATACATAAGTTGTAATACCTAATAAAATACTAATAGAATAATTAAGTAAGCTTTAAAATATTTATTTGGGCTTTCCTTATGTTTGGGTCATATTCTATTAATTTATTTGGACCATAATAAGTAATATTATAATTAATTGGGTCTAAATTATATTTGTCTAATTTTAAATCCTATTTAAATTAAGAGTATTAATAAAATATATTAATTTATAAATAAACCTAAACCTAACTGCCTTATTATATCTCTGCGAATCAACTGAGAAAAAAAAAAGAGAGAACTCAACCGCACAAAGGGAGAAGTGGGGAAATTGGATCTGGTAAGTTATTATTATTCTTCTTTTCAATTGAATGAGAATCTCTCTTTATTGCGTCAGAAATTCAGAGCATTTAAAGTTGTCCCAATATGAAAGTCTCTTATATAATCTGAAGGAGTTTGCGTGTGGATTTTGAACCTGTAATTCATTTATATATATATATTATAACTTGATTTCCTATTCATTATATGTAAACCTGCAAAAACCTGCAAAAGCTTTAGCAGTTGATTTGAATATATGTATATCCTTTGCGGCAAATTTAATATTATATATATATATAAGATACGATAATTAAAAAAAAAGAAAGAGGATATTAATAAATAATATTATAATATTATTATTATATTTAAAATACATCTTTTGAGTACAAATTGAATATATATATATATTAAAATTATTGAATTTATAAAGATATAATTTGTATGAGTTCATAATTTAATTATGTTTTATATTTTATTTTGATAATTAGATCGGATTTGGGGAATTTAGCGAGTGATATTTGGATTCAGCGAATTATTTTAATACTACATTAAGGTACGGATTCCGTACTTTTTCAGCGGTATTCCTTTAAATTTAATTCATTCGTTTTGTACTCGTTAGAAATTTGGTATTGCCTCTTGGGATTATTCCTTGTTATCAAAATTATTGAGTTAGTTTCATTTTGGCGTTGATATTTGAATTCGTATTTATACTCTTTGAACTAGTTAATCGTGTCAAGATGTTTTGGAGACTTTATTCGTTTGTACCATTGTTCGTATGTTTTCGTTCACACTCGGAGTTGTTTTGATCATTGATATCTTGTAATAATTGGGTATGTTTGTATTTGATAATTCGATTTCATTTGAATATGGTCATGTAAGCCTTGTGATTTGAACCCCTTTTAGCTTACATTTTGTAGTTTGATCTTTAGGGTATACTTGAGCTAACCACCTGTGGGGGTACCACAGGCATGTCCTCTTGACACAAGGGCATGACACCTTCTGTGGCGGTGTGATCAGTCCACGGCGTATCCTTTTGTATGCTCTGGGTATGAGCTTTGGCCATTTGATATATTTGTTCAGGATACGTATGGGTCGACCCAGTATTTGATTTGATTCGATTTGTTTGGCGGATTAATGACGTATGTGTCGTGCGTACTATCCGATTTGATTTGTATACATCATGGTACCGATGTATTTTGTTAGCCTTTGGCTATTTGTATTTGAGCTCAGTATGAAATTGTTATCTTACAACCATTTGATTCAGCCTTATTTATTTGGAATTCTTTTGGCTATAATTATTCGATTGACAGTGTTGGCCATTTGTTAATGGACTCTCAAATTTTGATCTATTCGTAATTCGTTTGTAAATCACATATGTTCATTCGTTCAATTCTTTTAGATTCATTATTTATTGTGATATATTTATTCATCTTCATATCCATACTGGGCAATTGGCTCACGCTGTGTTCTTTTTCCGGCAGGTGATCAGGATTTGTGGGATGAGAGCTACCTTTGATCCAAATGAGTAGATTAGCTTTTGAGATTATTATTAGACTTGGTTTTCCTAAGATTTTGTAACTGGATGTTTTGGGGACTATTTTGATATTTATTTATTCTTAGTAGAGACTATGTAAATGTGGAGTTCATTTTATTTAAATTGGAGTATGTGACATTTGGTATTATATTTTATTGGAGATATTTTGAGGTTTATTAGATATTTGTATTTATTATGTTTGTGCGTGACATCCCTTTTTTCCTTTTGGGAAAGGGGGTGTTACAAAGTTGGTATCAAAGCTTAGGTTATGATCTTGTAGATTGCCTTTTAGGCTTGACCTGTGAGTTATGGGTAGACCATTGGGTAGTTGTAAGATTTAATTATAGATTTGTATTGCGATTGATTTTTCATTTTGCATAAATTTGGCTTTGATTATTTGTTTTGATCTGTTTGTTCTCGTCTGTTTGATTTTATATCATAGATGGCTCGTAGGTCTTCGAGAATTGATGGGAGGCAGGGTAACAATGGTAGGAGGGGTCAGAGGCAGCCCCAGGTCGAAGCTGTTAATCAGGGGGGAAACAATGGGAACCAGGGTAATGCAACAATAACCCCGGCTATGGTTGTAGCAATGGTGAATGAGGCAGTTACGCAGGCCGTGGCCCAAGCTATGCAAGGTATTCCGCAGATGCAAGGAAATCATAATGCAAATGGCATGGGGGATGATGCAGAGATACCACAACAAGAGCAGAATGTTCCTCTCGAGGATCAAGTGGGTCAGCCAATGCAGCCGTTATATGTGTTGTTGGAGAGGTTCATTAAGCAGAAGCCCAACTCTTTTCATTTTGCTCCAACTCCAATTGATGCGGAGGACTGGATCGCCCACTTGGAGAAGATTTTTGATGTTATTGGGTGTTCAGAAAATCAGAAGGTGAGGTTAGCAGTTTATAAGCTAGAGGATGATGCCCAGCGATGGTGGAAATCGTTGAAGGCTACACAAGGAGATGGATTTATGGATGGACTCATATGGAGCGATTTTTGTGACCTTTTCTATCAGCAGTATTTCCCAAATGCTGATAGGGATGCATATATCAGGGAATTTGTGTCCATTCGGCAGAAGGATGATGAGACTATTAATGATTTCATAGCGAGGTTTACGAGATTGGCTGGTTTTGCGGGTTCAATAGCTGGGACAGCTGCACATCAGGCAGAAAAGTTTAAATGGGCTTTGAAATATGAGTATAGGAGATCGATCATCCACACCATATTTACAGATGTATCACAGGTGGCCAATGCAGCTAAGAGTGTGGAGATGGAGCACAAGGACTTTCGAGCTTCAAGATCAGATGGGAGTCGAAAGAGAGATAGAGATGATCAGCAAGGGCAAGGGATGGGACAGTTTAGCAGGAATCAGAATAGAAGGCAAAATAATTGGAATGAGTCTCTATCGGGTCAGCGATTTAATCCAAGAAGGGATTTTGCTTACCCAATGCAGCAGGGTGGTCGTGGAGGTCAGCAGCAGGGTCAATGGCAAGCTGGAGGACAGTATCAAAATAGGGGATTTCAACAGAACAGGGGCTTCTAGCAAAATCAGAATCAGGGTCAGCATCGCCAACAGGGTCAAATTCAGGGGCGGTATCCGGGACCGGCAGGTGGAGGCAATCCGAACCTTTTGCCACTTCCACCTGCTCCATGTGCTACTTGTGGTGGGTATCATGCTGGTAGGGCGTGCTATAGAAATACAGGGGCTTGTTTCTTATGTGGACAGATGGGACATAGAGCAAGGGACTGCACAGTTCAGCGTGATAATGGGGGAGGCGGTAATGCTGGTAATGGCGGTCAGCGCAACACCGGTGGGAGAGTATTTGCATTGACAGCTAATCAGGCGGCCCAAGCACCAGGTACTATTTCAGGCATCCTTCTTGTAAGAAATCGTGAGGCATCAGTTTTGTTTGACACTGGATCTACACACTCTATTGTCGCACTTTCATTTGTTCGTCATCTTGGGTTGTCTTCTCATATGTTAGATCCTCATTTGTCTATTGCTACCCCGATGGGGAATTCTGTGATTATTTCTGAGTACTTTCGTGAGTGTCCTTTGAAGTTAGGGAGGAGAGTGTACGCATCTAACTTACTTCTGATGGTGATGCATGATTTTGATATTATTTTGGGTATGGATTGGCTAAGTAAGCATCGAGCCACTATTGATTGTCATGCGAGAAAAGTTATTTTTGGACCCTTAGATAATCCAGAATTCGAATTTCAGTGTTCAAAGCCGAATAGTGTTGTAAAGTTGATCTC
This sequence comes from Panax japonicus, assembly GCA_020205505.1. Lineage (NCBI taxonomy): Eukaryota > Viridiplantae > Streptophyta > Magnoliopsida > Apiales > Araliaceae > Panax > Panax japonicus. The sequence goes on from CM035113.1 coordinate 86,354,750, forward strand.
AGCCTTGAAGGCGAGCAAAATGATTTCTAAGGGACATGACTGTTATTTGGCTTATGTGAAGGATACCTCGAGGGATGAGCCCCAACTTGATGACTATCCAGTTGTGCGAGAATTTTCTGAGGTATTTCCTAAGGATCTGCCAGGATTGCCACCGCCAAGGGAAGTTGAGTTTACTATTGAGCTCATTCCTGGAGCAGAACCTATTTCTAAGGCACCCTATAGAATGGCTCCATTAGAGTTACAAGAGTTGAAGGAACAATTGCAGGAGTTGTTAGATCGTGGATTCATTAGGCCAAGCGTATCGCCATGGGGTGCTCCAGTGTTGTTTGTGAAAAAGAAGGACGAATCTATGAGATTGTGTATAGATTATAGGGAGCTAAATCGAATCACTATCAGGAACAGATATCCATTGCCACGGATAGATGACCTCTTCGATCAGCTCCAAGGGGCAAAGTTCTTCTCAAAGATAGATTTGAGGTCGGGGTACCATCAGTTGAGGGTGAGGGAAGAAGACATTCCAAAAACAACTTTTCGTACTCAGTATGGGCACTATGAGTTTTTGGTGATGTCATTTGGGTTAACTAATGCTCCGGCAGTGTTTATGGGTATGATGAATCGGGTTTTTAGTGAGTATTTGGACCAATTTGTCATTGTCTTCATTGATGACATTTTGGTGTATTCCAAGTCTAAGGAGGAGCATGAAGAGCATCTTCGTACTGTTTTGGGAGTTCTGCAAAAGAATAAGTTGTATGCTAAGTTCTCCAAATGCGAGTTTTGGTTAGAACAGATAGCATTTTTGGGACATGTCGTGTCTGCTGAAGGTATTAAGGTGGATCCTGCGAAGGTTGAGGCTATCACTAATTGGCCAAGACCTACCACAGTAACTGAAGTAAGGAGTTTCTTGGATTTGGCAGGGTACTACAGGCGATTTGTGGAGGGTTTCTCTTTGTTAGCTTTGCCATTAACTCAGTTGATGAAGAAGGGCATAAAGTTTGTGTGGAATGAGGAACGTGAGAAAAGTTTTGAGGAGCTTAAGAAGAGACTTGTGTCGGCTCCAGTGCTTACATTACCGTCAGGGATAGGAGGTTATCAAATTTACAGTGATGCTTCCAAGAAAGGATTAGGGTGCGTTTTGATGCAGCATGGTAAAGTAATTGCTTATGCTTCCAGACAACTTAAACCTTATGAGGTGAATTATCCTACCCATGACTTGAAGTTAGCAGCAGTTAGTTTTGCCCTAAAGATTTGGAGGCATTATTTATATGGAGAGACTTGTAACATTTTCACCGACCACAAGAGCCTTAAATACATTTTTACTCAGAAGGAGCTTAACATGAGACAGAGGCGTTGGTTAGAACTTCTCAAAGATTATGATGCCAGGATTCAGTATCACCCCGGTAAGGCTAACGTGGTTGCAGATGCTCTTAGCCGAAAGAGTTCAGGGAGTGTAGCTGCCTTGGTTACACAACCTCAACTTATCTCGGATATGGAGCGTGTGGGTTTGGAGCTATATGCTAGAGGTTCTAATGGGTTGGTAGCAGGTATGAGGGTGGAACCTTCTCTTATTTTGCGTATCAAAGAAGCCCAAAAGGAGGATGGTGAGTTATGGACTGTAGCGCAGAATATGAATGAGGGTAGGCAACCAGAGTTTCGTATTGATGAACAAGATGTAATATGGTTCGGTAAACGGTTATGTGTTCCAATAGATCCAATGATTCGTGAGGTAGTGTTGACTGAAGCTCATAGTTCGCCATTTTCTATTCATCCGGGGTCTACAAAGATGTATAAGGATCTGAAGGAGAATTTTTGGTGGAGTGGAATGAAAAGGGATGTAGTTGAATTTGTGAGTAAATGTCTTACTTGTCAGCAAGTGAAAATTGAGCATCAGCGGCCTGGTGGTTTGTTGCAACAGTTAAAGATTCCTGTGTGGAAATGGGAAGACATTTCGATGGACTTCGTGATTGGATTACCGAGGACCCTTAAAAAGAATGATACTATTTGGGTGGTAGTGGATCGCTTGACTAAATCGGCTCATTTTCTGTCTATTCGTGAAGATTTTTCGGTAAATAAGTTAGCAGATATTTTTCAACGTGAGATTGTTAGGCTTCATGGGACTCCAGTTTCTATTGTTTTGGATCGGGATCCGCGGTTTACTTCTCGATTTTGGAAAGGGTTTCAACGAGCTTGGGGAACGCGACTCAACTATAGTATATCTTTTCACCCGCAGACAGATGGACAATCAGAGAGAACTATTCAGACATTAGAAGACATGTTACGATCTTGTGCTTTAGAGTGGACAGGAAACTGGGATGATTATTTGAGTTTGGTGGAGTTCGCATATAATAATAGTTGGCAAGCTAGTATTGGTATGGGCCCTTTTGAAGCATTATATGGTAAGAAGTGTCGAGCTCCGACTTGTTGGGATGAGGTTGGAGAAAGGGTAATAGAAGGACCCGATTTGGTTAGGATTACTACGGATAAGGTAGCAGTGGCTAAAGAAAAATTGAAAGAAGCTAGATCGCGGCAAAAGAGTTATGCTGATATTCATAGGAGGACTCTTGCATTCACGCCTGGTGAACACGTGTTTTTGAAAGTTTCTCCATGGAAAGGTGTTCGAAGGTTTGGTTTGAAAGGGAAGCTTAGTCCGCGTTTCATTGGCCCTTTTGAAGTCCTTGAGAGAGTTGGAGAAGTGGCATATCGGGTGGCTTTGCCTCCACAGTTATCTCATGTACATAATGTCTTTCATGTTTCAGTGTTAAGGAAATATAACTATCATCCGCTTCATGTTGTGCAATACCCGTTACATAAAATTCAAGAAGATCTTACTTGTGAGGAAGAAGCCGAGGCGATTCTAGATCGTCAAGAACGGATTATGAGGAGGAAGACAATTTCTTTTGTTAAAGTCTTGTGGAAAAACCATTCGGAGCGGGAAGCTACTTGGGAGGTGGAGGAGTCTATTCAGGCGAAATATCCACATCTTTTTGAAAACTAGGTACGCTCTGTTCTTTTGATTCCGGGGACGGAATCCTTTTTAAGGGGAAGGTGATGTAATACCTAATAAAATACTAATAGAATAATTAAGTAAGCTTTAAAATATTTATTTGGGCTTTCCTTATGTTTGGGTCATATTCTATTAATTTATTTGGACCATAATAAGTAATATTATAATTAATTGGGTCTAAATTATATTTGTCTAATTTTAAATCCTATTTAAATTAAGAGTATTAATAAAATATATTAATTTATAAATAAACCTAAACCTAACTGCCTTATTATATCTTTGCGAATCAACTGAGAAAAAAAAAAGAGAGAACGCAACCGCACAAAGGGAGAAGTGGGGAAATTGGATCTGGTAAGTTATTATTATTCTTCTTTTCAATTGAATGAGAATCTCTCTTTATTGCGTCAGAAATTCAGAGCATTTAAAGTTGTCCCAATATGAAAGTCTCTTATATAATCTGAAGGAGTTTGCGTGTGGATTTTGAACCTGTAATTCATTTATATATATATATATATATATATATATATATATATATATATATTATAACCTGATTTCCTATTCATTATATGTAAACCTGCAAAAACCTGCAAAAGCTTTAGCAGTTGATTTGAATATATGTATATCCTTTGCGGTAAATTTAATATTATATATATATATATAAGATACGATAATTAAAAAAAAGAAAAAAGAAAGAGGATATTAATAAATAATATTATAATATTATTATTATATTTAAAATACATCTTTTGAGTACAAATTGAATATATATATATATATTAAAATTATTGAATTTATGAAGATATAATTTGTATGACTTCATAATTTAATTATGTTTTATATTTTATTTTGATAATTAGATCGAATTTGGGGAATTTAGCGAGTGATATTTGGATTCAGCGAATTATTTTAATACTACATTAAGGTACAGATTCCGTACTTTTTCAGCGATATTCCTTTAAATTTAATTCATTCGTTTTGTACTCGTTAGAAATTTGGTATTGCCTCTTGGGATTATTCCTTGTTATCAAAATTATTGAGTTAGTTTCATTTTGGCGTTGATATTTGAATTCGTATGTGTACTCTTTGAACTAGTTAATCGTGTCAAGATGTTTTGGAGACTTTATTCGTTTGTACCATTGTTCGTATGTTTTCGTTCACACTCGGAGTTGTTTTGATCATTGATATCTTGTAATAATTGGGTATGTTTGTATTTGATAATTCGATTTCATTTGAATATGGTCATGTAAGCCTTGTGATTTGAACCCCTTTTGGCTTACATTTTGTAGTTTGATCCTTAGGGTATACTTGAGCTAACCACCTGTGGGGGTACCACAGGCATGTCCTCTTGACACAAGGGCATGACACCTTCTGTGGCGGTATGATCAGTCCACGGCGTATCCTTTTGTATGTTCTGGGTATGAGCTTTGACCATTTGATATATTTGTTCAGGATACGTATGGGTCGACCCAGTATTTGATTTGATTCGATTTGTTTAGCGGATTAGTGACGTATGTGTCGTGCGTACTATCCGATTTGATTTGTATACATCATGGTACCGATGTATTTTGTTAGCCTTTGGCTATTTGTATTTGAGCTCAGTATGAAATTGTTATCTTACAACCATTTGATTCAGCCTTATTTATTTGGAATTCTTTTGGCTATAATTATTCGATTGACAGTGTTGGTCATTTGTTAATGGACTCTCAAATTTTGATCTATTCGTAATTCGTTTGTAAATCACATATGTTCATTCGTTCAATTCTTTTAGATTCATTATTTATTGTGATATATTTATTCATCTTCATATCCATACTGGGCAATTGGCTCACGCTGTGTTCTTTTTCCGGCAGGTGATCAGGATTTGTGGGATGAGAGCTACCTTTGATCCAAATGAGTAGATTAGCTTTTGAGATTATTATTAGACTTGGTTTTCCTAAGATTTTGTAACTGGATGTTTTGGGGACTATTTTGATATTTATTTATTCTTAGTAGAGACTATGTAAATGTGGAGTTCATTTTATTTAAATTGGAGTATGTGACATTTGGTATTATATTTTATTGGAGATATTTTGAGGTTTATTAGAGATTTGTATTTATTATGTTTGTGCGTGACATCCTTTTTTCCTTTTGGGAAAGGGGGTGTTACATAAGTACTATATGCATTCTTTGAACATTATTCCCGCTATATTCGCAACAAAATAGGGCTGCTTAAAGTTTGACAATCTTTTTTTAAAATAACGATTCCGTGACTTAATTTCCAAGTATATTTTTCAATTTTATCATTGCTACACCAACAATTTTTAAACCACTTTCATCTAAAAATGTCTTTCTTAATGAAAAACAAGAAACTAGGCATGGCTTTGATTCCCACAGCTCTACTACAAATTAGCTACTTTTTTTATTGGTTTCTCAAGATATCTCAAAGCTCACAATTTAAACTTGTTCAAGATTAAATATTCAAAGGTACGATCGGACGACGAAACGGAGATCTCTCACAAGAAAATTTGTTGCATCCACAAGGACCAGAACTCCTTCTACTCGGGCCAACTTTCTACCTACATTTTTGGATAATGATTATGAATATCACTTTCCGGGCATGAAGATGGGACCACTGTAATGTGAGAAATGACTATAAAAATATTAAAAATACATCTGAAAATATCAGTTTCCGGATGGAAAAGTCAACTAGCTCATAATTCCTTTATATCTGATGCATTAGTCTTTTGCTTGAAGATTAAATTACCCATCAATTTCACACAAGAATTTGGATTTCACACCATAGATAAAATTTCAAAACTCGGAACAATATCATTTTAGCCTTTCCAGATGCAAATATATCGGCATTAAGCAATAAATCGCCATTTTCCCCCTTCATTCAGTCAATAATACAGCAAGTAGGCTAACATAACTATATAAGCACCCATAACATTCGCACGTGTGCCGGCCGCAGACACTTGAGAATAGATCAAGATGCTCAGAACACACGAACTTCAGGGGCCTTTTAGCAACTGCTCGTTTACAAATGTTTCCAATGTTAAAAAGAGCCTTTGGAAGTTAAACCCCAAGGTTAGAACCTATCATCTTAAATTGCAAAAATCTTGTCAATTTCTTCTGAATGGGAAAAGTCAGAATGATGCCATGAGTTGGAGCCGCTCCTCGCATGCTTCTCTTTCTTCCTCATTGATCGATTTCTCTTAGACTTCACAACATAATAAGTCATGGTGCCAAGAACCCCGGCCATTATCACTCCCCCCACAGCTGTAACCAAAATTGCGGCCCATTCGTACTTTCGACCGACCACTATATAAGACGATGCCATAAATGCCACAGAAGTGCACACAGAAGCTAACCACATCAACTTGTTAATCACTTCTACTACCCGTCTTTCTGCTTTTGTCTCACCTCTGACTAATGTAATTTGAACAACCACAACAGCCAAGGACGTGAAAAGTGCAATGGCATTAAAGATGAAGAAGATTTTAAAAGAAGCACGGCTCACCACTACAGCCATCCCATGGTCGTCATCTCCACCAGGTACAGTAAAAATAGCTGCGAATGCAACTGTTGCAAAAAGCACGGCAACCACAGTCACCGAGTTGGTGGCGTTATTGATCCCTTCTCGGTGAAGTTTTCTGAGCTCTTTAGCAATTCCGTGAACATTCTTGTTTGTCCTCTTGGTTTGCTCAAGCTGGGTGTGAACATCTTTTTTAATTTGAGTCACAGTATTCCTCAACTCATCCCTTGGTTGGTTCAGCTCATTAGCTCTAACAGCACCACAACGAAAGAGGCATGCCTTAATATCTGAGGATTCTTCAGAGAGAGGAAGCCCTTCAGCAATGTCGAGAGCTGTTTTGTGATCTCTGGTCAGCGCATTAACATTGGTATCAGGGAGACATAACAACTCGTTCACTATCTGTAAGACAAGATGACGAAGCTATCAATTTTTTGGTTTTTGTACTTTTCTAATTTGTAGCATCGATACTAGACAATGTTCCAAACTTTTGACTAGTAGATGGTGGCATAAAATGAAGGAAACTAATACCGACTTGAAATATGAAGGCAAAAGTCAAGACTAATCTATACTTAACATTATAACAGCATCAGTGTGGCTTCAAATGGATTATCTATTTAATATAATATCCGAGGATATGCAGAAAATAATGCACACTTAATCAAATTCACACCCTTAGTATAAATGGCATCTTGTAGCTTCCAACAGATATACTTCTCCAAAATGAAATCATTTAAGCAAACTTCATAAAAGATGATAAGTAATCTTCAAGTACTAAGTAATAATTTATCATCCCAAAGGGATAAAATAGCTGAATAATATATTAATATTCAATGTACTGAGCTCTGTGTACATATAACAATGTATATCAAATCTAAACATAAGACCAAGTAACTAGACTAAAATATCGGTAGTGAGTAAGACGGGTGCAGATCAGCAGGCTGGTCACCTAGGCCAACCAGTCGGTTCCCTGGATGCTCCCCAAATATATCTCGCCTACCAAGAGAGGCCAGCTGGCTGCTCACTCTCTGAAAAGACTACTACTAACACATCTTATAACAACTTGAGTCATGCACATGTACATCTTATTGATGGGGACAATACGAAAACTACTGTCACCTGCAACCAAGTTCAGCTCCCCCTCCCCCTCTTCTCATTAAGATCATTTCACAAGTGTTTTTGTGATTTTTATTAATATGCGGAAACTACTTTCAACTGCAACCTAATGGAAGATTGTAAGAAAACTCTGAGCAAGCAAAATGATTTTCCATTGTAAAGCACTTTAGTTGGTACAAACATAGCATTAGTATAAAAATTTACAATCATATTTATATACCTCTGCTCGCTTTTTCCTGGTGGCTACATGCAACGCTGTGTTACCATACTTGTCTGGGAGCATCACAATAGCTGCATCCGCCTCAAGCAGCAGTTTCACCACCTCACAGCCAAGACCTTTTACAGCCATATGCAATGCAGTCTGTCCTTTTTTATCTGTTCTTCTTGCCAACTGCGGATCTTTGTCGAGCAATGACTTTACAATGTCTACATGTCCCTGTCTGGCGGCTAGATGCAATGCATTTTTCCCGTTGGATCTGGCAATCTCTAACAAACTACAATCCTTTGACAGCAGCTCATTCACTACAGTTGTATGTCCTCTTGAAGCCGCAGATATAAGAGGGGTTGCATGTGATGGGCCAATTGTTTTGCTTAGCTCTGGGTCATGGTCTAGCAGCACTTGGACAATAGCTGCAATAAAAAAAAGGCAAACATAATTAGCTGATTTGTATAAAAACATGCCCCGGTGAATACTAACTATAACAATATTACATGCACTGACGTCCAACATACACAATGACATAAGTTAGCTCTTGATCTCAAAAATTAAAAATCGCATAGTCCACCAAGAAAACAGTGAATCATATATATGAAAGTACACATCTGTTTCCTAGTCCAATTTGCCACATGATACCCCCCTTAAAACACCAGGTCAGCCCTTTCAATCCCTATGCGGTCTCAAATATGTTGCTAAATATTGAAACAACCGGTAGAAACCTTTTGTAGCAAACGGATCTAAAGTTGACGCGGTGGCATGGCAAACTCCACTCAAAACATTTTCATCTAGAATTTACCAAAATTATAGGTCACTCGAACATATTCTTCAAATATTTAACCAAAACTTATACACAATTTTATTTAAAACTCATCAAATCTCTAACAAGCTTAGAAGGTGGTACTTTCACTATAAATACAGCTAAAGCATAATTCAGATAAAGTAATTCTACATTCAAATTCACAAAACCAATCAATACAAAGAGAAATTAGAAATGACTACATTAACAAAGCTCAAGAGCCTCACCATGATGTCCTTGACTAGCAGCTATATGCAAAGGATCAAACATAGACCGATTCTTTTTAGTCAATGTTTCCTTATTCGAATACTTCAACAACTCCTTTACAACATCAAGATGCCCCTTCTCGGCCGCTGTAAACATTGCGGTTTCCCCTAATTCATTCACCTCACTCACAACTGATGCCCTAATTTCTGCTACCTCAGCATCTAAATCCGCTCCACTAAAAGACCCAACCATTTGGTTCACTATATCATCAAGTATTTGCTTCACAGCGGTAAGATCGCCTCGCTGAGCCGCCAAATGCAGCTCGGTATCATTGTGCCGACCAGTCACTTGCTTCACATACTTCTTTTTTCCGGCCTGATCGATCCTCTTGCCGGAATTAGAGAGCACCAGGGCCGGCGCCGTCGCTGATGAAGGAGACGGCGTCGGTGATGGCTCGGCCAGAGGGTTTTGACTAACAGTTGGACTCATGAGGCCTTTTTCCAAGTCTCTATCACCTACTGAATAATCAAGTGCTCAATAAATCAATAAGAGAGTTCAATCAAAGCTCAAAACAACAAAAGAATCGCAATTTTTGTGTTTCTATCAAGTGAAAATATTAAAAAATTCCTAAATATTTTATTTTTCTCTGGGTTATTTATATATGGCAAAATTAAACTGAGAAATTTAAAGGGTATGGATGGATTAGCCAACAGAAATGATTTTTGAATGATGTTCAAGATGATCATTAGAGAAATAAGAAATATGAAGAGAAAGAAACTTACCTTCTTCGATGGCAGAAGTCATTTTTGGAAAGAGAAACTGCCGTAAGCTCGTAACAAATTGGTTGAGTGAAGTAGAGAATTAGGAAGTTTGTTTTCTAACTTGTGAGGAAGGTGAAGATAATCATAGGGGAAGAAGAAGACAGGAAAGATAAAAGTGTTGAAAAGGGATTGAGTTGGAAGATATTTTTTTTCATATTAGGCCCTTGCACTTTACTATTATTCCTAAACTACTTCTAAATGAAATCATTTTCTCAATTTTGGTGATTTTTTTTTATTGTAAAATATTACTAGCAAAATGGACAATATATTTTGTAAATTTTAGTTTTAGAAAACTAGATTAATTTAACTAAAATGAGCATATGTTCCATTTGAATTTTAGTAAAAAATATATCACCTCCATTTTAGATTTAAATATATTTTCTTATGTGAGTATGTCTTTTTTAAAATATAAAAACAAGTCATATTATAATTTGAATAGAAATAAAATTATATTTCACTATAAACATATACTTATTTTATATGTAGTAAAAAAATTACATTGCTCACTAATATTAAGGGTTATATGCGTTAAATAATATAGAACTGATATTTTCACATATTTTCATATGATCTATCTCACATGAATAGTGCGTGGGTCCCATCTTCATGTAAGAGAGACTCACGTGAAAATATCATTTTAATATATAAAAATATCAATTTTCTAAATAATACTTTGTTTTTAGTAAGAGTTTTGAATTGACCTTATCAATATGAACAGTGATAACTTCTCATGTCCAATATTAGGTACTCTATCTTTTTCAAAATTATAAATATATTTTGGCTTTTAAGATTAAATGACTGAATATTAAAGTTTAAATTGATATAAATTTATTTAATTTTAGTTAATATAATTATTATAATTGTATAGTATGTAACAAAAATTATTAATCTTAAAATTTATTTTATTCTAAATTTTTATGAATCATACTAATTTTAAAAATCAATATATATTTTTAATTTTGAAACGAAGGTAATATAACATAAATATAAATACTCAATTGAAATTCATACATCGAAGAATGTGATGATTCATGGTGGAACACAATTAATAATAAGCTATAGTATAAGGATCCCAGTGCAATTATAAAATGTTGTCATCTTTAGATCATTGGGTCAAGGTTTATCAAATGCTTTCCACGTCACAAGAAACTGAACAACTATATATATAAAAAATATATATACTCAACTGTGTAGTATACAGTCGTGTATGACGACGATTTTTTTGGATTATAACGACGGTTCATCCGTCGCTAAAATTATTTTGGTCTATGGCGACGGATGAATTGCCGCTATAACCTAAAAAATTGTCGTAATAAGCGTTTGTGTACTACACGATTGTGTATATACATATAGTCCATATTTATATAACAAAATACAAATAATTTTGAATATTCCGCTCATCCTAATAAATCATCTGAGCCGTCCAAAGATTGAAATAAATTTCATCGTCCATAATGGCGGAGACACTGGACTGTTTCTAGTATATATATATATATATATATATATATATATATATATATATATATATATATATATATATATATAGAGGCCGGATCCTGTCCGGACTCCCGGACAGGTTTAAAATCCGGACTTATTTTTTTTTTTTTTGCTTTTTTCTTTTGAAACAACTAAAAAAAAAAAATTATGGAATTGAAATTTTTACATAATACAGTGCTTTGGGCGTGATTTGGATGCCTATAACAAAACATGTCTGTACAGTCTAGGCAAGACTGTACATACATTGATTGGTGTAGATATTAAAAACACATCCAAAACACCGTATTATGGAAAAATTTCAGTTCCATAAATTATTTTTTTTTTAGTTGTTCTACAAAAAAAAAAAAAAAAAAATTGGGTCCGGATTTTCTCCCGTCCGGGAGGTCCGGACCTGATCCTATTTCTATATATATATATATATATATATATATATATATATATATATATATTCTGTAATTATTTGTTTGGAGTTTGGAGTGGTTTGCCTTTCTCACGTGGCTTGCTTGGCTCTAGTCAAATTGGTCTTCTAAATTAGAATTTTACTAGTACTAAAAAAACAAACAGAACCAATTAACATTAAAATAAAATAAAAAACAAGTATATAACCACGTGATCTTTTTTATTGGCCTATGTCTACATCAAAGAATGAAAGAGAACTTTAAATAAAGCATGTTAGAACTAAATAAAATAATTTATTTATTGATTATTGCCCTCTTTATTTCAGAAACAGTTTGATTTGTCAATGTTTTTATTATGTTGGTTATTAGATTCAAACAGGTACGTCATGGAGCGGACGAGCTGATAGATATTCACATAGTTTATTGTTTAGATACAATAAAATAAATATGTGGGTTAATATATGAGAGTTACATATATTTATATATAAGATTTCATTCACATCAATTGGTTGTTGGGGAGCAACTTCTTTTGGCCCAGCCGCTACAATCTATACCGGCCTTAAACAATTTTTTTTTTATAAGCCGCTACAGATTGTAGCGACTAGGCCAAAAGGGATTGCTCCCAACAATCGGATTCTGTAGATGGATACCCTTTATATATAAGTTATATATATTTATATGTGGAAGTTACTCATATTTATATAAGAGTTATATATTTATATAGTTTCACTCCTCTTGTATATATATATAAATATAGTCTTGATCTTTAGAGATACACTAACACAATATAAAATTAGCATGCTATCATATAATTAAGTCATTGAAAGCCTTTTCCAAAGCTTGAAAGCTTTTTCCAAAGCTTGAAAGCTTTGTAGCTACTTGAACTGTAGAGTGTAGATATTCAAAATTTCATTTTTCTGTTATTAACTATGCAGGAGGGCAAAAGCGTCTTTTTTACACTCCAGAGATAATTATGGAATACCACAACATCAAATCCAACCTCGAAGACAGCACCATGGGACATCAAATCAACCTCGGATATAACACTGAGAAAAGACATAGTCAACAACAGTCAAACCCCGAAAATAACCCTGAGGAAAGACAGCTGCAACATATCAAACCCGGAGGGGAAAAATAGTAATTTTGTCAACTCAACATCAAATCAAGTCAAATCAAATCACTGTTATGAAGGTCATGTAGAACCATAACGTCAATCCCGAGTGAAAACAAAACAAGATAACTCAACGGACGGACTGCGAAGACTCAAAGATTACTGGACTCAACAGAGAATAATCCCGCGAGGCTTAGGAAAGGCACCACTCAGATTCGCTCCAATTGAAAGATCAGACTAACTTCCCATCTAATAAATTACGATGACCTGGGGACATTCATGCCGAAAAGCCGCGAGAGTAACCTAAGATAGGTCAACCTCTGATAAACCAAACACGAAGGGGAGTCTCTCTTCATGCCTTGTCCTTTCAATTCTATGTAAATTTTAATTCAATATATATTACGATTTCATGTAAATGTAAAGAAAAAGAAAAGAGAAGAAAATGTGAATATCATTTCCATTCCCTATCAATGTTATATGTACAGATATCAAATCCTGTCATGATATCTTGTCATAAAAACAACTAACATTTGTTTTGCAGGAAAATATTAAAAATCATAAAAAAACGAAGACATTGCATCAATACATATTGTTAATGCTTATCAAGAATAAACTACCTACTCTTCTTGTAGGCAAGATTAGTCCCATTACCAGATCGATATCTAATAAGGCACAAGGCCTATCCACCGATATGAATGAAAGTACCCAACACGAATAAGGTTAATTTCGTATCTCGAAAGGAGTTTGAGGGACTTAATAATCAAATAGCAGAATTGGCCATCCTCCTGAAAGAACAATGTAAAATCACTCAGGGACAGACAGTGCCTACTCAACCAAAGTCCTCCTCACAGGGTGGCAATAAAAGTGCTGGCAAAAGGGGGGAAATACAGATACCTGAACCTCATTTCAATAAAGGAACCAACAAAACCCCTAAAATCATAAACCTCAGGGATGACCGGGAAACGGGGGATATAAGAAAGAAATTCAAACAAATGGAGAAAACCATCCGATCGTCAATTAAAGGGACTGGAAACTATGGATGTGTCACCCATTCAGATCTCTGTATATTCCCAAGGGCTCGATAGCCTAACAAATTCTAAGTCCTAGAGTTTGAAAAGTACAATGGGATAGGTGATCCCTATACGCACCTGAAAGTATACATTGGCGAGCTAGGGTCTTATGCTGAAGATGAAAGCCTCAGAATACAGCTTTTTTTTAAAAATCTAATTGCAGAGGCTAGAGCCTAGTATGTCCTACCTAACAATGCCAAAATCCACAACTGGGAAGAGTTAGCCCACGCCTTCCTAAATCAGTAAAGCTTCCAGTCACAAATAGATCCAAACAAATATCAAAATACCAAAGTTAAAAAGAAGAACAATGTATCTTTCCGTGAATATGCCTAAAGATGGAGACGTCTAGCAGCGCAAGTCCTTCCATCAATGACATAGACTGAGATTGTAATGACATTCATTGATATCCAAGAGGCACCTAACTACGAGAGAATCATAGCAGGTATAGGAAAGTCATTATCGGAGATGATCAAACACGGCGAAATGGCAGAGATGGGCCTGAAAGCAGGCAAGATTAGATCTCATGGCATTAGAAGCATTCGCCAAGCATATACAGTCTGGCAACTATACAAGCAATCTCAAGAGGGTACCCGATAAAGGCAATGAAGATGTATCCCTCGTTTTACAAGGGCAAGCTAGGAGACCAACCTATAGTCCCCCTAGTGTTGCATAAATGGCCTGCGGCCTACGACCCGGCCTTGATCTGGTCTGAGCCCGGCCTGGTCAAAACCAGGCCTGGTCAAAGCCCGGACAGGTCAGGCCCGACCTGCTAGGCTGTAAACAGACCACAATTTTTGGACAAAAGCCCAAACTGGCCTGGCCTTCCAAAAAGCCCAAACTGGCATGGCCTTCAGTCTGGTCCGGCATTTGGCCTGGACCGGCCGGAAGCCTGGCCTTACTCATTTAAAATAACTTCCATCGCTCTAGCCTCCAGCCCCGCTCCCATCGGCCAACCCAGTCCACACGTTATTGATTAATGAATAGTATCAGCTTAATAACGGCTACAAGCCTACATGCTACAATGACACTATGATAGTGACACAAAGTCACAAAGGCCAAAACAATTGTCAAATGCAAATACACTCTGACTAGTGACTGCTAACACGCAAACATCTTAGTGGCTACTGGCTAGTGACTAGCCTTTGCAGGCCTAATAGGCTAGTATGTTTAATAGGATACTAAGGCTAGTATGCTGCCTCCTACACATATAAAGAATGAGTTAATATTTTATTGAATGAGCTAATAGGCTACTGCTAGTAATATTTTATTGAATGACCTCGTTTGAAACTTAATATTTTTCTAGTTTAACATATTAAATGTTTTTAATTAACTTTTAATAATTAAAAATATGAGACCCCAGATTTTATGAATAAATATTTAATTTTCTCAAAATAATTTTTTAAATATTATGGTGTGGATTTGATATAATGTTATAGTTGTGGGTAATATTTATAAATTTTGCAAAGTATGTAAGTTGTTATATAATATTCGATTGGTTGGGGAATATTCTTTTTGTCAGGGAATATCCGTACGACGTTACAATCATTAGTGGACCCCACAACGGAATTATTGTCGGATTGAGAAAATGATAAAAATACTTTATGAAAATAACGGCGGAAGTTTTACCGTTAACTGTTGAAACACCCGGTGTTAAAAGTACAGTAATACGCGTGATTGCATAGTAGCACACGGTATTGATTATTGATGCTTACGTGATAAGTCACTCAGTTATACTCAATTATTGCTACAATAATTGCTGCATCATATCTCTCATATTATTGATTCAATTATTGTCACAGTATCATCTGCATAATAATTATTATTATTAAATCAATAATTGAGACGACAAAGTTATTCATATTATTATTTACAATATTGACAATGTCTAGAAGTTCTGTCAAGGAGAGGTTTGGTCACCTAATTGCGCGCCAATAAGGAGAAATCCTTATCGAAAAGCCCCCTCTTTCCTGAGAACGACCTAGTTGTTAAATATTGTGAGTTATAATATTAATGATGAATAAGTTGTGTTGATTAAAGATGAAATTGATTGTTCCATTGTATTGAGATTATTAGTGTTAGTGGAAATTGACATTTATTTCGATGATAATTGATGTCTGGAGGTTATATTATTCACTCGGGTATTCGGAATACTTTTCGTGTCGGAGTACTATTCACGAGTTACTATTCACGAGTTACTATTCATGATTTACTATTCACGAGGTACTATTGATTCACATTCTTATACTATTAGGGGTGGTGGTGCAAGATTGATAATACTTGCATGACTAAGTTAAAAATGGAGGAATAGTTGAATGTACTATAATGTAATTAATTTTTTCACATGATTATACTATTTATTCACATGATTTTACTATTGATTCACATGATTTACTATTAGGGGAGTTGGTGCAAAATTGATAATACTTGCATGACTAAGTTAAAAATGGAGGTATTATACTATAATTGTTTTTATCACATGATTAGAACTATTGAGTCACATGATTTACTATTGATTCATATTATTTACTATTAGGGGGGTTGGTGCAAGTTTGATAATACTTGCAGGACTAAATTAAAAATGAAAGAAAAGTTGGAGGTATTGTACTGTAATTTTTTGAGCCCCAAAACGTGCAATTATCGAAACTATATTTTTCTAAAAATAGAAGCTCATTCTTCCTTCATTTCTCACCAATTCACTAAAGCTATAGAGCAATTATTATAGAGAGAAATTATAGAGAGAAAGAAGAAAAGTATTCTGCTACTTCACTACTTCTATATCCAGTTTCTTCTAACGTAGGGAATATTATTTGTTGTACTTGTAGGGAGTATTATTTCTTTCTTTCGTCTTCATGAAGAGAACTTCTGTTATTCCATTATTTGTTATTATGTTGGAATAACCTGTTTATGCGAAGTACAACATACTTGGTGAAATTCTTCTATTATTTCATTCTTTATTATTCTGTTGGAATATCCTGTCTGTGCGTTTTACGCCAGACCTGGTTTCATCTTTATTATTTTGTTAGAATATCCTGTCTGTGCATTTTACGCCGGACCTGATTCCGTTATTTATTATTCTGTTGGAATAACCTGCATGTGCAGTCTATCGCATGCATGGTGATTTCTTTTGTTATTCCATTCTTTATTATACTCAGTTGGTTAAAGTTTTGACTTCTATACTCCATGAAATTAGTAGAATATCCTTGATATTTGCGTTTCATCCAGTATCTTTTCATGGAAATATTCTTTTGAGCATTCTTGAATTTTACTCCACAAAGAAATATCATGTTGACAATTTGGACATTATTAATTCTTGGATAAATTAATTCTTGAACTTGTTTTATTGAATTCTTATATCATTGTCATCATCCTCATGTTTATATTTTGTTTAAAGTCATCTGTGGCATGTAGTGCATAGATGGACTTGGTATGATTATGACCAGGGATTATTCGGTGTAATCATGACCGTAATGTTACAAATGATGTGGTAAAAGTCCTCATTGGCCCGTAGTGCATTGATGGACAGTTTTTGGTATGATTATGGCTATGGATTCTCTTCGGCCAAGGGTGCAAAGATGAATTATTTTATGGCATGATCATGACCGTTGATGAAAACAAGATTATCTTTGGCCTGTAGTGCATGGATAATTCATGGTCATGATACTAAAAATATCTTTGGCATGTACTACAGGGATGCGTTAATGATGTGGATTATTTATTAAGCTGAGTCTCAGTGATAAAGTTGGTGAAAAACTTTTTAAATCATAGAAGATAGTATATTTTATATTTTACTTGACTCTTCTAATGGATTGTTTATTCCGCTGCAGTTTTTGATCTAAAACTTGTTGTCTATTATATTCTATCAGTTGTTATACTATTGAAGGCTAATGATAATTTATTTTGTATTATCTTAGTCATAATATTTTTTACTGGGCTAGTTGAGCTCACCCTTTCTTTCACTGTTCTTTTCAGGAAATGAGAACGTAGCTGGGACTAGTCGGGGAACAGAGTGATGGTCCTAGATGTTTGCATTAGTAGTCCTCACTATTCTGTGAAATAGTGTGATAATAATAGTAATGAGAACTCCTTTTGAGTTTGTATACTCTCTAGTAAAACAATATTTGTATTCAAACTCACAGCTCATGTTGTATATTAAAGATTGTATTTGTATTATGTACCATGTATTTGGCAACTCAGAATAGGTGATGTATTCCTGTTTTGGGGGCGTCACAGTTTGTATCAAAGCTTAGGGATATGATCCCTGGCTAGGATGTGAGAATAGAACTAGGAGGGGAGAGACGGAGAATTCCTTCGCTAGTATGACCTACCTAAGTTTATTTGATATTTAATTGGTTGGTCAGAGTATAGAGATAATATGTGATATGTTAATTAACCCTTGTTTTGTGGCAGTATTTGAAAATGGCAACTGAAAATGCTGAGATAAGCAATGAAGCACACGAGATCGTTGAGTTAGCTCAACCAAAAGGTAACGACCAACAACACGATAATAATCATACCGATGGCAACGGCTATCGGAACAATGATAACCATCCTGGGGGAAATTATCATGCCAAGAATGGTAACCAATTCGGTGGTAATCATGGCCAAGAAAATAGAAGTGGAAATTTCAAGAAGAGAAAGTCATTTAGCTCGATTTTGTCGTATAGTGAAGTCAAGTCCAGCTGGGACGGTGGTAGCAAAAGCGGATACGGACAAAACAAAGTCGGAGGTTTCAAGAAGAGCATTTTTCGTGACTTCTCAACAAAAGCAAGTGACCCGAACGAAGTTAACACAAGTTAGTTAATTATAAATTCTTGCGAAGTCTATACCTTATTAGATACCGGTTCTACCCATTCTTTTATCTCTATTGCTTGCGCTCAACGTTTAAATTTGACTTCAGAGAAATTAGACTTTGACTTATTGGTTGAAACTTCGATAGTAGAAACCTTCATTACCTCTATTATTTATAAATCTTGTTGATTCAAATCGACACTTTCACGTTACCTGTCGATCTTATTTCTTTGAAAATACTTGCCTTTGATGCGATTTTAGGAATCGATTGATTAACTACTCATCATGATTTTTGTAAGGTTGTTAGCTTTCATATTCCTAACCAACCTGTTATGCGAATTCAAGCAACCAAACCACTAAAGTAAATCATTGTCATATCAAGCCATAAGTAAAGAGCCCCGGTCCTTTCATTGTTGACTTCCTTGTGTGGAATGCAGCGAAGCCGAACTTTCTGTAGGGGACATTGTAAATAACGGTGGCAAGTTGATAGGTATCAATGTGACGTGCTATCCAAGTCTTGGATAAGAGTCACAGTTTTGAATGATATTTCTATTGTTAATAAATTTCTTGATGTATTCTCGAAGAACTTCTTAGCCTACCCTTAGAGTGTGAAATCAAATTTTGTATTGAGCCCAATACAAAACCCATTTCTAAAACCCTTAAATATTTCTTCAACTAATGCGAACGTAACATGCGCCAAAGACGTTGGCTCGAGCTGTTGAAGATTACGATCGTCCCATTCAATACCATCGTGGGAAAGCGAACGTGGTAGCTGACGTATTGAGTAGAAGATCTTATGCGTTTACGAGTGCGATGTTGTTAACACAAAGACTCGTTTCGTATAACTTACAAGTGATGAAGATAGAGTTAAAGACTCTAGAGATCCACATGAAGATAACGAATATACGAGTAGAATCGACTTTAATCGATAAAGTTAAAGTCGCTCAAGCTACACACCCGGAGCTGATGAATGTGAAGAAAAAGGTTCAAGAGGGAGTTATTTTAGAAGCAAGAATCGACGAATAGAAGAAATCTCAACCCTTGATTTAATTGGCCCATTTAAAATCTACGATCGAGTAGGAACTGTGGCTTATAGCTCGTTTTACCGCCAAGTATGTCACGTGTTCATAACATTTTTAACGTATCGACGTTACGTAAATATGGGGATGACACGAACCACATTATTAATTTAGAACCGGACGAGATAATGGTTGATTTAACGTTTGAGGAGATACGTGTTAAAATATTGGATAAGAAGAATCGTATTCAACACTCAAAGGTTATACCTCAAGAGTTTGAATTTGAAATGAAGTCGAGGTATCCTCACCTTTCAGCATACCAAGTACGTACGTAAATTTCGAGGGCGAAATTCTATAAGGAGGGGAGATTGTGAGACCCCAGATTTTATGAATAAATATTTAATTTTCTCAAAATAATTTTTTAAATATTATGGTGTGGATTTGATATAATGTTATAGTTGTGGGTAATATTTATAAATTTTGCAAAGTATGTAAGTTGTTATATAATATTCGATTGGTTGGGGAATATTCTTTTTGTCAGAAAATATCCGTACGACGGTACAATCATTAGTGGACCCCACAACGGAATTATTGTCGGATTGAGAAAACGATAAAAATACTTTATGAAAATAACAGCGGAAGTTTTACCGTTAACTGTTGAAACACCCGGTGTTAAAAGTACAATAATACGCGTGGTTGCATAGTAGCACACGGTATTGATTATTGATGCTTACGTGAGAAGTCACTCAGTTATACTCAATTATTGCTACAGTAATTGCTGCATCATATCTCTCATATTATTGATTCAATTATTGTCACAATATCAACTGCATAATATTTATTATTATTAAATCAATAATTGAGACGACAAATTTATTCATATTATTATTTACAATATTGACAATGTCTAGAAGTTCTGTCAAGGAGAGGTTTGGTCACCTAATTGCGCGCCAATACGGAGAAATCCTTATCGAAAAGCCCCCTCTTTCATAGGAACGACTTGGTTGTTAAATATTGTGAGTTATAATATTAATGATGAATAAGTTGTGTTGATTAAAGATAAAATTGATTGTTCCATTGTATTAGGATTATTAGTGTTAGTGGAAATTAACATTTATTTCGATGATAATTGATGTCTGGAGGTTATATTGTTCAGTCGGGTATTCGGAGTACTTTTCGTGTCAGAGTACTATTCACGAGTTACTATTCACGAGTTACTATTCACAAGTTACTATTCACGAGTTACTATTCATGAGTTATTATTCACGAGGTACTATTGATTCACATTCTTATACTATTAGGGGTGGTGGTGCAAGATTGATAATACTTGCATGACTAAGTTAAAAATGGAGGTATAGTTGAAGGTACTATACTATAATTAATTTTTTCACATGATTATACTATTTACTCAAATGATTATACTATTTATTCACATAATTGTACTATTGATTCACATGATTTACTATTAGGGGAGTTGATGCAAAATTGATAATACTTGCATGACTAAGTTAAAAATGGAGGTACTATACTGTAATTGTTTTTATCACATGATTAGAATTATTGAATCACATGATTTACTATTGATTCACATTATTTACTATTAGCGGAGTTGGTGCAAGTTTGATAATTCTTGCTGGACTAAATTAAAAATGAAAGAGAAGTTGGAGGTATTATACTGTAATTTTTCGAGCCCCAAAACGTGCAATTATCGAAACTATATTTAACTATAAATAGAAGCTCATTCTTCCTTCATTTCTCACCGATTCACTAAAGCTATAGAGCAATTATTATAGAGAGAAATTATAGAGAAAAAGAAGAAAAGTATTCTGCTACTTCACTACTTCTATATCCAATTTCTTCTAAGGTATGGAATATTATTTGTTGTACTCGTAGGGAGTATTATTTATTTCTTTCGTCTTCATGAAGAGAACTTCTGTTATTCCATTCTTTGTTATTATGTTGGAATAACCTGTCTATGCGAAGTACCGCATACTTGGTGAAATTCTTCTATTATTCCATTATTTATTATTCTGTTGGAATATCCTGTCTGTGCGTTCTACGCCAAACCTGGTTCCGTCTTTATTATTCTGTTGGAATATCATGTCTGTGCGTTCTACGCCGGACCTGGTTTCGTCTTTATTATTCTGTTGGAATATCCTGTTTGTGCGTTTTACGCCGGACCTGATTCCGTATTTATTATTCTGTTGGAATATCCTGTCTGTGCATTTTACGTCGGACCTGATTCCGTTATTTATTATTCTGTTGGAATAACCTGCCTGTGCGGTCTATCGCATGCATGGTGATTTCTTTTGTTATTCCATTCTTTATTATACTCAGTTGGTTAAAGTTTTGACTTCTATACTCCATGAAATTAGTAGAATATCCTTGATATTTGCGCTTCATCCAGTATCTTTTCATGGAAATATTCTTTTGAGCATTCTTGAATTTTACTCCACAAAGAAATATCATGTTGACAATTTGGACATTATTAGTTCCTGGATAAATTAATTCTTGAACTTGTTTTATTGAATTATTATATCATTGTCATCATCCTCATATTTATATTTTATTTAAAGTCATCTGTGGCCTGTAGTGCATAGATGGACTTGGTATGATTATGACCAGGGATTATTCGATTTAATCATGACCGTAAGTTACAAATGATATGGTAAAAGTCCTCATTGGCCCGTAGTGCATTGATGGACAATTTTTGGTATGATTATGGCTATGGATTCTCTTCGGCCAAGGGTGCAAAGATGAATTATTTTATGGCATGATCAGGACCGTTGATGAAAAAACGATTATATTTGCCCTGTAGTGCATGGATAATTCGTGGTCGTGATACTAAAAATATTCTTGGCCTGTAGTGCAGGGATGAGTTAATGATGTGGATTATTTATTAAGCTGAGTCTCAGCGATAAAGTTGGTGAAAAACTTTTTAAATCATAGAAGATAGTAGATTTTATATTTTACATGACTCTTCTAATGGATTGTTTATTCCGCTGCAGTTTTTAATCTAAAACTTGTTGTTTATTATATTCTATCAGTTGTTATACTGTTGAAGGCTAATGATAATTTATTTTGCATTATCTTAGTCATAATATTTCTTACTGGGCTAGTTGAGCTCACCCTTTCTTTCACTGTTCTCTTCAGGAAATGAGAACGTAGCTGGGACTAGTCGGGGAACAGAGTGATGGTCCTAGATGTTTGCATTAGTAGTCCTCACTATTCTGTGAAATAGTGTGATAATAATAGTAATGAGAACTCCTTTTGAGTTTGTATACTCTCTAGTAAACAATATTATATTCAAATTCACAGCTCATGTTGTATATTTAAGATTGTATTTGTATTCTGTACCATGTATTTGGCGACTCAGAATAGGTGATGTATTCCTGTTTTGGGGGCGTCACAAAAAAATTCTAATTTATCTAACAATATTATTAATTATTTTATAATTTTATAATAATTTAAATTTAAAAATATCATCTTTGCAAAGTAATTGGTGACTTCAATATTATAATACCATTATTTTTGTAATTATATCACATGTAAGTAGAATGCATTTAGTTATCAGTAGCCACTAGCCAGTAGGTCATTTCATTGATTTTAGACTTTTAGTGAAGTTCCACTTCCGGTTTAGATGAGTCATGAGAGTAACATATATAATTGTAAAATGTAAACTATTGAAGTATTGAGAATTAAAGATAAAGGGAGAAAGTTCAATGAACTGTCCACTCCAAAATAGTTGACTAGCAAATTCCAATAAGCAACGTTCAAAATATAATTGTCCCGTCCGTCTGATAAATCATAAAGCTCAGTAAAATAAATAAATTAACAGTACAAATAAATGGTTATATTTTACTCCTATAAAAATCATTTATTAAACTGCAAAGCTCAAATATCTGTATTGAGTATTCTGCATTCATTTTTTCCACAACTCTATCAATATTCTCTTTATTCATAATCTTCACATCTCTTAATTTGGTATTATGATATTCTCTAATACTTACAAAGCTTTGATTGTTATTATTACAATATAATGGATTCTTCTAACACTCCACAAGAATCACAAATGTCGCAATCACAAATTGATCCAAATATCATTATGACCGAAAGTGCAGTTTCGGGTTCGAGTACAATATTTCCACGTCCTACCGGTGAGCAAAGCAAACGTACATCGGCTGTTTGGGATCATTTCATCGAAGTGTGGATTGCAGAAGGTATTAAAAAAGCCCAATGCAAAATATGTAACAACTTATTTGGAGTTAAAGGAAATAACACAGTACTCCATCACCACGAGTCGTGTTTGAAGAAGCATAAAATAACTGATGAAAGCTCTCAATCACAAATTGATCGCTGTGGACACAATTGGAGTTACGATCAAATATTACAAAAGGAGTGGCAAGCTAAGTTAGTGATCGAGAAGGAACTTCCATTCAATTTTTTTGACGATACGCGTTGTACCGACTACATTCAAGGCGCATTGCAACCGAAATATAAATAAGTAAGTAGAATGACTACAAAACGTGATGCAATTAAATTATATAACAAAGCAAAAAATGAATTAATTGAATATTTTGATAATCTTGATGGTAAAATTTGTTTAACTAGTGATACTTGGTCTGCTAATTATCAACCTAGAATTAGTTATATTTGTATTACAGCTCATTGGATAGATTCTGAAATGTTTGCAAAAAAGAATCATAGGATTTGAATATTTTGAATTACCACATAATGGTAAATCAATATATGCTCAAATTATGCCCATAATTCGTACTTTTAAAATTAAAGATAAAATAATGAGTATTAGTTTAGATAATGCAACAAATAACACTGGTTCTATTAATATGTTAAAAAATGAATTAAAGCCTTTAGTAAATGGAGTATTTTTTCATGTTAGATGTGTATGCCATATAATAAATTTGATTGTACAATCCGGATTCACTTACTTGCAAGATACAATAAATAAAATTCGTCGTATGATTAGTTTTATATATGGTTCAAATAGAAGAATACAAGATTTTAGAACTTTTTGTCATGCAAGAGGTGAAAAATTTAAAAGAGTAAAATTTGATAATAACACTAGATGGAATAGTACATATGATTTATTTAAAGATGTTTATAAACGTCAAAATATAATTATGGAGTTTTATAACACACAAAGTGATCATGAAATAACAAATCAAGATTGGGATTTATTATTTCAACTTTTAAATATTCTCAAAGTTTTTCAAAAAACACACAAAATTATTAAGTGGTGTTTATTATCCAACAATTCATCATGTTCTATTTGCATGTGTTTGGAAATAACAAATATGTTTAAACAATATAAATATGATCCTATTTGGACTAATCTTATTTTTAGTATGGAAGAAAAATTTTAAACATATTTTGAAGATATGCCTATTTAAAGGCATACGTAGTAACTTAGAAATATCTCCCCGTTGGTCTTGAACTTTCTCCCCATTGTCGTTTGGATGTAGGTTGAGACGCCATTGAATTCCAGATGCTTTAGACATAATATCTCCCCCAAACTTGGTTCACACAATCTGTCAAACACTTGGTGTGCACAGTGGTTTATCCTCCCCAAATTGAAACTTTGATCTATTATGGTACTTGGAGGTGAGTAATCGGAACACAGAGTACTCACTCTAAATTGCTCTATACTCACCTCTATGGTAGCCCTAATTCGAAGCCTTGTGAGATGATGAAAGTTTGTGACGAATTTGGGTTGTGAGGGTGTGAATATATATAGATGGTGATGTGAAGTAATGGAGTAGTGGTGATCGTGTAGTAATGGAGTAGTGGTGAAATGGGTATAATGGATGGGGGTTGCCCTTTCAATTTAGGAATAAGTAATGAGAGGGGGATTTGGTAGTTTATGTGAAGAGCAATTGGGGAAGTGTCTGTGTGTACTGAGGAAGTGGGGAAATGGGTTGCGAAGGAGTAACTGATTTGTAGCTTATTTTAAACTCCAGGACCCCCGCCCCGGCAGGGGGTATAAGGCATAAACATCCCGCCCCGGCGGGTTAGTCCCCTGACTTCGGACGTGAGACTTCAAATTTGGCATACGCAGTGACCTAGAAATTAAACTGGGCAAGCCTATTCGTTATAGGGGAAAACTTGTTTATTACCAGGGGCACGTACTGGTTTTGTTTTTAAAAAAACAATTTATTTATACTAAGATACCCTATGTGTACCTAGATACCATATTTAAAGGCATATGTAGTAACCTTGAAATTAAACTGGGGGAAAGCCTATTCATTACAGGGACAAGTTTGATTTTTTCTACTTTCCTTCTCCTGGACTTCATACCCTATGTGTACCTAGATACCATATTTATAAGCATGCGTAGTAACCTAGAAATTAAACTGGGGGCAAGCCTATTCATTACAGGGGCAGGTTTGATTTTTTCTACTTTCCTTCTCCTGGACTTTATTGTGCATCGCCACTGCTTGCCGGAGCACCTCCGCCTCATCTTCCTCCCTTCTTTCTCCCTTCGCAGTCCCTCCGGACCTCTTTCTCCCTTAATGTGTTGTAGTATAGAATTGTTAAAAGTTTAAATTAGGGCTTATGTACGTTTCCCCCTTCCCCCCAAATTGAGTCTAGGCCTTTGAGTGCAGACTTTCAACGTTCAATTGAGTTCTGAGTAGATTAAAGTCTTTCCATTTGAAGCACAAGGCATTCATGGAGAAGATGGGGGCAAAATATATTTCCAGGAAGTACCAAAATGGCTGGAAATTGATGTTGTGACTTACAATCCTAACTTTAAAATTCTTTGATTCCACATTATGGGTTTTGGAAAAGCTACATCAAGAGCTTGAATGACTAGTTCTCGTTGTTGGGTTCGGCTAAACTTCTGATGTGTCATTGTTGTTGCCTCCACCAGACCTTCATATCCACTCTTAATGAAAAATTAGAAGAGTGAACAAAAGCCAAATACCGAGACTTCTCTCAGCACATTTGGTTATGCTAATCAATTACTCTCCTACTCAAAGACAAAGAGCACCCATAAATTGTTTCATGTAGAGAATCCATGGACCATAATAAGCTTGATAAACACAGTATACTTAAATTTTTGTACCATGGTTATAGGGCAAATGTGAAGTCATCACAACACAAGTAAAAACAAATACACATAGTTTATAATATTGTTCAAGCAAATGTCAGAAAAAAAATTCAGAGTTTATAATATTGTTCTCTCTTCTTCATTCCTTTTAATTCCAACTAAGGAGAGCTTTGTTGACTGCAATTAATCATAGTTGAAATTAATAATAGTAATAAACTTCAATTATCATATCAATGGTTCAACACATAAATTTTCTAATAAATAACTCACCCCGACCGCAGCTTCATCAATTCATCATGCTGGAAATATATATATATATATATATATATATATATATATATATATATATATATATATATATATATATATATATATATATATAAAATTAGGTTTTCAATGACCATTAGAAATCTGCAAACATTAACTTAAGGAAACACAACTAAATCTTGTTAATAGAAAATTTGTGTATTTTGAAAACATACCATGAAACACATTTGATCTGAAATTCGATCTGAAATTCGATCCATTGTTTCTATATTTTTCATGCTTTCCTTTTGCCGAAGTTCATTTTGCGAAGACATAGCCTGCTGGAGGTCCTTTATCTCCTCCTGCCTCGCATCATTCTACAACTTAAGAGCATGCTGAAGGCTCTTCACTTCTCTCTCCCGAGCTTCATCCTGCTTTTGCAGTCGCTCCATAAGATCCACCCTCTTCTCCTCATCCTGTTACACGGTTGCCAATCGGAACTCTTTCAACTTGTCCTTCATATTCTTCATTTCACGGTTCAACTTATTACATTAAATAACGTCATTATGCATGAAAAAAATGCAAAATAACTCCCCCAAACTTAATAATAACAATGTCCTCATTGTATGGATATAACAATAAAATGAGTGAGGACTTCCCTGTAATTTCCTAAGTCTGGGGTGGTAGTGGTTGATCTTCTCTCTCGGAGTCACTTGGTGGAAACCTTGGCATGTGCATGGGTTGCTGGTATGGAAATTGTGCAGCTTGATTGAAACTCTGGAGTGTCGTATTCAAAGATGCGAACGACATGTTCATTGCATCAAACATGTGGTCTTGTGTCGCAGCGAGCCGCCGCATCTCCCTTCGTGATTCCTTGTGTTCCTCCATTTGTTGTTGGAATGCAAGAAACTGAGGGTTAAATATGGCGTCGGATGTTGGGTGTGCCTCAATTCCTTCGTCATTCATAGTCTCATCCGCATCATCCGAGGTGTCTTCACCGTCAGCTTCGTCCTCTAAAGCTGATGGAAATACAAATCCTAAACCTCTAGAATGAGATTCACCCTCGGCCCACACTAAATACCGCGGAATCATTCTGTTGTCTAGTAGCTGCAGCGGTATCTAAGTGGGCTCATCATCTGACCATTGAACTCCTGCTTGACGACACAACCCACAAATGAGGGATGACTGTGGCAAGCCGCCCGAAAAATTGCCACGTAGACATCGGCGAATGATAAAACTCATAATGGCCCCGACGTCGATGATGAAGTCTTGCACAATAGCAAATAGAAGTAGTGCCTTCTCTTTGGTCACGTGCGAGGAATGCGTGGATGGCAACAGTTTCATACATAAAAAGGTGTACCAAATTTTCCTATACCGACTGAGATCTTTGCTATGAAAAACTGTACCGCTTTTTCTACCCTTGATCCACGTTGTTCCCAGCTTCGTCATTTCTTTGAGAACATCCTCAAAGTCAGGGTCAAAATCCCGCAAATGAGCATATTAACACTGTTTAGGCACCCACAACTGATAATAAGTGTTGATGGCATCATCACTGAACGGGACCATTCGACCCCGCACAAAAGCGTTGAAAGGTGCCTTGTCCTCGGCGTTATCATAGAACTCTTTGACCACATTAACAGTGGCGGGCTCAGGCTTTTCAGTGAACTTGACCCTCCCTTTTTGATAAATCTTTTGCATCATTTTACCGTCGTGAGCATCCGGTGCCAACACTCGCTCCGGTGTAAGAGCCTTTGTGATCATGTAGTCGTACCGGTTGACGGCGACGACACTTTTGTACTTGCGGCGGTCGAATGTGCGGGACGGTGGAGTTGGCCTTGAATTTCTCCCCGTTATCGTTTGGATGTAGGTTGAGACGCCATTGAATTCTAGATGCTTTAGACACAATATCTCCCCCCAAACTTGGTTCACACAATCTGTCGAACACTTGGTGTGCACAGTGGTTTATCCTCCCCAAATTGAAACATTGATCTATTATGGTACTTGGAGGTGAGGAATTGGAACACAAAGTACTCACTCTAAATTGCTCTATACTCACCTCTATGGTAGCCCTAATTCGTAGCCTTGTGAGAGGTTGATGAAAGTTTGTGACGAATTTGGGCTGTGAAGGTGTGAATATATATAGATGGTGATGTGAAATAATTGAGTAGTGGTGACCGTGGAGTAATGGAGTAGTGGTGAAGTGGGTGTAATGGATGGGGTCGCCCCTTCAATTGAGAAATAATTAATGAGAGGGGGAGTTGGATGGGAGTTGGTAGTTTATGTGAAGAGCAATTGGGGAAGTGTCCATGTGTATTGAGGAAGTGGAGAAATGGGTTGCGAAGGAGTAACTAATTTGTAGCTGTATTTTGAACTCCAGGACCCCCGCCCCGGTGGGGGTGTACAAGGCATAAACATCCCGCCCCGGCGGGCTAGTCCCCTGACTTCGGACGTGAGACTTCAGATTTGGCATACGTAATGACCTAGAAATTAAACTGGGCAAGCCTATTCATTATAGGGGCAAACTTGTTTATTACCAGGGGGAGGTACTGGTTTTATTTTAAAAAAACAATTTATTTATACTAAGATACCCTATGTGTACCTAGATACCATATTTAAAGGCATACGTAGTAACTTAGAAATTAAACTGGGGGAAAGCCTATTCATTACAGGGGCAGGTTTGATTTTTTCTACTTTCCTTCTGCTGGACTTCATACCCTATGCGTACCTAGATACCATATTTAAAGGCATACGTAGTAACCTAGAAATTAAACTGGGGGCAAGCCTATTCATTACAAGGGCTGGTTTTATTTTTTCTACTTTCCTTCTCCTGGACTTCATTTTACGAAGACATAGCCTGCTGGAGGTCCTTCATCTCCTCCTGCCTCGCATCATTCTACAACTTAAGAGCATGCTGAAGGCTCTTCACTTCTCTCTCCCGAGCTTCATCCTGCTTTTGCAGTCCTTCCATAAGATCCACCCTCCTCTCCTCATCCTGTTTCGCGGTTGCCAATCGGAACTCTTTCAACTCGTTCTTCATATTCTTCATTTCACGGTTCAACTTATTACATTAAAAAATGTCATTATGCATGCAAAAAATGTAAAATAACTCCCCCAAACTTAATAACAACAATGTCCTCATTGTATGGATATAGCAATAAAATGAGTGGGGACTTCCCTGTAATTTCCTAAGTCTGGGGTGGTGGTGGTTGATCTTCTCCCTCGGAGTCACTTGGTGGAAACCTTGGCATGGGCATGGGTTGCTGGTATAGAAATTGTGCAGCTGGATTGAAACTCTGGAGTGTCATATTCAAAGATGCGAACGACATGTTCATTGCATCAAACATGTGGTCTTATCTCGTAGCGAGCCGCCGCATCTCCCTTCGTGATTCCTTGTTGTGTTCCTCCATTTGTTGTTGGAATGCAAGAAATTGAGGGTTAGATATGGCGTCGGATGTTGGGTGTGACTCAGTTCCTTCGTCTCTCATAGTCTCATCCGGATCATCCGAGGTGTCTTCAGTGTCAGCTTTGTCCTCTGAAGCTGATGGAAATACAAATCCTAAACCTTTAGGATAAGATTCACCCCCGGCCCACACTGAATATTGCGCAATCATTCTGTTGTCTATTAGCTGCAGCGGTATCTGAGTGGGCTCATCATTTGACCATCGAACTCCTGCTTGACGACACAACCCACAAATGAGGGATGGGTGTCGCAAGACGCCCGAAAAATTGCGACGTAGACATCGGTGGATGGAAAAACTCATAATGGCCCCGACGTCGATGATGAAGTCTTGCACAATAGCAAATAGGAGTAGTGCCTTCTCTTTGGTCATGTCCGAGGTGTGCGTGGATGGCAACAGTTTCGCACATAAGAAGGCGTGCCAAATTTTCCTATACCGACTGAGATCTTTGCTATGAAAAATTGTACCGCCTTTTCTACCCTTGATCCACGTTGTTCCCGGCTTGGTCATTTCTTTGAGAACCTCCTCAAAGTCATGGTCGAAATCCCGTAAATGAGCATATTGACACTGTCTAGGCACCCGCAACTGATAATACGTGTTGATGGCATCCAGAGCCGGCCCTGGGCAAGGGCCTCCAGGGCAACCGCCCAGGGCCCAATGTTGAGAGGGGCCCAAATTTTTTATAAACTTATGTATTTATGTGTATAAAAAATAAAATAATAAAAAGATTAACGATATTATGTATTAAAAGTGATATGTTAGAAAATATTAAATATGATAGTATAATTGATGATTTTGCATCTAAAAGTGCAACAAGAAGATATTTTAAATGATGTTTTGTGGTTTAGATTTCATTGGACAAAACTAAAGAAATATCCACTCTAGTTGGTAGATTTTACTCATTATATCATTGAACTTTTAATTTTTCAAATTACACCACTAAACTAATTATTATTTTGAAATTGGGTCATTTCGTTAAAAAAAATAAACGGACGTTAATTTTTTATCTACAAAACTAATGAATTACCCACTGTAGTTGGCACATTTTACTGATTACATCATTGAACTTTAAAATTTTTAAATTACCTCATCAAACCAATAAAAATAATTAATTTAAATATTTTAAAAAATTATTATTATTTTAAGTAAAAAATATTAGAAACTTTTTTTCTTCATAAAATGAGTAGAGTTTCATAAAATATAGATTCAAATAAATTAAAGTGATTTTAAATTAAATAAATGTCAACTTAATTTTTTAACAGAATGACCAATTCTTAATATTAGATTTTTTTTAAAAAAAACTAAAAATAGAAATTAAAATTAAAAAAAATAGTAAATGATAAATAAAAAAATTGATTCAATTTTTTCAAAAAAGAAATTAATAATTTTTATAAATAAATATTATTTTCAAAAAAAAATTGGAAAATTCTTCATATTTTAAAAAAATGAGTAAAATTTTATAAAATATAGATTCATAAAAATAAACTTTATTTTCAAAAGGAAAAAATAGTTTTTTATAAAAAAATCAGTAACGTTTCATAAAACTTTAATTTTTTTTAAATATATATTTTATGAAACTTTACTCATTTTATGAAAAAAAGAAATTAAAGTTTCAAATATTTGTTACTAAAAATAATAATTATTTTTAAAAATATTAAAAATAATCATTTTTTAATTAGTTTAATTGTGTAATTTGAAAAATTAAAAGTTTATTTGTGTAATCAGTAAAACATGCCAACTACAGTGAGTAATTCATTAGTTTTGTAGATAAAAAATTAACGTCCGATTATTTTTTTTAATGGAATAACTCAATTTCAAAATAATAATTAGTTTAGTGGAGTAATTTAAAAAATTAAAAGTTCAATTGTGTAATCAGTAAAACTTGCCAACTACAGTGGGTATTTCATTAGTTTTACCGATTTCATTGATATTTTTATTTTGTAGGTACATTTGATGATACTTTGCTTCTAGGGGGACATTTTAAAGTGTTCTTCCTTATCTTTTGTAAATTCTTATAATTTTAATAAAAATAATTAGTTAATTTATTTATTATTTAATTTAATTTGTATAAAGGGGGCACACTTGAATTTTTTTACCCTGGGCCTTGAAAAACCCATGACCGGCTCTGATGGCATCGGCACTGAATTAGCCTCCACCATGCATGCATGATGCATGGCATTATTTAGTATGAAACGGCCAATCGAAGGCCAAGAAAATGATAAACTCCTGGTAAGTTTTAAGATTATTAGACGAAAATGATTCAATTTACACTTGAAAGAATTGTTGTAAAATGAGTGCAGTAGATGAGTTAATTTTGAGGGTATTTTTTTTGTTTTCAGCTTTCGTATGTAATTTGCAGACTTGGTTTATACATTTTATTCACATTTTTATATGTGCCGATTTGTTTTCAGGAGACTTTGCAAATGGATTGGACTTGGCTGGACTGGCCCAATTAGGCTGGGTCCTGGTTGGGTTAGGCCGAAAAGGCCCAATTTTTATTGGGTTTTAAAAGTGAAGCCCATCGCCCAGGATACAAAGGAATGGCCTGACCCATTGGCTTTTGCATTTTATTTATTTATTTTGTAATTAAAAAAATAAGATTATTTTAATGTTCTTAATTAATCGTTTTTATGAAACAGAGTAATAATCATCTAGAAAAAAAATGTTGTAGAACAAAACAAACAAGCAGTTTCAATTCATTAACATTACAACGATAACAGATAATCAATTTTGATTAACTCGCTAATTGTTTTTGCTTTTTTTTTGAATAATTCTAGGGGGACATTTTTTGTTGACATTGTTAGCGATATTTTTTAAATTTTTTTTTGTAGTACCTCTAAAAAAATATATAGTATTTATTCTAACTGAAATTTTTGTAAAAAATATTGTTTTAGGTGTAATTTGTATACATACAAGAACAACGGTACAATATTCACGAGAAAGAAATGACTGCAGTTGTGCACTGTTTGGAGACTTGGAAGCATTATCTGTTGGGCACAAAGTTTCTGGTGGTGACTGACAACGTTGCCAACACCTACTTCAAAACTCAGAAGAAGCTGACTCCGAAACAGGCACGTTGGCAGGAGTTCTCGGCAGAATTTGATTTTGCATGGGTACATAAGCCAGGCTCGCAAAATTCAGTGGCTGATGCATTGAGTCGAAAAGTTGTCAAGGATTTTGTTGCTGCACTCACTGTGGTTGAGGTCGAGTACCTGGACAAGATCAAAGAACAGTCCCTAAATGATGCTGTTTACCAAAAACTTCGGACGCAAGTGCAAGAAGGCTTGGTTCGAAGGTATTGGATTGAAGATAATTTGCTATATGCAAAGGGCAGTAGGTTGTATGTCCCTAGTGGAGGGGGATTGAGGAGGCAGATCATGCATGAGATGCATGATACAAAATGGGCTGGTCACCTAGGCATAGAAAGGATGTTGGCATTGCTGTCTCGCTCATACTACTGGCCCAAAATAGAAAACGATGTGGAAGCGTATGTCAAGTCTTGTCTTGTGTGCTAAGTAGACAAACTTGAGAAAAAGAGTGAAGTAGGCTTGTTGCAGCCTCTTCCCATTACTGACAGACCTTGGCAGTCCGTGTCAATGGACTTCATTTCTGGTTTGCCGAAGGTTGATGGATGAGATCAATATTTGTTGTGGTTGATCGATTTTCCAAGTATGTGGTGTTCATCCCTGCACCTCATGCTTGTACAGCAGATGTGGCTGCTGGACTATTTTTCAAAAACGTGGTGAAATACTTTGGGTTGCCAGAAGATATAATAAGTGATCGAGATACACGGTTCACAGGCAGATTTTGGACCGTTCTGTTTGGCTTGGTTGGGTCAGAATTGAAATTCAGTACGGCGAACCATCCACAAACAGATGGTCAGACTGAAAGAATGAATCACCTGCTTGAGGAGTATCTGCGACATTATGTGACTGCAAGTCAGAAAAATTGGTTAGAGCTGCTAGAGCCAGCTCAAGCAATTATATATATATATATATATATAATTACCGAATGATTATTATTAAAAAAATGGATAAATGGGGGGTACATAAAATACATCAAAAATTATAATAAATACTTCATAAAAAATACCTCAATATTTTTAACAATATTTATCATCATTATTATAATTCACAATATTAATCGACCAGGTCGTTCCCAGGAAAGAGGGGGTTTTCCATTAAGGATTTCTCCCTATTGGCGCGTAATTAGGTGACCAAACCTCTCCTTGAAAGAACTTCTAGACACCGTTAATATCGCAAATAATAATATTAATAACTTTGTCGTCTCAATTATTGATTTAATAATATATAAAATATTGACAATAATTGAATCAAATAACGTGAGATATTATGCAGCAATTACTGTAGCAATAATTGAACAAAACTGAGTGACTTCTCACGTAAGCATCAATAATTAATACCGTGAGCTACTGTGCAACTACACGTATTACTGTACTTTTAACACCGGGTGTTTCAACAGTTAATGGTAAAACTTCCGTCGTTATTTTCATAAAGTATTTTTGTCGTTTTCTCAATCCGACAATAATTTCGTTGTGGAGACCACCAATGTTTGTGCCGTTATACGAATATTCCCTGTTAAAACGAATATTCACCGACCAATCGAATATTATATAACAACTTGTATACTTTGCAAAATTTATAAATATTACCCACAACTATAACATTATATCAAATTCATTCCATAATATTCAAAAATGATATTTATAGAAAATTCATCTTTATTTATAAAAGTTGGAGTCTTACACACGATATACCAAGGTTCACTAATTTGGCTAGTCCTGCTTATTTAGCGTATTAATTAGATGTCTCACACGCTCTGCAATGATTCACACACCAAACAATGTTTTATAATAATTAGAAAATCCTAGATATTATAACATGCCAACATGGGCGCAAACCCAATGCATTAGTAAAACTCAAGACTGGTTACTAATAAATTCTCAAGCCCAATTGCACCTTACGCTTGGCTACCTTATAGTATGACTACGAACCCGTAGATGTATGAGTCAATATCTCAATATTCTTGTACTTGGTGAATACTTCTTGATGCCCACCTCAAATGTACACCACTCTAACTTTACCAAACTAACCGTTTCATTTAAGAAGTCTGCAGTTGTTCACTGTTGTGTCAACTTTCTCCAAGATAATCAGTTTCTCAATAACCTTCTTTCTAATGAAATGATACTGAATATCAATATGCTTCGACCGTGAGTGGAATGCAAGATTATTTCCTAAATGAATAACACTATGATTGTGACACTTCAACTTCACTGCCTTCTGCTTAAAACCAAACTCGGCACGCAACCTGCGAATCCATATTGCTTCTTACTTGCATGAGTAAACGCCATATATTCTGCCTCAGTAGACGATAAAGTAACAAAACTTTGCTTCTTTCTCATCCAACTTACACAACCATCAAACAAGTTAAATACATAACCACTTGTTGATTTCCTATTATCAACGTCTCTACCCCAAATTAGCATCCACATATCCTACCACCTCAAAGTTCCTCTCAACTCCTTTGCCTCCAAAATGCAATGCAAGATCAGAAGTACCATATAAATCCCTGAAAACTCTTTTCTTAGCGGTTCAATACTCCTTCCTGGGGTTTGACATAAATATGCTCAATGCTCCCAATGCTTGGGCATTATCCAGTATTGTACGCACCATTAAATGCATTAAGCTTCCAATTGCGCTTACATATTAGATGTGAGCCATCTCATCTTCTTATTTCTTGGTCTTAAAACACTGATATGCAAACAATTTAGTTCTTGTAGCCATAGGGGTTCCAACCGGTTTGCAGTCAATTATGTTGAATTTCTTCAACACCCCTTCAATGTACTTCTTCTGCCCTAACACCAATTTTTGATTCTTATGATCCCTATGCATATGTATACACAAGATGAAATTTGCCAGCCCAATATCCTTCATATCAAACTGCTATGACAATAAACTTTTAACAAATTGTCACCTAACCTTTTCATATAAACACAATGATCAGGCTGACACTGCGTGAATCCAAGCTGTAAAGCGTGAGAACCAAAATTTTGATACCACATTCTCGAAGATTGCTTAAGCCCATACAAGGAATTCTTCAATTAATATACCATATCCTCCTTGCATTTAAGTTGAAAATCATCTGTTTGCTTCATGTAAATATTCTCCTCCATGTCACCAAGAAGGAACACTGTTCTGACGTCTAGTTTTTCAACCTCTAGATCATAAACAACTGTTAAAAATCACAGAACTATCCGGATGGATGTCAACTTTGCTACTAGAGAAAAGATCTCATCATAGTCAATTCCCTCTATTTAAGAATACCTTTTTTTGCCATCAGACGCACTTTGTATTTCTTTATCTTTCCATCCATGCATATTTATCTTTTTCTTGAACACCCATTTGCATCCAATCACCCTTCAATCCATAGGCAGTTTAACAAGACTCCAGGTTTGATTCTTATCAGGTGACTGCATCTCCTCATTCAATTCATAGCCAGCTCCGACCATTTGATTCCCCCAAGGCCCTCACCTCCTTAATTGTGCATGGTTCATCATTAGTGACATGTAAGACATGATACACACTAAGTGAATACTTGTTAGGTCGCCTTCGAACCCATGTAAACCTCCTAAATGTAGGATCAACTTCTTCCTCAGCCTCCGCCTCAACATCTGAAACATCCTCATCTTCCTCATTATGCAAAATAGTATGTTCGAACTTAACTGGTTCATCATCTACAAAATCTATAACTAACTGCGAATTCTCAGCCTCACATATTTTCCCATGCTCACATCAATCTGCACATGATCAGGTTCTTTGGAAGACTTGTCGACATCTGGCTCATTCAATGTTTCTCTAAACACCACATCTTTACTATACAAAATAGTTCTAGTATCTAGATTCACAGCTTGTATCCCTTGACACTTTCCTTGTAGCCAATAAACTTACACTTCAATCTTAATCTTGAAGTCAAGTTTGTTCCTTTTCTCCTTCGGCACATGCATATATGCATCATAACCAAACATTGGAACATGAGACATACTAGGTATCCTCCATAAAGTACATCAAAAGGAGTTTAATCTTTTAATGACGTAGATGTAGATTTCTGATTTTTCAAGTAATATGTTGTAGCAACTGCCTCTGCCCAAAATTCAGACTCCAAACATGTCCAACTCCACATACACCTCACCTTATCCACAAGTGTCCAATTTAACCTTCAGCCATACCATTCTGTTGAGGTGTCATCCAAATCATATTCTGTCTTGGAATGCCCTGTTCAGCACAAAACTAATGAACTGAAAAATACTATACTATTATCAGTTCGAATAACCTTTATCTTCATGTTGAATTGATTTTCAACCAGTACCTTAAACTCTTGAAATTTGTCAAGTGCTTCAAACTTTCTTCTAATAAAATAAACCTAAGCATATCTTGAAAAAAATTCTACAAAAGGGTCATAATACCTTGATTTTCAAATTATAAGAGATATTTCTGGATTTCCCCCGAACAAATCGTTGTGTATCAATTCCATCACTACAGTTGCTCTAATGACAGTTAACTTAAACTTAACTCTATTATGTTTCTCATACAAACAATGCCCAAAGAATCTGAATCATATGATGCAATCTGGAATCCTTCCACCAACTTCTTTAATGTTATAGTGAACAAACCCTTCTCACTGATATGCCCTAGCCTATGATGCCACAACACAGACTTACTATTTTCTGCATTTTCTTCCTTCTCAAAAATAAAAGAGCCACCAAACTGTCCTTTTATGG
Organism: Panax japonicus; assembly: GCA_020205505.1. Taxonomy (NCBI): domain Eukaryota; kingdom Viridiplantae; phylum Streptophyta; class Magnoliopsida; order Apiales; family Araliaceae; genus Panax; species Panax japonicus. The sequence continues at coordinate 86,392,873 of CM035113.1, forward strand.
TACTTCCTAGCAACTTGTACAAGATACCATGTCTTCTTCCACGTGAAATTACCATTGACCCACGAGTTATCTTACATGAGTCCTTGTCACAACTAAAGTTAACTTTTTCATCTGTTATCGTGCTAACAGAAATCAAGTTCCTGCTAAGGCAATCAATATGCATAACTCCTGGAAATGTTTTGATAGTACAATAATGCATCTTGAGCTTCACCTTACCATGATCAACAATCTTAATTGATGTGTCATTTCCCATCATAACATTACCTCCGTTGAAGTTTCATACTGACAGAACTAGTCCATATGAGGTGTTATATGATACGAAGCTTCTATATCAATAAACTAGCTAGACATCATCATTTGTTTGAGCTACACAAATAGCTGCTATGTAAAAGTCTCCAATAGTACTTTCATCCGTATTCCCTGAATTATTCTTCTCATTGGCAGATTTACCACCCTTATTCTTGCAGTCCTTCTTCATATGTCCAAATTCATTACACTTCTAGCATTTAATTTTTGACCTTTCTATACTCTCAGATCTTCCTCTTGATTGTGATATGTTTTCGGACCTTTTTGAATTCATATCCTAATTTTGCCTTCAAACTAACACAGAGCCTCATTGGTTGAACTTTTTGTACTCTGCCTTTGCATATCTTTTGCCAATAAAGGTAAAAAAACACCCTCAAACGATAATTTTGTAGTACCACTACCAATCACAATGATCAAATTATCCCGCAAAGCAGGCAGTGAGCAAACTACGGTAATAGCTTTATCATCATCATTGATATCACAACTTATTGATGATAACTGACTAACCACGATATTAAATTCATATAGATGTGCAGAAAATGAACTTCCATCAACCATCCAAAGTTTATATAATTTCTTCATAAAATAAGTTTATTAACTAAGGACTTACTTTGATATAGGGTTTTCAATTTCGTTCAGAGATCATTCACAGTCCTCTCCCCAGAAACATTAACTAGGGTGTTATCAGTAAGGCAGAGTCAAATTAGTCTACGAGTCTTTCGATCCAACTTCTCCCATTCATTAATTTTCTCTTTTAACTCCATTTCAGTAGAAGATGTCCCCTCTTTCTGAGGGGTAACAATCGGTTTTGGATCTTCAATTACTATCCAAAAATAATTTCTATCTACGAGCATATCCTCCATCTTTAGTTTCCAACTAGAGTTCAAAACTCTTTATGTTAAACTTAATAATTTCAATTCGTGATGACCCTTCATTCAACATCTTAAATTTTCCAATCCTAGAACATTCAAACAGTAGCTTTGATATCAAATGTTAAAATTTCAGAACGAATCACACAATAATCTCACAGAAAAATAGACGAAGAACGAAAAATATATAATACACACAATATAATATACCCAGGTTCAACAATTTGGCTAATCCTGCTTGTATATATGATGTATTTATTAGATGTCTCACAGGATCTACAATAATCCACACATAAAACAATGTTTTAAAGTTTTCATTCAATATTTTTACAATAATTTTGGGGTTTTGATAAGATATCGTGTGAAGCTACTACTTCATTCGATTAGTGTAGTTTTGAGTGAAAGTAACAGTAACGCTGAGTTGTTGTATCTTGTAGGCGACACGTCAAAACCCTTCTACACCTATCACAATATATTCGAGAGAAGACACATATCGTCTTAAGAGAGCGACCTAATATGAGCCACACCTAACTAAAACCTGTTTTATTACTTTGTTAATTACAAGATCATAATTTGGATGATCCATGAAGAGCGCCTAGACTGTTTTTTTTTTAAGATTTTTAAAGCCTTGTACTCTTTTAGATTCATTCTTTGGACAATTGTATTAGTTTATATGAATGTTTACGATATCGATTGTATTATGTTGGATGAATATTTATAATTGTATTGTGTTGGATGAATGTTTATTCATGGATGAATGGATGTTAATATGGATGCTTGTATATACTGCTGTGTTGGGATTGAAAGCAGGTACAACAGGTTATTTTTGTGAAATCAAGAAAACAGGCAAAATTTTTATAAAAAAACACATCAGCGACCGCATGTGGTCGCTAACTCTGTATCAGCTACCACATTACCTTGTTGGAATCTAGCGATCACATCGATCTCTATTACCGATCGCTAACACGTGTGCCACGTCATATCTGACAACTGACTCAGCATAAGTCAGAATAGCGACGGACACGGTCGCTAAGTGCGGTCGCTAATAAAGCGGTCGTTATTACTGGTCGCTGGTGTCCATCCAGCGACCAGATTACCTGCGATCGCTATCCGCGACCGACTGCGGTCGCTGAAACCCATCTACGACCATTTGCGGTCGCTGATATGCTATCGCTGATAAGCCTTTTTGTTGTAGTGTAAACAGTATTTTTAATTTTTTACATCAGTTATTATTATTTCCAACACATGGGCCGGCTAAAGCTCAATACATTAGTAAAACCTAAGATCAGACTACTAATAAATCCCCAAACCCAATTGCACCTTCACTTGACTACTCTGTCCTAGAGGCCATTAGTCAAACCCGCAAAAGTATGAGCAAATCCCAATAATAATTAACTTACAAGTACCCCAAAAAAATTAATTAAAAAAATTGATATTTTCACAACACTTTTTGATATTTCCACATGAGAAGTGTCGTTATAGATGTATAGCGACGGTGAAAACCATCGTTATAGTATCTATAACGACGATTTTCATGTGAAAAAATATTATTTTATGTTGTGAATTTATCAATTTCTTTAATTAAATACCGATTTAATACCAACTTTCACCGAATCTATAGAGGATGAATAACCATGTGTTAACTTTCTCCCTCTCATGTCATTCTATCGTTCGTCTGACATTAATATGTCCAACCATAACTCTGATTCCGGTGCAACCACCGCAACAGCCGACCACCGTTTAACCGATCTCTCTCTCTATTGTATTTATTATTGACATGATATATATATATATATATATATATATATATATATATATATATATATATATAGAGAGAGAGAGAGAGAGAACCATTTGACTTACTTTACTGAAAGCAACTTTACATCTCCAAAAGTGCCTAAAAATGGCAATTGGATTATTTACCCTATCTGAGTTCTTAACATGTGTGAGTCCAAATGTAAAATTAGGGTTTACATGACCTAATTGATTTAAATGCGCAATTAGGGTTCCACGATCTCATTAAATGTGCAAATTAGGGCTCGCATAACCTAATGAAATAAAGACGAAAAAGTCAAAAATAAATGTGCTAGACCTGGAAAAAGCCTCCACGTGTCCCGAGGCAGAAGACTCGTGGAGGCGGCTCGTTTTGGGAATTGATTGAGGGATTGGATTGGTGGCTAGAAGGACAGGGCAACATGGGCATTATTCTGATGACTAAAGGGTATTTCTGGAATTTCTCTTAAAGCATGTGCCTTGCACATGACTACTTTCTAGAAAATCCTATAAATACCTTTCCATTCCATTTGGAAGGGACTTCTGATAGATTCAAGATTCAAGACTCAAGACTCGGATTCTCAGAAGATCAAAGAGACCCTTTTTTGGTGGCTTAAAGGCTCGGAAATTCCACCTAAAAGCACCAAAGGGGTTTGGACATTTCTCTCAACTCGAAGGACACTCAAGAAGGCTCTTGGAATCCCAATAACCCTAACACGGTTCCCGGATTCTAGGGGTTCTGCCACGCGTCATTGGAGTAATCGCCCACCTGTTCTTCTCCCCTCTTCAATCAATCAATCAATTCCGTATTCTTCGTGGTTTCTCTCCTCCTCAACCAACACGAAACCCTAACCCTAGCAAGGTACGATTTCCTTGCCCACATTTATTTGGCGACTCCGCTGGGGAGGTGTAGAATTCGTGAAGGGTATGCCCACAACTCGAAGTGGGAGAACTACAGGAAGAGCTACTTCACCAACAAATAGCATTACCTCACAAGATCCAGTTCCAAGGCAAGTAACTCAAGCATTCCAAGGCGCAAATCTAGATTTTGACCAACCACTTATTGAAGACGCTTCGAAAGAGAGTTCAACATCACTATACATGGCCAATCAACAACAAACCAACGCAGAAGGGCAAGACGAGTATGCAAGTGGAGAGCAAACGAATGCTGTGCAACTGGAGATGCTCAAAGTATTGAAGGAAGCACGAGAAGGACAAGGTATGATGATGGCCATGATGCTGGAGATGCAAAGGAAGCAAGAAGAGATGTGGAATTTCCGCCAGCAATTGATGCATATCCCTGCCTTCAAGGCCATGTTCCCAGGCAATTCGCATGGAGAACAAGTAGGAGTGGAGGACAACAACAATGGCAGCAACAGCAAAGAGAACCAGATTGTACCTCCATTGACGGAAAGTCAATCGGTTCCAATAATCAACTTGGAGCTCCAGAACAGTGGTGACGGGCCACAACCTAGGTTGGAAGCAAGCCAACCTCAAACGAACATCATCCCAACTTCTCTTCAAGCATTTTCACAGGTGTAGATGTCAACTGTCCCAAGCCATGTCCAGCAAGTGAGCCAGCAAGGGCCACCAGTGCCAGCTTTGCACGATGCAAGTGTACATCAACCAATCTCTTCGCCATACACACCGCTAATGCAGCAGTATACTACAACACCCCAGAGAGTTCACGCCACAAACCAGTACGTGACGAAGGATGATATGATCGATGTGATCAATCAACTTCGCAGGAAGACGTCCCGACCCTCGGAGTTAGATTTTACTCCACCATACCCTGCACACATTCGGAGGCAACCTTATCCGACGGGGTATATTGAGCATCCCCCGCAGTTCCCAAAATACATGGGGAGAAAGGAAATGCCAGAGAATACATTGCCATGTTCGTAGAATCGATGTCTCCATGGCTAGGATATGATGAAGTAAACAACCACAACTTGTTGATGAGGGAATTCAACAAGACTTTGACGGATAGTGCCTTCAGTTGGTACTACAATTTGGAGAAGGGATCAGTCCATGATTGGGATGATCTAAAATTGCAATTTTTAAAGAAATTTTTCTATGTGCAGAAACAGGTAACCATCGTAGAGCTCATGCGATTCAAGCAGAAGCCAAACGAGGAGCTGTCAGATTACGTGGATAGGTTCAGGGCCCAAGCACAGAAATGTGCAGAGCCAATTGAAGAAAAGAACTTGGTTAGCATATGCAACAATGGTGCCTTAGAGGCTTTCAAGCCCCACCTCATCACCAAGGCTTGTGATTCCTTCGCAAATCTCTCATCTTTTGCACAAGACTTGGGTGGAATCATGAGATTTCCCACTAGTCATGTGATGGATACATGGAAGAGCAAGAGGACAGCAACTGTGGCTTTGGTGGATTCTCAGTCAAAACCACAAGGGGGCAAGAGGGAGAAGAATGAGAAATTTGAACGAAGCAGAGAAAAACATAGGGACAAGTATACTAGAATGCCAGTTCCGGAGGCTATCACATGCAGCGAGCAGGCGTTCAGGAGCCTGTACGAACAATGGGTCGAATACAGAGTAGTGAAACCTTCAAAGCCCCGGTTGGGTGTAACAGAAGAGATGAAAAGAAGACCAGACTTCTGTGTATACCACCAATATGCAGGACATTCCACTATGGACGGTTATAGTCTGCGGAGGATATACCATGAGAAGCTGGCGGCCGGAGAGATTGAACTAGGAGAAGAAACGTGCAATGCTATCACCCATGGTGCAGTCCCGAAAGTCAAGAACCCAAATACTGGTTCTACCATCGAAAAAACTTTGAACTACAAATGAATTAAAAATCCACTCAAGATGGTGGTCCACCAAAAATAGTGGTTTAAGTCCTCAAGAATATCCTTTGCCAAGTAATTGGGTGACCAAGGGAGGAGGCACAAAAATTGACGAAAAAAAAAACCCACCCAAGATGGTGGTCCACTCTAAATGGTGGTCAAGTCCTCGTAGACTGCACTTGCCAAGAAATTAGACGACCCAAGTGATGAGGCACCCGATTTTAAATCCTCGTAGACTGCACTTGCCAAGAAATTGGATGACCCAAGTGACGAGGCACCCGATTTCAAGTCCTCGTAGACTGCACTTGCCAAAAAAATTGGACGGCCCAAGTGACGAGGCACCCGAGTGTTACACTTTATCATCAAAAGTGAATAGTGATTGAGGCACCTGAGTATAAGCCCTCAACCCTAAAAGTTACACTTTATCTTTAAAAGTGGCCAACGTTATGCTTATTCGACAAAAGCAATAAAGTTGCACTTTATCTCTAAAAGTGGTGAACGTTATGCTTTCTCCGACAAAAGCAAGATTTATTATATGAAACGTTATGCTTTTCGTCAAAAGCAATTTGATTATCAATAAATTTGTTAAACTTTCACTTATACTTGATTATTTCTTTTGATTTATAAAAAAAAGTATAGATTCAAGTGTTAGTTTGCATGAAATATATGTACATGAATTTTCTGATACAGGAAATGGAAAAAACTACGAAAGTTCATGATCTAAAGGCCATGACCTGTCGAATGAAAGAGAGGAATACCTAATGCTTGGTCTTCGTGGCTATCAGGTCTTCGTGGCTATCAGGCCTTCGAGGCTATCAGGTCTTCGAGACTATCAGACCTTCGAGGTTTTCAGGCCTTCGATGCTATCAAACCTTAGAGGCTATCATGCGTTCACAGACTTCTTGATTCTTAATGACTTTTTGACTCTAAAGAAAAGAGAAATTTCAAGAGATGGTAAGAAAGATTAGATCGAACATTTTCAAAATATCGCAGGAGAGCTCCTCTAAGGCTCACCCTTTTAGGGTTTGCTCCCCTAGAGGTTCCCTCTCCTAGGACTTTCATTTCTGAGGCGTGCAAAACATCAAGACCCGCAAAGTGTTCAAACACTGGAATCAAGACTTCCACACTTACAATATTTTGCCGCTCATCTCACCAAAGGCGCGACTCACGCGCAGGGGGCAAATGCTTACTGGTAGATTGGTAAATGACATAGACGTCCTCCAGAGTAAAGGTGCATATTCCCCCAGGCAGTGACGAATGTGCAAGTAGAGGAGCACCATTGGGAGATTAATATCGTAAGGGCGTGATGGTTCTATTGGATACATAGGTCTCTGCATAGTTGAACACAATAAAAAATGCCCGCACTCTTGAGTATATCTACGTAATCAGTGTTTTCAAGGATCTCATCAGTCCAATCATGCTATCCTTGAAGGCGACCAGATGAATCAGACAAGAAGTGAAGGGGACTGAAAGGGTATTCTTGCTTCTCTATGCATATGCGGGGAATGCGATCAGAATGGGGAAAGTCATCCCAACCTCCACAAGCCGCTGCATATAGGAACAAGCATTTGTTATCGGGCAGAGGAAGAATTGTATGGTTATAATTCTGGACTTGATCCCAAACAACGTCGGAAAGACCAAAGAGGGGAGCCCTTTCCCAATTATTGGGAAACGGGGCCTCCTTAGTAATTCCCCAGGGTTCGGCCCCCTAGGGTCCGGCCTCCCTAGGGTTCGACCTCCCTAGTGTTCAGTTCTCCAGGGTTCGGCCAATTGGAGTAATTTCGCCGCATGCAGAGAATTTTTTCCATTTCTTTAGGTTATCGTCGAAAAAATGCCAATCTTTCTTTATTATCCGAGGAAAAAAACCAAGATATAAACAAGGTAATGGGGCTCGGAAGACAAAAGAAAGAAAAAGCATTTTTTTTTCCTTCGTGGTTTGTCGAAAAACACCAATCTTTCTTCATGAACCGAAAAAAAAAATCGAGATGTAATCAAGGTAATGGGGCTCGAAAGACAAAAGATAAATTGGAAATGCCTGAAAGAAAAAAAAATCCTATAGGTTTCGACCACCTAGGGGTTGTTCCCTCTATTTCTTTGAGATTTTATTGCTCCACAAATCAACCATTTGGAACGAGTACTCTTTCGCCGCAAAAATTATAGCCTTTCTTTGATGAATTCTGAGGGAAAAAACCAAGATATGATCAAGGTGATGGGGATCAGAAACAAAGAAAGACTATAATCACCTGAAAAGAGAAGTGGATGAAGCAATCACGAAGAATTACTCAAACGAAAAACCAACACGACCATAAAATAACGATCTCGGGTTTGTCAGTGCAGGCGAGAGGATTTCTGCCCCGAAGAGAATTGATTGTTGATGGTCATAGAAGGATTCTTGGGTTCACAATCATTATTCTCGATCTGCAGTAAAAAAAAAAGCGTGAGTAAAAAGGTTTGGCAGGGGAAGAATTTTATATAATAATAGCCTATATAATTAGAAGGGTTCGACTATGAGGCAGAAGGCTTCGGCATGAGTTAGAACTCAGAAGGGTTCGGCTTGAGTTGCTTATGTATAATAGCCTATATAATTATAAAGCAGTAGCACGTAGCCAGCATTTTGGATGGAGGCAATAAGTAAAACATTTTGTTAGGCTATTTTATTATGTTGAAAAAAAAAGAGACTAAGAAGGGTTCGGCCAAAATAAATCAGTACCACGTAGTTAGTATTTTAGAGGCAAGAAGAAAAAGCATTTTGGTGGCTATTTTATTATGGCAAAATCACATCACGCCAGGACATGCTGCCAAATTTTAATGTACTTAGTAAAGTAGGTGGCAGGCACATAAAAATATTTGATGGCCAAGAAGGTGTCAATGATAATTGCAAAGAAATCTTTTGACCAATTGTTGAACAGGTTAATCTAAATTACCGAAGTGGGGCTGATGTATTGTTGCGCAGCGGTTAATCAAGCAAAGCTTTTCAAATGATGGGTTCCTTATTACTTCAAATAAAAAGTGCATCAAGTAATGCGGCAACAAAACTCCCTACTACGATTCAGAAGCAAGACTTGTGGCCATGGATTATGGATATCAAATCCTTACCTCTCAAAAATAAGATAAGTAAATGTTTTATTTATTTTCTAAAAAAAATAAAAAAAAAATAAGATTTTATTTTATTTTTTTCAGAAAAAATAATAATAATAATAAAATAGGATTTTATTTTATTTTCAAAAAAATAAAATAATATATATATATATATATATATATATATATATATATATATATGATCTTGTTATTTGATTTTCAGAAGGGTTCGGCGTAATTTTTGTTTAAACTATTGATATGGCCTGTGCTATTCCAAATTCTCATATTTTAGGATTTTGGATTTATCAAAAGAGTTCGGCATGGTATTTAGTTATTCCAAGAGACTCTATGTGGCGTGAATGGTGCTAGGGAAAAAAATTAATTTATTATTATTATTATTATTTGACTCAAAAAATACTCAAGGCTTTGGCGTGCATAGAAATGGAGTGTGGCTATCATGATTCATGCATAATGAATCATAATCATATGATTTTATTTTATTTCATATGATTTTATGATTTTGATTTGTTTAAAAAAAAAATCTCTCTTTTCAAATTAAGAAAGATTTGATTTGATTAAAAAAAAAACAAAGAAAGTTGTAATTTCCAAAATAAAATTAAGATTTGATTTTATTTTGGAAATAAAAAAATTAAGATTTTATTTTATTTTGGAAATAAAATTAATATTTGATTTTTTTAAAGAAAGTTTTAATTTCCAAAATATTTCTTTTGCAAGGGTTCTCTTTTTGTTTTCGTACTGGCATACTACATTTTTATTTATGCTTTTAGTATGGCAACATTTACTCTCTTAATGTTCAATAACCGTAGTTTCTCTTGTATTATTATTATTATTGCATCTCTTAGGCCACTAAGCAGCCTACATCAAGTTCATTCACACTTTGATCAGATACAAATATGATGTGAGAATGCAATGACATAAACATCCTGCACTTGTGTCGAAACAAATATTGGGCAAGAGACAGAAAAATTTCAGAAGATTTTTCAATGTCCAAGGAAGAGCCTCGCTAGGTTTTAACTTCTTAGGGTTTAACTCTAAGGGTTTGGCTCCCTAGAAGTTCCCTCTTCTAGGACCATTGTCTTCAAGACCTGTAAAGTGAAGTCCAGCAAAATCGTTCAAAGAATTGCAGTTTACTTGCACGATCGTCTATTTGGAAATGCGACTCTCGCGCAGGGGGCAAATGTGAGTCCAAATGTAAAATTAGGGTTTACATGACCTAATTGATTTAAATGCGCAATTAGGGTTCCACGATCTCATTAAATGTGCAAATTAGGGCTCGCATAACCTAATGAAATAAAGACGAAAAAGTCAAAAATAAATGTGCTAGACCTGGAAAAAGCCTCCACGTGTCCCGAGGCAGAAGGCTCGTGGAGGCGGCTCGTTTTGGGAATTGATTGAGGGATTGGATTGGTGGCTAGAAGGACAGGGCAACATGGGCATTATTCTGATGACTAAAGGGTATTTCTGGAATTTCTCTTAAAGCATGTGCCTTGCACATGACTACTTTCTAGAAAATCCTATAAATATCTTTCCATTCCATTTGGAAAGGACTTCTGATAGATTCAAGACTCAAGACTCGGATTCTCAGAAGATCAAAGAGACCCTTTTTTGGTGACTTAAAGGCTCGGAAATTCCACCTAAAAGCACCAAAGGGGTTTGGACATTTCTCTCAACTCGAAGGACACTCAAGAAGGCTCTTGGAATCCCAATAACCCTAACACGGTTCCCGGATTCTAGGGGTTCTGCCACGCGTCATTGGAGTAATCGTCCACCTGTTCTTCTCCCCTCTTCAATCAATCAATCAATTCCGTATTCTTCGTGGATTTCTCTCCTCCTCAACCAACACGAAACCCTAACCCTAGCAAGGTACGATTTCCTTGCCCACAACATGCAAATTCAAACAAATATTCATACCGGAGGATAAACTGGTTGGTTAGGATCATTAAGAGGGGAGAGAATATTGGTATTACTATTCATGAATCATTATTATATGCATGTACAGATCAGTAAAGACCAGTTTGGTGGAAATTTATGAAATTAAAAGGACCAATCAAGTTGTACTCATTTGCTGAGATACAATACAACCAGGCACTTGATCATCATCTAAACGGCAATGCCGATTAATTGAACCACTTCATTCAATGGAAAGGGTTTTCAAGTACTACTTTTCATGTTCTTATATAGGGTTTAAGATACAGAAACTTTTAGGGTATCACTTCCCAATGTTGCCCTTTACATCATTTCACAATTTTTTAAAAATTTAAAGTTAAATAATGAGAATAAGATAGTTATGACAAGCATAAGCATAGCTAATATGGTTGTGCATGGTGAATTGTTAAACTAAAAGTAGTTTTGTTGGTTCGCCATTTCATTAGATAAAATTACTTCATGATTTTGGGCTAGCGAATTGTTTCTTAATATCTATAAAATTAAAAATATAGAAAGAAACAAAATTTTCTTTTTAAAAAAACAAAAAAAAAGAAACAAAAAAATAAATAAATAATAACATAGTAAATGTAATTTTGTAACGCACAAATGCAACCGTTTACTGTATATACAGGAACGATGGTCAATTCATCTTTATCTTTATTAATTGAACTCAGACTATCCGTCAATATATCTATATATCTTTCCTGTTGTGTGATATTTTTTTCTCTTTTTTTTTCCAAATTCATCACATGATCAAAACCTTCAACTTGAGGATTTGTGCCTACCTATTAATTAAACTATGTCCTCTTCATCTACTTCTCCTGCTTGAATCACTGACTTATATGCCGTTTCAAGAAATTAATTAAAAGCGCCACCTTTTATCGTTGTTAAATTAATTCTTATATATATATATATATATATATATATATATATATATATATATATATAAACAAAATGATCAAAACCTCATAAAAACGCCCCTTCCATCTCATCATCTCCATAATATTCATGTTAAACATATTATGGAGATCTTATTCATCATATCTCTATGTATTCTTCTACTTGTACTACTATATTTCCTCTCATTTCTATACCAATATTGTATAAAAAACCCATGTTGCTACATACTTCACTATGAATGCTTCAAACCCTCCGATGACCGGAAACTCACCACCGAAATCTCCGGCGACATCGTAATGCGGAACAAGAACCTTGGCACGCAAGAATACAAGTTTCTACTACGTACCATTGTCAGTTCTGGTATCGGAGAGGAAACTTACGGCCCAAGTAACATAATCGCCGGCCGGGAAACCTCTCCTACCCTAACCGATTCCATATCAGAAATGGAAGATTTCTTTTTCGCAACCTTGGATGATCTTTTTCACAAATCCGGAGTTTCTCCGTCGGAGATCGATGTTCTTGTAGTGAATGTCTCGATGCTTGCATCTGTCCCATCTCTATCGTCACGAATAATCAATCATTACAAAATGAAGGACAATATTAAAGCGTTTAATCTCTCTGGAATGGGATGTAGTGCAAGTGTAATATCTATAAATCTCGTGCAAAACGTCTTTAAATCTCATAAAAATGCATTTGCTATTGTTGTCACCTCAGAATCGATAGCTCCGAATTGGTACACTGGAAATGACAAGTCTATGATTCTCTCAAATTGTTTGTTTCGATCCGGAGGGTGTTCGATTCTTTTAACAAACAAAAATGCACTAAGAAATCGAGCTATTTTTGGATTAAAGTGTTTGGTTCGTACTCATCTAGGCTCATTTGATGATAAAGCATATAATTCTTGCATGCAAAAGGAGGATGATAATGGAAGATTAGGGTTCCATGTAACACCCCCTTTCCAAAATAGAAAGAGAGGTTACTCAAAACACCACAAAACTGATGAGTTTAATAGCGAGGCTCAAAGCCCCAAAAGAATAGTCTTAATTAACTAATAAATACCACAAATCACCCATAATAAATCTCAAACTGTCTCAAACCACAATCTAAAATAATTATTACAATTCCAAGTAACTGACACATCAAGTCTAAACAGAATATTTCTAAATCATTGGAATGAATGGAGCTCTCATCACACTTGCCCTTGATCCCCCTGATTACCTGCCGGAAGAAAAACACAGCATGAGCCAAATGCCCAGTACGGATATAGAATACAAGAATAATGAAACAAAATAACTAACACAATTAAATGAAATGAAACGAAACGAACTGAAACGAAACGAACAAAACTAACACAACGAAATAATAGGCTGAATCAAGTGGCTGGGTGTTATTTCATACCGAGCTCAGAATATAATAATATAACTTACCACACAGGCAAGTCAAATAATGCCACACAGGCAATCAGAATAATGCCACACAGGCAATCACACATCGGACTGCGCAATCCAGATGCGTGCAAAATCGGAAGGTGTGTTTGGCACAAACATCACCAATCCGCAGAACAGAACAGAACAGAAACTAGGGTCGACCCATACGCCTCCCACATCAAACACCAAATGGCCAACTCCCACTGGAGCACAAAACGGAGACGCCGTGGACTGATCACACCGCCACGGAAGGTGTCATGCCTCGGTGCCAAGAGGACATGCCTGTGGTACCCCCACAGGTGGTTATAGCTCAGGTATACCCTACGGTATTCTAACAAAATATAATGTCACAACACATGCGACAAAATATCAACACAAAGGGTTCTAACATGTACATGTTAAATCGAACGAATCGTCAACACAAGTCTCTAAAATATACTAACATGTACATCACTTTAAATATCAAAATAAATTAATAGACATGATACACTAGTCTAAAGAGTACAAATGGGAGTTCTAATATAACGCCAAAACAAGCTATTCAAAATAAATTGACAAGAAATAATTATGAGAGACAATACTAAATTTCGAAATAAATAACGGAACGAACAAATTAAAAACAAATGAGTCTCGCTGAAAAAGTACGGAAATCCGTACCTGGAATCGATAATGTAATACCCAAATTTATATTCCAAATTTAACTCGTTAATATCCCTCCGTCCGATCTAATAAACATAATAATAATACAATTATAAGTGAGTTATTAATTACGAATTATATTAATATAAAATTATTTTCCCCAACTACACCAAACGACAATACAAACTCATATTACAAAACAATAATCTTTTAATTAATACCATCGCATTTTATTTTAGAAAAATCAATTCATACAGTTAACAATATATATATATATATATATATATATATATATAAGAATCAAAGCAATCCTTTTATACATATACGTGGATATTATACAACCTTCAATGCTATAATACAGTTGTTTCAAGTAAAAAAAAAATTCCTTATCTATTAATACTGATTCAACAGCAAAGAGAAAAGAAAGAAAATAAAAAAAACATACATATATACATATGTTCTCCAACGGTATGACAGTTAACCAAAAAGGGAAAAGAGAAGAAATTTACATGCCTTTTTCTTTCTTCAACTCAATGAATCGCCTGAGCCTCCTCTCAATTCTCTCTATCTGGTGCGGCGCTACTTTTGTTTTCAATGCGTAAGTAATAAAAAAAATTAGGTTTCAATTGTTATTTATTATTAATATTCCTTATTAACTCTCCAATTTATTTTATTTTTTGAGATTTAATATTAAACAAGTACTAATTTGACCCAATTAGTTTTAAATGCCCAAATTTTATTAAATTTAAATTATCCACAATTTTTAATATTTACTAGCCCACATAAATTAAATGACTATTTGACCCAAAGAAAATATAAAGCCCAATTAGTATGTTTTTTAAAAAAAATTCTTTTATTATATAATATTTATTTGTCTATTTTTATTATTACTGGGTATTACATCACCTACCCCTTAAAAAGGATTCCGTCCCCGGAATCAAAAGAATAAAACGTACCTAATTATCAAAAAGATGCGGATATTCCGCTCGAATAGACTCTTCAATCTCCCATGTGGCTTCCCGCTCTGAATGATTTCTCCACAAAACCTTAACAAACGGAATAGTCTTCCTCCTCATGATCCTTTCTTGACGATCTAAAATCGCCTCAGCTCGCTCCTCACAACTAAGATCCCCTCGAATCTTATCGAACGGATATTGCACCACGTGCAACGGATGATAATGATAACTCCTCAACACCGACACATGGAACACATTATGCACGTGAGCTAGCTGTGGAGGCAAAGCTAACCGATATGCAACCTCACCAACCCTCTCCAGAATCTCAAATGGTCCAATATAACGCGGACTAAGTTTCCCTTTCAATCCAAATCGTCGAATACCCTTCCAAGGAGAAACTTTTAAAAACACATGCTCACCAGGTTCAAACTCTAAAGTCCTCCTATGCTTATCAGCATAACTCTTCTGCCGCGATCGAGCCGACTTTAATTTCTCCTTAGCCACCGCTACCTTTTCCGTAGTGATTTGAACTAACTCAGGCCCTTCTATGGCCCTTTCGCCAACCTCATCCCAACAAGTTGGTGCCCGACACTTTCTACCGTACAGTGCCTCAAAAGGAGCCATCCCAATACTTGCATGCCAGCTGTTGTTATAAGCAAACTCAACTAGGCTCAAGTAATCATCCCAATTACCCGACCACTCAAGTGCACAGGACCTCAACATGTCTTCCAACGTCTGAATAGTCCTTTCAGATTGTCCATCAGTTTGCGGATGAAAAGAAGTACTGAAGTTGAGCCGAGTGCCCCAAGCTCGTTGAAACCCTTTCCAGAACCGTGAAGTGAATCGTGGGTCCCGATCTGAAACAATAGACACCGGAGTACCATGAAGTCTAACAATCTCCTGCTGAAAGATATATGCCAACCTATCCACCGAGTAACCCTCATGGATAGCCAAAAAGTGTGCCGATTTTGTCAATCGGTCCACCACTACCCATATGGCATCATTTTTCCTGAAAGTCTTCGGCAACCCAGTCACAAAATCCATCGTGATATCCTCCCACTTCCACACTGGAATGTCTAACTGTTGCAACAACCCACCAGCTCGTTGATGTTCTATCTTCACTTGTTGACAAGTGAGGCACTTTCCAACATATTCAGCCACGTCTCGTTTCATCCCATTCCACCAAAAATTCTTCTTCAAATCTCTATACATCTTTGTAGAACCTGGATGAATAGAAAATGGCGAACTATGAGCCTCAGCCAACACTGCCTCCCGAATGATTGGATCGGACGGTACACACAACCGTTCACCCAACCAAATCACACCATGGTCATCAATACGAAACTCGGGCTGCTTGCCCTCCTCTAAATTCTGCGTCATACTCCACAACTCCCCATCTTCCTTTTGGGCTTCTTTGACCCGCGAGATAAGAGAGGGCTCCACTCTCATACCCGCCAAATGCCCATCTGAACCTCGTACATACAACTCTAACTCGATTCGCTCCATATCCGAAATAAGCTGAGGTTGTGTAATAAGGGCAGCTACACTCCCTGAACTCTTTCGGCTAAGAGCATCTGCAACCACATTTGCCTTCCCCGGGTGATACTGAATCCTCGCATCATAATCCTTTAGAAGTTCCAACCAACGCCTCTGCCTCATATTGAGCTCCTTCTGAGTGAAAATGTATTTAAGACTTTTGTGATCGGTGAAGATATCACAAGTCTCTCCATACAAATAATGCCTCCAAATCTTTAAGGCAAAGATCACCGCTGCCAACTCCAAATCATGGGTGGGGTAGTTTACCTCATAAGGTTTAAGCTGCCTAGAAGCATAAGCAATCACCTTACCGTGTTGCATCAAAACACACCCCAAGCCCTTCTTAGAAGCATCACTATAAATCTGATAGCCTCCTGTCCCCGACGGCAATGCAAGTATAGGAGCTGACACAAGTCGTTTCTTCAACTCCTCGAAACTCTTCTCCCGCTCCTCATTCCACATAAACTTCACGCCCTTTCTCATCAACTGAGTCAATGGTAAGGCAAGCAAGGAAAACCCTTCCACAAATCGCCTATAATACCCTGCCAAACCCAAGAAACTCCTAATCTCGGTCACTGTAGTAGGTCTCGGCCATTTAGTGATAGCCTCAACCTTCGTAGGATCCACCTTAATGCCTTCAGCAGAAACAACGTGTCCCAAAAATGCAACCTGCTCCAACCAAAACTCGCATTTAGAGAATTTAGCATACAACTTCTCTTTCTGCAAAATTCCTAACACTGTGCGAAGATGCTCCTCATGTTCTTCCTTAGACTTAGAGTAAACCAAAATGTCATCAATAAAGACAATGACAAATTGGTCCAGGTACTCCCTGAACACCCGATTCATCAAATCCATAAACACCGCCGGAGGGTTAGTCACACCGAATGGCATCACCAGAAACTCATAATGCCCATATCGAGTACGAAAAGCCGTCTTAGGGATATCCTCATCCCTTACCCTCAACTGATGATAGCCCGACCTCAAGTCTATCTTCGAAAAATACTTTTCCCCCTGAAGTTGGTCAAACAAGTCATCAATCCTCGGTAATGGATACCGATTCCTGATGGTAATCTTGTTCAACTCCCTGTAGTCTATACACAGTCTCATAGACCCATCCTTCTTCTTCACAAACAAGACTGGAGCACCCCATGGCGAAACACTCGGCCGAATCACACCACGATCTAAAAGCTCATGCAACTGCTCTTTTAGTTCCTGCAACTCCAACGGTGCCATCCGATACGGCGCCTTAGAGATAGGCTCTGCACCAGGAACAAGTTCAATAGCAAACTCCACTTCCCGCTGCGGTGGCAAACCTGACAACTCCTCAGGAAACACATCGGAAAAGTCACGGACAATTGGAACATCCTCAATATGAGACTCACCCTTAGAGGTATCTCTCACAAATGCTAAATACCCCTCACAACCCTTTGCTACCAACTTCCCAGCCTTCAAAGCTGAAATCAACTTCAACACCCTACTCGGTTGAGAACCCTGAAACACAAATTCTGGAGATTTCATATCTCCGAATATAACCTTCTTCGCCTGACAATCTATAGTGGCCTGGTGCTTATCCAACCAGTCCATCCCAAGAATGATATCGAAATCGTGCATACGCATCGGAAGGAGATTAACGCTACGAATCTTATCCCCAAAACTGATCGGACATCCTCGATACAAATCAGAAATAACTACTGAAGTCCCCATCGGGGTAGAAATAGACATAACAGAATCTAATAACTGAGATGGCACACCCAGGTGCCGAACAAAAGACTGAGCAACAACAGAATGAGTAGAACCCGTATCAAATAAAATAGACGCCTCACGATTGCCAACTAAAAGAGTACCAGAAATAGTACCTGGTGCACCTGCCGCCTGGTTATACGTCAAAGCAAAGACTCGACCACCCTGACGCTGACCTCCATTGCCACCATTATTACCACCTCCACCATTTCCGCGTGGACCGGTACAATCCCTAGCAATGTGACCCATCTGTCCACACAAGAAGCATGCACCGGTGAGTCTGTGACACTGCCTCCCCGGATGAATAGCCCCACAAATAGCACAAGGAGCTATCGGAATAAGATTCGGGTTACCCCCACCAGCTGGTCCTGGGTAACGACCCTGATTTTGCCCTGCGGACGATTCTGTCCCTGCTGACGATTCGGTCCATACCAAGGTAGCTGAAGCTGACGATTTTGCCCCTGCTGAGGCATCTGCTGATAACCCCTGTTCTGATTCTGGCCACGCCACTGCCCTTGCTGGCCACTACGATTCCCGTTCAACTGACCACCCTGACTTCTCCCATGCTGAACTGAAGCTTGACCCTGTTGGTCATCTCTGTCCCTCTTTCGACTCGCTTCCGGTTTGGAAGTCTGAAAGTCCTGCCGCTCCATCTCAATATTCTTGGCCGCATTAGCCACTGCTGACACGTCTGCAAACTTGGTATTAATGAGATGTTGGCGATACCTATAATGAATCCGCCACTTGAACTTCTCCGCCTGTTCTGCTGCAGTCCCTGCAGAAGTTCCCGCAAATCCTGCCAACCTGGTGAACCTCGTCATGAAATCTGTGATGGACTCGTCATCTTTCTGCCGAATAGACAGATACTCTCTGGCATAGGCCTCTTTATCAGCAGCTGGAAAGTACTGTTGATAAAAGACCTCACAAAACTCTGCCCAATGAAGTGTCTCCATGTACCCATCACCCTTGGTTGTCTTCAGTGCTTTCCACCACCTTTGCGCATCCCCTTCCAGCTTATAAGCAGCAAGTAATACTTTCTGATTATCCGAGCACCCCAACACATCAAAAATCTTCTCTAAGTGGGCAATCCAATTCTCTGCATCAATTGGAGTTGGAGCTGAACTGAATGCCTGTGGTTTCTGCTTTTGAAACCTTTCCAACCACACATACATTGGAACCACCTGCTGATTAATACCATCTGTATTCACTTCCTCTTCGTTTGCATGTGGACCATTATTTCTTGGGTTCTCCTGTTCAGGAATTTCTGGTGGCGGCTGCTGCATTGCCTGTACAACATGCGCCACTAACTGAGGTAACGCCTGATTCACAGCCTGATTTACCAAGGTAGCCAACTGAGCATTAATCTGATCATTAGGTTGCTCATTGGACCGACCTTCACCTCTTCCCCTGTTGTTACCTCGCCTCCCAGCAACTCTAGCTGATCTTCGAGCCATCTAGGAAAGAGATCACGAATATAAACAAAGCAGATTAGAGACAAATTCGAATATGGCTGATATAATAGCTGAACAGAAAATCAATCAGAACAAAAATCTAACCCAGAAGTCTACCCATAACTCACAGGTCAAACCTAAATAGGTTTTCTACAAGAAAGAACCTAAGCTTTGATACCAACTCTGTAACACCCCCTTTCCAAAATAGAAAGAGAGGTTACTCAAAACACCACAAAACTGATGAGTTTAATAGCGAGGCTCAAAGCCCCAAAAGAATAGTCTTAATTAACTAATAAATACCACAAATCACCCATAATAAATCTCAAACTGTCTCAAACCACAATCTAAAATAATTATTACAATTCCAAGTAACTGACACATCAAGTCTAAACAGAATATTTCTAAATCATTGGAATGAATGGAGCTCTCATCACACTTGCCCTTGATCCCCCTGATTACCTGCCGGAAGAAAAACACAGCATGAGCCAAATGCCCAGTACGGATATAGAATACAAGAATAATGAAACAAAATAACTAACACAATTAAATGAAATGAAACGAAACGAACTGAAACGAAACGAACAAAACTAACACAACGAAATAATAGGCTGAATCAAGTGGCTGGGTGTTATTTCATACCGAGCTCAGAATATAATAATATAACTTACCACACAGGCAAGTCAAATAATGCCACACAGGCAATCAGAATAATGCCACACAGGCAATCACACATCGGACTGCGCAATCCAGATGCGTGCAAAATCGGAAGGTGTGTTTGGCACAAACATCACCAATCCGCAGAACAGAACAGAACAGAAACTAGGGTCGACCCATACGCCTCCCACATCAAACACCAAATGGCCAACTCCCACTGGAGCACAAAACGGAGACGCCGTGGACTGATCACACCGCCACGGAAGGTGTCATGCCTCGGTGCCAAGAGGACATGCCTGTGGTACCCCCACAGGTGGTTATAGCTCAGGTATACCCTACGGTATTCTAACAAAATATAATGTCACAACACATGCGACAAAATATCAACACAAAGGGTTCTAACATGTACATGTTAAATCGAACGAATCGTCAACACAAGTCTCTAAAATATACTAACATGTACATCACTTTAAATATCAAAATAAATTAATAGACATGATACACTAGTCTAAAGAGTACAAATGGGAGTTCTAATATAACGCCAAAACAAGCTATTCAAAATAAATTGACAAGAAATAATTATGAGAGACAATACTAAATTTCGAAATAAATAACGGAACGAACAAATTAAAAACAAATGAGTCTCGCTGAAAAAGTACGGAAATCCGTACCTGGAATCGATAATGTAATACCCAAATTTATATTCCAAATTTAACTCGTTAATATCCCTCCGTCCGATCTAATAAACATAATAATAATACAATTATAAGTGAGTTATTAATTACGAATTATATTAATATAAAATTATTTTCCCCAACTACACCAAACGACAATACAAACTCATATTACAAAACAATAATCTTTTAATTAATACCATCGCATTTTATTTTAGAAAAATCAATTCATACAGTTAACAATATATATATATATATATATATATATATATATATATATATATAAGAATCAAAGCAATCCTTTTATACATATACGTGGATATTATACAACCTTCAATGCTATAATACAGTTGTTTCAAGTAAAAAAAAAATTCCTTATCTATTAATACTGATTCAACAGCAAAGAGAAAAGAAAGAAAATAAAAAAAACATACATATATACATATGTTCTCCAACGGTATGACAGTTAACCAAAAAGGGAAAAGAGAAGAAATTTACATGCCTTTTTCTTTCTTCAACTCAATGAATCGCCTGAGCCTCCTCTCAATTCTCTCTATCTGGTGCGGCGCTACTTTTGTTTTCAATGCGTAAGTAATAAAAAAAATTAGGTTTCAATTGTTATTTATTATTAATATTCCTTATTAACTCTCCAATTTATTTTATTTTTTGAGATTTAATATTAAACAAGTACTAATTTGACCCAATTAGTTTTAAATGCCCAAATTTTATTAAATTTAAATTATCCACAATTTTTAATATTTACTAGCCCACATAAATTAAATGACTATTTGACCCAAAGAAAATATAAAGCCCAATTAGTATGTTTTTTAAAAAAAATTCTTTTATTATATAATATTTATTTGTCTATTTTTATTATTACTGGGTATTACATTCCACGTGGGGAAAAACATACCGGCTGCAGCGTCTCAAGCTTTCTCCCAAAATTTGAGAGAATTAGCACCAAAGGTATTACCAACAAAAGAGTTATTTAGATACATTGTTTTAACAAGCTTTCAAAAAATATTGACAAAATATAGTGGAAAGGGTTTCGGCAAAATGGTAAGTTTGAACTTCAAGAGTGGTGTTGATCATTTTTGCTTGCATCCGGGCGGGACTGCGGTGATTCAAGGTATAAGAAAGGGGATGGGGCTCAGTGAGGATGATGTGGAGCCATCAAGAATGACATTGCATCGATTTGGAAACACGTCGGCTAGTAGTTTGTGGTATGTTTTGGGGTATATGGAGGCTAAGAAGAGGCTTAAAAAGGGTGAAAGGGTTTTGATGATTAGTTTTGGAGCTGGATTTAAGTGTAATACTTGCTTGTGGGAGGTGGTTAGGGATTTGGAAGATGGTAATGTTTGGGAGGATTGTATAGGGAATTATCCTCCAAAAACCCTAAATAATCCTTATTTGGAGAAGTTTGGTTGGATCTATCAAGAAGATTAATCCCTTCTCTTTTTTGAGGAAATCAATAAGATTAATTATCTTAATTTGTGAGGTTTAGGTTTCATACTTAGTGAACTTGATCCTATATATGATTGCATTATTCAACTTTCCTTATTCACCATAAAGTTTCAATCTTTTTATTAAATTTTATTGATTATTGTATATATTCTTTTTAATTTCTTAATTTGTCATGCTGGGGTGGTTTATTTCAATAATTCCCTCATTTTCTTGATTTTGTTTGCTACAATATGTTGCTAGATGCCCTAAAATTCATCAGATCACAGTGTTAAAAACTATGTTTTTTGATAGTCAATACTAAATTATAGGCGTTGTATGTTGATATATTTTTACCATAAGCAGGCTTCTGGAGCCATCTTGATCCCACTTCATTCGACTCAAATCATATTTTATTATGTAGTGACAAACGCACGAGTGAACCCTTGTGCTTCACCTTATTCAACTCTATTTGCTTCACTGTACAGAGAGAGTAACCATGAAGTTTCAACTAATTTTGTTTGCTAAAATATATATGTTGCTAAATGCCCTAAAATTTATTAGATCACAGTGATAAACTCTATCTTTTCCGATAGTCATTACTAAATTATAGGCGTATGCTAATATGTTTTTAACCTAAGCAGGCTTCCCGGAGCCATCTTAATATCGCTGCATTCGACTCAAATTATTCACTGCTTAGAGATAATTAATGAAAGAGTGATTCTTTGTGCGCCACCTGTCTCAACTCTATTTACTCCACCATAGAGAGAGAGAGTAACACGAACCTTGCGAATGCTCCACCATGGAGTTTCAACTTGACTGGTCCAACAAGTATATGTTGAACCACCTCCTTACCCAAAAGATTAATCTATTAAATTAATTGAGGTTCTACCATACTTATTAAACCATCTATACTTTTGAATTTTTTTTCAATATATGAAATATCCCAACATTAATGCTCTGTTTGTTTACAGCAAAAAAATTTGATAAAAAAAAAATCATTTATGAGAAAAAGACTTGTGTTGTTTCCCTAAAACGAACACTTTGAGAGGTCATATTTTTGCAATATTTCTTAGAAACAAATAAATTAAGTCTGTGTGTAGTTGTATGCCCATAGAACACTTTGCCCGGGCCTAATTCTCTGTTCCCATTTTACCTGTCTTCCGCCTAAATTTTTGACACTTGACTTTTTACTTAACATTAATTAATTCAACTCTAAAATTAAGTAAGAGGACATGAGATGTTAAAATTTGGAGTGGTTAATTATTTAAGATTCCAACTACTTGGTGCATGGGGTCATTTTCATATATTAAATGATTCATCAGTTGGACAGCTAGCTAGCTCTCTCTTCTGTTTTTATGGTGCACTAGAGGGATAATTTCGACAGAATAAGATCATTTTCGACTGAATATTTCCCAACAATTCCATATAATTTAATGTGGTCGGAGATTAGTCTGTTCAGAATAGGGATGGTTATATAGTCGAACTATTATATTTAGTTCACTTTTATAAAAAAAAGTAAAAAAATCTTGTAATTACTATTCTTTATTTTAAAATTAAAAATATATTTCTTTTCTAACGTGAAATTCCTAAAATATTATATAACTTTTATTTTGATTGATTGATTGAGTATCATTATACCACTACTACTACTACTACAGGTTTACATAGACTAATGGATATATTTGGAAAACAAATTTCTTAAAAAACTTTTTTATACAAATATATTTCTAAACTTGGAATGGGGTTGGACATTATTTTAATAAACACAATTTTTAGAATATAAAAATTGTATTATCAAAAAATTAAATAAATCTATGATTTTTAAAAAATAACTCAAATCAGTGCTTCTCCCTCACTGCTTCTTCTTCACACATTCTTAATTTTCAAAAGAAAAAAAAACACAATTAACTTTAATTTTTTAAGTTGCTCTTAAAATTGAGTTACCCTGAAGTTTAAAGGAAATACATGAATACAAACAAGGTAGCTTTATACATGACACACTCACTGATACATATATAATACACTCACTGTTTTTAAAAGGCGACCTATATATGACTCATAACTATATAGTTTCAACTATTTTTAGTTCTTTAATAGAACCATAACCAAATTTTATAAATCAAAACTAACCCATATAACTAAATTTTGAAAATCAAAACTAACTCATAATTCTTGTAATCCAAACGTAATATTATTGTGATATTAAAGCCCTTTTATTCCCATTCATCTCCACCGAAATATCATGGAAAGTGGTCCTCCAGACCACACTCACGCTGTTGTCAGACTTAATTCTTGTAATCCAAACGTAACATTAATGTGATATTAAGGAATATCACCCATGTTGATGTTGTCTGACCTAATTCTTGTAATCTAAACGTAACATTATTGTGATATTAAAGTCCTTTTATTCCCATTCATCTCCACCAAAATATCACCCATGCTGCGGTTGGTTGTCAGACCTAATTCTTGTAATCTAAACGTAACATTATTGTGATATAAACTTTTTTTATTCCCATTCATCTCCACCGGACACATAACATTATTTTGAAATTAAAGTCCTTTTATTCCCGTTCATCTCCACCGAAATATATATCTACTCAACCACCCCAATCGCAAAACGGCTTTCATTATTTATAGCAAAATCAAGGTTCCACATATTATTATAGGCTTGCTCGGCTACTTATTGAGGCACAACAAGTAGACGTCTGCTTTCAATTCACCACTATCTCCGCTTCTCCTCCATCCTTCTAGCTCCGTTCCTCTGCCCACCAAAGCCCTCCTCAACACCACTGTTGGCGCCTATTGTCCAATCTGGCCGCCCCGACCTCGCCGTCGTGATTTTCAAGAAAATGAAGCACCCAAGGCTCCACCCCCAATTTACTCACCTGCAATACTCTCCTTTAACATACCCATCTCCCAATTTCTCACATAAGTCTTCAAACCCATAACCTTTACCATCTCCGATCTACTTCAGAACCATTAGATCAAGACTCAAGCACAATCATGAAGGAGAAAAAAGAACAAAAAAAAGAGTAGAAAATGAAGGCCCAAATCATTTATGCCACCATCGATAACATAAAAGAGAATAAAAAAAGTAGAAGACGAAGGTCCTGAGATTCAAGCAACTCATAAATAATTCTTCCATTTTTGCCCACTGCTACTCCATTGTTAAAGAGAGATAAGAATTAGGCGAAATAGAGCAGAGAGCTTTGGATAATGGCAAGGAATTGATGATGAAGAAATCAATTAGGTATGGTATAGCATTAATGATAGCAAAACGACCCAAGGACCTGTGTGTGATCAGCAGAGATGTGATGGAGGAGGAATTTGACGTCGGAGAATTTGCGGTGGGTGAAGAGGGGTGGGAGGAGAGTGAGGAGGCAGGAAAAGGGGGCCAAAAAAAAACCCAACTAAAACGACCAAAACACCTGCGTTTCGACAAGTAGGGTGTAAATTGAATGCGTGTATAGATTTACTCATAGTCCCAAGTGCAAATTTGAAAACAAACAAAACACTTGAAATTAATAGTCATATCTAAAAGCACACATAGATGAAGAATAAACAACAATAACACAAGTGCCTTTTCATTTTCATAGTAAAACAACTAGAATTCTAGATCTGAAGAGAACTATGTAGTTTACTTGTCATATAATTGAACAAAAACACAAGTCCGCTAGGATCCACCACTATAGGATAATTGTAAGCAAATCTCATAATTCAAATCTGGAATGAGATTTAATTACACAAACTAGCAAAATCTCCTCCAATAGATTCTACCCTACACCTTAATAGCATACTTTCTCAAGGGGAAGTACTTCTCCTTCTTCTTCTCTCGTTCAGTCTTCAACGATGCCTAGGCAAATAAAACAAACAGACACCAATTCAAAAAAGATCAACTTCCAAAAAAGCCTCAACTTTGAAAATACAATTCAGTAAAGATTTCCCCAAGATTAAGATCATCGAAATAATAATATATCAGCGCATTACAGAATATAATAAACAACAAAAGGTCAAAGTGCTACTGCAAGAAGTGGTATTTGTCGAATGTCAACATTTTTTTCAAATATTGAAAAATTTTCATTAGTTCCACTTAAAAAACTTTTCCAACGTTTTAATTGGATGAGCGAGCACCAATCTTACCTTCTCAATTATCAGCAATAAAGTATTCCGAGTTACAAGTTCCAACAAGTTATTAATTTACTTGGAAATAATTAGCCATGAAATTTTTTGGAAAATTCAACAAAGATTTAAATTTTCCATGAATGAAACTTATTCTAATTAACCAAGAAAAAGTAAATTCTAAGTGTAATAAAGAAATGAAGAATAAGCTAAGTATATACATACTAGAAAAAAGGAAGCAATAATTCAAAAAGCATAAAAGCTGAAATTTAAAGTAAAACAATACCTGGTGTTTGGTAAGACGCCTCCGGATGGCTCTCGTTTTTTTGGGACGCAAATCAAGCGGCACGTGTTTCTTGTTCTTGTAGGCTTCCCTCAGAGCAGCCTTTTGTTTCTGTCGCATCACAGTCAACACCTGCGCAATTGACAATCTCACAACTTTTCTGCAACCACAAAAACTCAAATCATGAAGAATGATCTTAGCTAACATATACACAAGCATAATATGAATACAGTTATATTAATCGACAATTCAAAAATTTATAACTACCAAGCGAACACTTACAGGTATGCAATAATCTCATCAAAATTGACTAGCATCATAAAATTGTACATAGTATAGCTAAATCCATGAATGTTCAACTAATTTCAAATCAGTCCTTGTATAAAGAGATCATTTCCACCCCGACAACACTTATGATTTGTTTGAAACACCGAAAGTTTAACAGAAAACATAGGGAATAGAGAAGAAAAATGGTAAGTGCAAAAATATACTCCTACATTAGAAAAAAATTACAGTCTATTACACTTGGTAGCAGTATGATCAGAGATATATGTGTACAAATAGTTGAATTAATTGTATACACTAAAGAGGGCTTGAATTTTTACTTTTTCATTTTTTTTCATCATTTCCTCACTATTTCTATGTTCAAAACGAAGTAGATTGTACCAGAAACGCCTTGATACTCATAATGCGACAAGTACGGTTGTAAAGTATCTCATACCTTCACATACTAAACATATCAAAAGAAATTGTTCTTCCGTAAATTACCAGCATTCAGATTGTGTACAATGTCTTAAAGGGACTAATTTAAGCCATTAATGTAAACAGATAAGAGAAGTAAACACCACTAAAGGGAAATACCCAAATTGACTCAATTGCAAATATAACAAGTAAAATAAAGGCCTACATGAAGGGTGAAAAAAATATTATTTATATGCATGTAATGCAAGTGTAGCAGAAAACTAAAATTGAAGGAAACTTATAAGATATAAGCTTTAAATCTCTACCTTTGAATTATCAGAAGTAACTATAATTCATTAAGTTGAATTTAACTAGTATTTTCACATACATGATTTACATATATACAAATATTGAGAAAAAATCATTTAGGGTCTGAGATAAAAAAAATATTGTAGAGAACTAACATCTTGGACAGCTTGTTAGGGGCGCCGCCGGTGACCTTGGCAACACGGAGAAGAGCAAGCTCAGCCTTGAGATCCTTAAGTTGATTCACTATATCCTGCTTCGATTTGGCCCTCAGCTCAGGTACCTTGATCCTCGCTGTTACATCAAATAATTGGAATTTTTTATTTCAGAATTGGCAATTGAATAATCCATAACATACTATTGATTACTTCTAAAAAAAACATTAAACTGAAATCGAAATTACAGAGGTGGATAGATTTGGGGCGGGCTTACCCATTGCAGTTGGTAGCTGCTTGTTCTTTGTTCCGAAAGGCCTAATACGAATTGGGAGGGATTTAGGGTTTTATTTCCAACGCTTTATATTTCGCTCGGACTGTATGCTGAATTGGGATGTATTTGTGATCGGGTTTAGATAATTTGGATTTAAGACTATCCAAGCCCATATTACTTAACACTTACACCCCTCAAAAGTTAGCCCACTATGATATTTTTGTTTTTTGTCCGACTGTGAATAATAATTTCAAAAAATATTTTAATGGGTTCTTTACACTATTATATAACAATTAAAAAATAATTACAAGATTAGTGTATTCACAAAATAATTACAAAAAGAATGCAAAGCAATAATTTTTCGGTAGAATTTCTGTACAACGCAGGAAATCCAACGGGTTTGGCTATGTGACCGTGACCGTAACCGTGACAGATGCACCGGTAAGCGATAACTACTGGAGGGAATCTGGAATTGCAATTATATCCATTTCAGTCCGTAGTATGTGAAGATGAGTGAGATTTTGGCGAAATGGAGGTTGTTGAAGGAAGAGATGTTTTTTTGGGGAGCGAAAGGAATGCTCTGATCTTCAGAGACGACGACGGAAATGAAGCTCAATCGTACTGCTCGATGATATTCGCGAGATCCTCATATGAGGTTATCGAAACTAATGCATCTAAGTCTTCCGTCGGCAACTGACACCGTAAACTAACGGATGTTCCACAGAATTCTCTAAGCTTCACCAATAGCTCTGTAACCAATAAAATATATATACATCTTAGTATTTTTTTTCTAAAAATGTACTAATAAGTGTAAATAACCCAATCAAAACCGACATTCACGAAAAAATTGGAAGATTTGGAAACCGACATTCTACTGCAGATACTAAATTTTATTTATGACTACTTGGTTACCCACAAAAACTAAAATGGCTACCTTTGTATGAAGGTTTGGCTATCAACTGCATCATATTCAAAATAATTTTATTTTTAAAATGTTATTTATAAATAACCAGCATGTACATAAATGGGAACTCTTACATGGCATTTCGAATACCATCTGCACCTTCTGTTAAAAAAATTATTTATACATACATTACTATCACTATAAAATTGATCATTCGGGATACCTTAATGAGATTTATTGGTCACTACATATTGGACAATTGAACACATGTTTATTGTGTTGTCTAATTAGGGTATATTATACATTGGAACTTCAATATACTAGAACTAGATACTTTTAAATTAAGATTCAAAAAATATTATAAATTGGATAAGTAATAATGGAATTCCTCAATATGTTCAATATGTTAAAATAATCAAAAGGTAAATAGTAACCAACATGATGAAGTTCTGTCACTCACTAATACGTATTTGGTTACTTCTAAAAGAAAGAGTCCAAAAAACCCAATATGAACAAACAAACAATGTCAAACAACTTGTAATATAATAAAAGACCAATCAACATTATTCAAATATATAAGCACTAGTAACCAAAATACAATCAGCAGGTTTTCAAAACCAATTTAATCAACATTCATATTGTTAAAAAGTATTTAGTAACCAAATCAGAATATAACAGTAACCAAATGAAACAGTGACGACGACCACAAACGAACCAAACGAAGCAGCGACGTTTGAAAACTTAGAAACAGAGTAAATGCATAAATCATGGGCATGGTCCTGTAGCAATCTTGTGTCGAATGAATCATCTGATTGCAATAACTATGTACAATCACTACTACAAAACAGTAAATAGACAACACAAAAAAACGTTGTGATTTCAGTCGGAAAAACGTCGTGGTTAAGGGTGTCATCTATTTGACACCCTTACACAATGTTTTAAAAACGTTGTAGTTAAGCACAATACACAACGTTTTTTAGGAAAAAAACGTTGTAGATTTGTTTTTCAAAAATTAACATATGCTTAAAACGTTGTAGTAGGTATGATTCCACAACGTTTTTTGGATAAAAAACGTTGTTGTTTAGTATATCAGACAACGTTTTTTAAATGTTGTAGATAAAGAAAAAAAAAGGATGTGATCCACCTATATTACCAATACACCTGCAATATGCTAAATGCCATAATATATATAGCCAAAATGTATCAACCATTCAAAATACATCCCAATAATACCATTCGTTTACAGTTTCAAATTACTAAATCCATAAAATATATACCAAACTATCTATATATACATCTCAAATTCACTTTTCAATCCACAAAATAAACCAAACTATATGACTGTAACAAGAAAACATACACTGTGTAACATACAATTATCAGATTATTACATACACTGTGATGGAAATCGCTTCCTCGGCCTTCCTTGCAGAGCTGCAAGCTCATCTTTATCCTTTGGAACCTGAAAATGGATTGGATAAGCAAGATGCATAAATTTAAGTGAACACCAAATATGAACCATATATAGAAACTACAGCATCTCAGCTAGTCAGTAGCCATCTCGAATCAGCTTTAAAATCTACATTAACAACCTGAATTAAAATTTAGAGGAAGAGATTTTGATACCTGATAAGAATGAAAAAGGAACATAGGTATACCATTCACTTAAATTACGTTTTGTTTTTATTTTAATAAAAAAATCAAAATATAAATGCATCCAGAGGGTGGTTATTGCAGAACTTCCAAACATGTTCTCCATATAATATGCTTTTCTCAACAATTCCCTACAGAAAAGCACCAATTTAAAGAAACAGGAATGCATGAAACAGCATATCTGGAATATATTAGTACCTCAATCTTTGCCCAATGTTCATACGCAGAATACTGATCCCATGTCTCCCGACTTTGTCAACTACTTTATAAGAGACTGAAAGTTACCCATGAGAATATATCATCCTCTGCCAAGCTTGATGCAGGACTCATGGGGCTCTTACTAGAAGTCGTCCATCTGTGCTCTATTGGTGCAGGTGCAGGTATATGTTCCTTCTCTATGAGCTGCATCACATTTTCTATATATTCAATATCTTTCATGTTAGGCTTTGCTAAGGTTCCAGCAGGAAAACAGATCTCTGAGACCCACTGCTGGCCACCACAATCAAAGCCCAGAATTTCATCACTCCAGCCTAATCGATATCCCTCTGACCGCCTCCAAAACTTGGCCTCAGCTTGATTAACCTTTATGACATGGTCTTTGTTGAGAGGATTAAGCGCAAGTAGCTTATCTCTCAACTCCGTAAATGAAAGCTCGTTTATGTCTGGTTCATTGTCATTTGACGATTTTGAAACCACTTCTTCACCTCTGTAAATAAATTATGATTCGTTAAAATACAATCAAATTTCAAGCCTATCATTTTACTCAAGAAATTAATGAAGTGGCATTTTACTAAAGGCAGAACAATGGAGAAGTATAGGTGAAAAAACATGGGAAAACCTAAAGCAAACGAAAACAGTTTAACATTGGCTACTTATAAAATATCTTTCACAGCAGCTTATATCTATAATTACAACTTTTTTCTCACCAAAAACCAGAATTAGGGGAAAAGGAAAGAACCAGAAAAAATATTAACAAGTAATTTACCAGAGTAACCGACTAAATATAACGTAAAAATAACACCAATACAGAATAGATCAATGATGATAAGTTCCCATCCAAATGCGTCATGTTCAATAAAGCACTACTAATGGCTAAAAATTAGATGATATGAATAATAACACTTACCTGTACTTCTTCAGTGATTCCTGGTAGAGATCTCGGATTTGTTGCATAGTTTCATCCTTGCTATATTTTGGTTTGAACTTTGGCATGCCTTTCCATTTTGACAAAGGATTACACCTCACTACCACAACAGTGTCAGTATATGGAATGTTAGAAAATCTACATTAACATCACAGTGTGTGTGGCAAATCAGATTATTACATCACCATTCAGAAACTTGAGGTGAGCAATGACAGTATCTTTCATCATTACCTTAACATTTTCTTCTCTTTCTTTGAATCTGTCAATCAACTTTGGACAAGCCTGCACCATAAATAATTTCATGATCATTTTACGGGGATTAGTCACCTTCATTTAGTAAAGATAGTAAAAAAATTGTAACACATCCTTTCTTCTTCATTTTTTGACAAGTGTTTGTTCATTCATAATCTGGCATTCAATCTTGAGATTAATACATTCTGAAAATACTTATTGCTAAACTGGGGAGACTAGGGTGCAAAATATCTAAACAGAAACTTTTCGGTGCAAATTATACCTCCTCATATAGCTTTGAGAGCATCTCAGGACGAGAAACAATTAAAGCTGCCAAACATTTAGCAGCAGCCCTTCGAACTTTCCAGCTAACATCCTCATCATCTGTATATTCATTAACACTCTCACTACAAGGACATTAAGTTATCACAGATTAGGAAATAACGAAATAACTTCAGTAAATCAAACTCTAGACCGTCAAGATGACAAGTATACAAGCAAGAAATCAAGGGCAACAGATGCAGTAGGAGCAGAATATTGAGAAATGGTGTATGTTAAAGTGAAGAGTTTGCCATCGATGGAGTTATACATCATAAATCATAATATAAGCTGTCATTTCTATATATTGTAACAAACTAAAATTCTTTAACAATGTCATCACTGTTATCTAATCTGTAGGCACAAAACACTCACAGGAACATCAAGGGTTCATCTCACCTCAACCTATTGCTGTTACCCCTGGCTAGAAACACTATCAAGCTTTATGTAAAGTCAAAAATAAATGCAGAAAGCATTTGGCATGAAGGGAAAGATATTACTGACATGATAAAATGGAGGTGAACTGTGACACCCCCAAATCCGGGTACTTCAATTCCACGGGATTTGGTGTTCACTGTACAAATATCATCTATCTATCTACCCATGATAAATGCAAACCATACAATTAATAGATAGAAATAATAATAAATCTCCTTAAGGGTTACAACATCCAAATAATAATAATACAATCCCAGGTTAAACTAACCTTAAACATCTGTGCGGAATCATAAACAAATAAGTCTTAAATAACATCAGTAACTCAAGTCTTAAACATAAATACATCATCTAATAAAAATAACAAGTCTTCATCACTTGCTAACTTTGCCCTTGCCTTTACTAGTGGAAGGTTCATCGGTTCTTTCGTTCTTAACTGCAATGTTATTATTAAGCAAGAGTGAGCATTATTGCCCACAAGTATAATAATGAAATAATAGTATAATAACATGCAAGTAAATCAAAAACATCTGAATGAAAGCTTAACTTTTGAATCAAGAATGAATAACAAGAATCAAAAGAATTCTGAGGGTCATAAGACCTTGAACTATGTCCTAGGTTATCAAGGGTTATACTTGAAACCTTTAACAGTCATAAGACTATGGACCTTTCTTCACGTACTTAGGGGGATCAGCCCTTAGTACCATACTGTGCACAATATTTTAACGCTAACGCATAAGTAAATCCCTTTGCAAGGTTGTTCATCTCAGTTTGACATTCGAGTCCGCACCAAAGGAAGTTTGGTTTGGATAATTCAATAAAGGTTCTGAAATTTAGAACGTTTATCAACTAAGGACTAGTTGAATCAATAAAATTCATTAGTCTAATAAGGTTCAACAATAATGATATTCAATTCGAATAATAATCTCAAGAAGTATACAATAGAATAATTATTGTATAACTGAATCATCCTTTGAAAAGATAAATCTTTAATAAAACAATTGAACTTGAATAATAGTAACGATAATTTACTCGAGGTAACTAATAACTTGAACAATAATGACAAGTAGGGTTAGGAAACTTGCCTCGTGTGTAAGCTAAACGATTACTACTTCCGTTCACCACAAATCCTACACACATACCATATGTATTAACGACATTTATTAGTTACATTTTTACTTAATTATTTAATATAAACTCCACTTTATTTAACAAATCATTACCCTTCTAATTTAATTACTTAATTAAATTAGAATATTTTCATTCTCTTACTATTATTACACTCGAATAAATTATTTCATAATAATTTCCATCGAATATTTATTTTATTCAATAAATATCTCAATTAAAATATTTACTTTATTTTATAAATATTTTAATAATAATTTTCATCGAATATTTATTTTATTCCATAATATCTCAATTAAAATATTTAATTTATTTTATAAATATTTTAATAATAATTTTCATCGAATATTTATTTTATTCCATAAATATCTCAATTAAAATATTTAATTTATTTTATAAATATTTTAATAATAATTCTCATCAAATATTTATTTTTATTTTTTTATATTTTTTTTATTATTATTATTTTTAACCGTCGGGGCGGGGTAATTTAGTTTGGTAACGCCGGCCGGGGGCGGGGTTACCCAGGCTCATTTTCTACAGTTTCTGCAATTCTGCAATTCGCTAACAAAACAAAGCCAAATTAGGCCAAAAATCAATCACAGGTAAAATTATACATGAATATGGTCATAACTTTCAATTAGTTATTTTTACACGAATTTAGACTTACCCAATCATTGTAATACATATATAATCATTACTTAACCCATCTAGCATGATTTTTAACAAGTTACAACACATAATTTGCAAAATCAACACATTTACTTCCACTGTTCTTGATGTTCTTGAAGGTTTTGAAAATAAAACATGAAAATTGTCACTACAGATTCGTTATAACACCGAATCCGTTTATTTAAACTTTGGTCTCTTCGTATCAACATGCATAATGATATACGAGTATAAAATTTAGGGATAATATACGATCAATACATAAAATATCACGTATAAGGCCATAAGGTCAAAACCCATACTCTGTAATTTTGTAGAAATCATATACGATGTAATATTATGAAACTGATGATATGGAATCATGAAATATATATATAAAATACGATTTGATACATCTTAACCCATAAATAACTCATAAATATTACTCATTTCTCAATCACAGAGGCTTTACAGAAACTTTGAAAGCCATTTTCTTATAAAAACTTAATGACGTAAAATAGAATTTGGGAAGAAAAATTACCCAGAGTATAATTAATGGAAGATGAATTCCTTCTCAGATGACTCTCACAATCCTCTTAACAACTCTGACTTCTCAACTCTTTCTCTGTATTTCTCTATGTTATACTTTCTA
This sequence comes from Panax japonicus, assembly GCA_020205505.1. Taxonomy (NCBI): domain Eukaryota; kingdom Viridiplantae; phylum Streptophyta; class Magnoliopsida; order Apiales; family Araliaceae; genus Panax; species Panax japonicus. Next base: position 86,428,006 of record CM035113.1, read on the forward strand.
GACTTAGGCAAATAATGAAGAAGAAATAAAAGAATGCGTAAACTAAATAATGAACAACTGACGCGTTGGTGGTCAGTTACCCAGTCATGGGTTAACTGGCCCCAACTCTCTTTAGTGCCATGTTTGCCTAGCTAGAATAGGTTTCAAAAACCATTTAATTTAATAAAACTTTATCACATAGTTAATTCATGTCACACCCACTTGCACAATAATCAAATATCTTATTTAATATAAATAAAATATAATAACTTATCATAAATTCACATAGTCATATATTTAGTTTTCTCATTAATTAATAATGTCAAATTATTAACTCTTTAATTAATAATTAATTTAATTAAAATAACATCATGCTTAATTAAATATTTTATTTAATTCAATAAACTCAATTAATTACATACTTGAATAATAATTATTCTCCACATTAATTTAATAAATGTAATACATATAATTAAATTAATCTACCACAATTGCATCAAATAATTATTTAATCCAATAATTAAATCATCGAAAAATATTTATTTAATTCAATAAATATTAAAATTAAATTACAAAAATCTCGTTCGTCACATCTTTCCCCCCTTAATAGGATTTTGTCCCCAGAATCACGACTCAATAAATTCAACCCATTACATTCTTCCCCCCTTATAAAGATTCTGTCCCCAGAATCGGTTACACATAATTAAGTAAATAAATGAGGGTAATTCTTCATCATATTTTCTTCGAGTTCTTACGTAGCTTCGTCAGCGTTGTGGTTCCTCCAAATTACCTTAACAGAAGGTATAACTTTATTTCTGAGAACTTGTTCTTTTCAGTTGACAATTTGGATAGGAATTTCTTCGTAAGATAAGTCTTTCTCAAAATGTAGGTGTTCATATTCAATTACATGCTTGTAATCAGCCTTTTAGGGTCGTAATACAGAAACATGGAAGACGTTGTGGACATTCTCGAGTGCTGGAGGTAAGGCTACCTCGTACACAACTTCTCCGATTCTTCTCAGTACTTCAAAGGGTCCAATGAATCTTGGGCTCAATTTTCCTTTCTTTCCGAACCTGATCTTCCCCTTCCAAGGAGAGACCTTCAAGAAAACATAACTACCTGATTCAAACTCGTTATTTTTACGATGTGGATCAGCGTATTTCTTCTGTCGATCTTGAGCCACTACCAGTCGTGCTCGGATCACTTTGACTATTTCTGTCATCTGCTGTACCAATTCTGGCCCTAGCAATTGTCTTTCACCAACTTCATCCCAGTAAAGAGGAGTTCTGCACTTTCTGCCGTATTACGCTTCGTAAGGCGGCATGCCTATACTAGCGTGGTAACTGTTGTTGTAACCGAACTCTACTAATGGTAGGTGATCATTCCAATTTCCTTTAAAGTCCATCACACAGGCTCTTAGCATATCTTCTAATGTCTGAATCGTTCTCTCACTCTGTCCGTCTGTTTGAGGGTGGTAAGCTGTACTCATTCGCAATTGCGTACCCATGCATTCCTGAAGACGTTTCCAGAAATTTGATGTGAAGCGCGGATCCCTATCTGAAATAATTGATACCAGAACTCCGTGCCTCGAAACAATCTCTTTTACGTATAGCCTCGCCAACTGATCTAAGTTGAATCTTATTTTGATCGGAAGGAAGTGTGCAGATTTCGTCAGTCGGTCAACGATAACCCATACTGCGTCGTAGCCTTTATGAGTCGTCGGAAGGCCAACCACGAAGTCCATTGTAATATGTTCCCATTTCCACTCTGGGATCTCTAACGGTTGTAACAATCCACTCGGTCTCTGATGTTTCGCTTTCACTATCTGACAGGTCAGCCACTTGGCAACACATTCTGCAACATCACGCTTCAAATTCGGCCACCAGAAATGTTGTCTAAGATCTTGGTACATCTTGGTACTACCAGGGTGAATCGAATATCGTGAACTACGAGTCTCGCTTAAAATATCTTCCTTAATCTCTTGAACTGGCGGTACCCAAATTCTATTATCAAATCTCAGTATTCCTTCCTTATCCATCTTAAATCTTGATTTGGTTCCTTCAGATATCTTCTTTGTCACATTTTTACATTCTTCGTCCTGAAGCCTGAGCCTCCTTAACTTTATCCAGTAGGGTTATACCAGATTGCATCTGAAATTTTTTCTCATCAATCTCCATAGGATACTTCACTTCCAATCCCAGTTTCTCTATTTCTGCAATTAGCTCGTCTTGAGCAGTCAACATCATCAACTTCTCCCGACCCTTTCTACTCAAGGCATCGGCAACGACATTCGCCTTACCCGGATGGTATAAAATCTCACAGTCGTAGTCCTTAATTAACTCCAACCACCTTCTTTTACGCATATTCAAGTCCTTCTGCTTGAAAATATATTTCAGACTCTTATGGTCCGTATATATTTCACACTTCTCCCCGTAGAGATAGTGCCTCCAAATTTTCAAAGCAAAAACAACTGCAGCTAACTCCAAGTCATGGGTCGGATATCCCTTCTCGTAATCCTTCAATTGTCGTGATGCATACGCAATGACTTTGCCGTTTTGCATCAGCACACATCCAAGTCCTTTATGCGATGCATCACTATAAACAACAAAATTTCCTGCATCATCCGGAAGAGATAACACATGGGCCGTACTCAACCTCTTCTTCAATTCTTGAAAACTTTCCTCACACTTATCCGTCCAAACAAATTTCACAGCTTTTCGAGTTAAATTCGTTAACGGAGTTGCGATCTTGGAAAAGTCTTGTATGAACCTTCTATAATATCCTACCAATCCAAGAAAACTTCCTACTTCCGACGGCGTCCTCGGCTGATCCCAGTTAATCACGGCGTCGACTTTGGATGGATCTACCGAAATTCCGTTTTTTTCGATCACGTGCCTAAGAAATTTCACTCGTTCAATCCAAAATTTGCATTTCGAAAACTTGGCATACAACTTTTCCCTTCTCAATACTTCCAACGTTAATCTCAAATGCTCTTCGTGTTCTTCTTTGGTTTTCAAATAGACCAAAATGTCATCTATAAATACCACTACAAACTTGTCCAAAAACGGCTTGAACACACCATTCATTAGTCCCATAAATGCTGCAGAAGCATTCGTAAGACCAAACGACATTACTAAAAATTCGTAGTGACCGTATCGTGTTCTGAACGCAGTCTTTGGTACATCCCCCGGCCTCACCTTCAATTGATGATAACCGCTTCTGAAGTCTATCTTGGAAAAGTATCTCGCTCCCTTCAATTGATCAAACAGGTCGTCGATCCTCGGTAATGGATATCTGTTCTTAATCGTGACCTTATTCAGTTCTCTGTAGTCAATGCAGAGTCGCATCGATCCATCCTTTTTTTTCACAAACAACATTGGCGCTCCCCACGGCGATACGCTCGGTTGAATGTACTTCTTGTCCAACAATTCTTGTAGTTGTACCATTAATTCCTTTATCTCTACTGGTGCCATTCGGTATGGTGCCTTCAATATTGGAGCAGTTTTGGGCGCTAGATCGATTACGGAATATACCTCTCTATCTGGTGGAAGTCCTGGTAAATCATCTGGAAATACGTCGACGAAATCCCTCATAATCGGTATTTCTTCTACCTTCAGATTCTCTTTTCAACTATCGACTATGTAAGCTAAGTATCCTACACAGCCTTGTTTTAACAACTTCCTGGCCTGCATCATCGTCAGACAACTCGCTTGTCTAGGCGACTTGCTACCATAAAACACAACCTTTGATGGAGTCATAAGGTTAATACGTTTCTTTTGGCAATCAATTACAGCCCCATAATTGGATAACCAGTCCATACCCAAGATAACATCAAATTCTCCTAGTCTAATAGGGATAAAATCTACGTTCATAATGTTACCCTTAATATCCACCCTATAGTTCTTGTGTACGTATTTAACATGGATCACTTCTCTATTCGCAATTTCTATGTTAATGGGGTATTCTAACTCATCCTTAGGCAATTTTAAGTTCTTAGCAAAGTCATCGGATATAAATGAACAAGTAGCACCCGAATCAAATAATACATAAGCATTAACTTTATTGATCAGAATGATACCTGACACCACATCGCGAGACTGCACTGCATCCTGAACTGTCATGTTGAATGTTCTGGCGGTCGGTCGGTTGGTTGCAGTTGGTCCTGTGATAGTCAGAGTGCTTCCACCGTTGTTTCCTCTATTCCCTCCTGATCCTGTTCCTCCAGATCCCTTATTAGGACAATCCCTTGCAAGATGATCCTTTGAGCCACAAGTGAAGCAGGCACCCTTCTTTGGTTTAGAACAGTTAGGTGCTATGTGGCCTTCCTGACCACAATTGTAGCATAATCGTTTTCCCTTCATGCAAACTCCCAAATGAGCTACTTCCACCAGTCTTGTTAATTCCTTCATTTTCACTCTTTTTCTTCTTCTGATCTTGATTATATTTAGATACCGCATCGTTTCCACCTTCAGCGAGTATGGCCTTCTCTAACACTCCAGCAAAGGTGTTCAATTGGAACATTGACACCTTGCTATACAATCAGGGCTTCAGTCCCTACTCGAAACGTCTTGCCTTTCTCTCGTCAGTATGCACTTGATACGTGGCGAACCTAGCCAATTTGTTGAACCTTGCCGCATAATCTGCTACGGACATATTCCCTTGTTTCAACTCCAAAAACTGAACTTCCATTTGGTTTTGCGAACTAGTCGAAAAATACATCTCGAAAAACATCTCCTTAAATCTCTCCCAAGTTATTACACCTTCTCCTCCCCGTACTTTGTTTGCCTGCCACCAATAGCTGGCTTCAGACTTCAGCATGAATGTTGCATATGCGGTCTTCTGGTCTTCCCTTACTCTGGCGACATCAAACACCTTCTCCATCTCCATAACCCACGTTTGAGCCTCAATTGGGTTCATGGAACCTTTGAACTCTGGCGGTCCCACCGCCTTGAAGTCCTTAAACGTTGTGTTTGGTGGAGCTTGAGGTTGGTTATTCATGGCTCCAGTCAGTAAGTTCACCAACTGCTAAACGGGATTAGCGTTGGCATTATTGTTATTATTGGTTGACTCTTCCTGAGCAGGGTGACGTTGTTGTCTTCTCCTTGGCGGCATTTTTCTGTTAAATAAATGCTTATTAGAACTTTATTTATTTCTCTAAATAGTTAAGGCATTACTTAACAATATATCATATTCATTTAACACATTATCTCAAACAACTTGATATATTTTCATTTAAATCAAAAGTTTTAACATTAAACGATAGTATAACTGCTATTTACATCAACTATCCTGGAATAAAGAATCCACATGATTAAAACATTCAAATATTCTTTCGTTCATAAACATGTCAGAATTTACATCTAAAAACTAATTAAGTCTTTCACATAACTAAACAAATTCTATCACTGTCTATCAAGGTTCTGATTAGCCTTGCTACGCTCCTCTTCTAAGATGCAATGCATCGTCCTGCGATCCATCATGTATAATTGTAGTCCTTCGAACTAGATTGGGTACCTCAAAACTCGATCTTGGGTCTCATTCATTGCCTTGTTAAGTGTAGAGTACGTTTCCCCAATCTTTGCTTTCTTTGCACGACTATCATCCTCTGCACGATCAGCTTGACGCGATTCTCTTACCCAGCCTTCCTCTGCTATGTTCAACCTTTCAGAGGTTTCCTTCAGTTCCTTCTTCATTTTCTCTATCTCCTCGGTCTTATCTTCAGTTTGACCCTTCTCATGGACCAAATCCCATTCTACATTTGCCAGTCGAGAGTGAATAGTCGAAATCTCCCTCTCCTTCTGCTCTAGAGTTATATGCTGAATAACCGCTCGCTCACTCAAATCATGGACCTCGTCTCGTAACTCCACGTTACGGTCGTATAATGTGTCATACATCTCACCATCAACGGTGTACCGTGGTAACTCCTCTTCTTCCTCTTCCTCTTCCTCTACAAATTCCTCCTCAGAATCAGTCTCGGGCTCATTCTCCTGACCAACAACAATGATCAATGGAGATGACTCCCTCTGTACCAGCTGCTCCCTAACGACATGAATGTCTTGGGGCTCCTCCTCTGTCGGTACTATAGGTACACGGGGTTCCTCCTCAGCTTGACTAGCTTCTCCAACATTCGACATCCTGACAACAAAATTTTTAAGTTTTAGTTACTAAGTCGTATCATCTAACGCATACTTTAACACATAAACACATAATGTGACGCCCCCAAAATAGGTCCATTCCATCCAACCCATTTTGAGTCGCCAAATACATGGTACAGAAACAACCACAACTTTTACAACCCATAAACTGTGAGTTTGAATACAAACATTGTCATACCCAACTATGTCCTCAATACAATTATTGATTTATTATTTTACAAAAATGGTGAGGACTACTAAACAACTCTCTCAAGGACCATCAATTCATACCCCGACTCGTACTCGCTATATTCTCGTCTCCTGAGAAGAAAAATGGAACAAAAAGGAAAAGGGTGAGCTCAACTAGCTCAGTAAAGAATATTATGACTAAGATAATATACAACAAATTATCGTTAGTCTTCAACAGGGAAAAATCTAATAGAATACAATAGACAACAAGTTTTAAATCAATATTCGCAGCGGAAAATATTAATTCATAGAAGAGTTACGTAGAGGATGAAATCTACTAATGTCTATGAATTTAACAGTCCATCAACAGTATTTCTATCCCTGTAACATCAATCAATACACATCTTGAATCATATATTCATCCTTGCACTACAGGCCAAGGATATTCATCTGTTGGTCATGTTCATCTAAACACCTGTTCATCTTTGCACTACGGGCCAAAGATATTCATCAGAAATCATTCATCTTTGCACTACAGGCCAAAGATATTCAATAATAACATCCTTTAAGACTGAAGATGATAAAATTATTTTTAAAGAAGCGAATCCAGTGAAACAAAATGACAAGGATTAAGGATTAAGGATTCGTACTTTGTTTTGTCCATGTCCACAAATACCTCAAAAATAATCATAGTGGTGTAAAATTCAAGAATGATCAAAACATGGATACAATCAAAGCTAGTATCCACAATAGATATTTTGGACGAAAAGAAAAAAAAATAATTTTTCTGTGAATAGTGTCGTATTCGTGAATAGTGTCGTATACGTGAATAGTACCGTATACGTGAATAGTAACTCCGGCACAAAAAGTTCCAAATTTGATAAAAAAGTTCACCAATATTCCGGCATAATGATATTGAAGAAAAAATATCATTTGAGAAGAAGATAACATCCCTTACCTCAAAATAGCCGTACTTCTGACTGAATTTCGGTATATTGCTGACAGAAACTCGCACCGTATAGCAACACTCAAAGTATACTCACAAGAATACGCTCGATAATATAGAGAGAGAAAGAGAGAAAACTTTGTTTCTGGTGTGATTTTCAATTCTAACCTAGCCCTCTATTTATAGGAAAATGTTAGAACGCCAAAGGAGACTAAATTAATATAATATTAATATTTACAAAACATTCAAGCCAACCACCAAGGAATCTGATTTTAGCCATCAAACACATGTTAAAGATGCCCACCAACCTTTGAAAAACGTTTTTGTAATAAAAAAATAATTAAACTTTCAAAAATCAATTATTTCGGAACCCCGAAACTTCAATAATTCACAATAAATAGCTCATTTGTCAGAAAATTCAAATCTCGCGACTTTCCATGGGAAATTCCATTCTCTACAACTTTGCAGAAGAAAATTTTTCCAAATTCCAAATAGAAATTGACCGAAATTCACAAACGGGCGATTTTACAGTCTATACTCAATTTTCGGTCAAAAATTATGTCCACCGACACACAAAACATGTGTTAAACATTTAATGCCACAAAAAATACTCTACCTCCTCATATACTCATATATCCCACATTCATTGTAAAAATATCACCGTTAATATATTATTAAAATAATATATTTAAATGAATTATTTTATCAGAAAAAGATAAAATATTAATTTTCAACAATTGTCACATTAAAATTTTTCTCCATCTATATCCACATAAAATAAATATTTTCTTTATCATAATAATCAATAATTAATTATTAAAAATAATATTACAGAATCACAGTACTGACAACCAGGCCATTCCCAGGATAGAGGGGGCTTTCCAATAAGGATTTCTCCTTACTGGCGCGCAATTAGATGACCAAACCTCTCCTTGACAGAACTTTCTAGACATTGCCAATAATGTTATCTGATAATATTATTCAAATAATATGAATTATTGATCTGATAATGGAAAATACTGTGCAATGACAATTATTGAAACAATAATAATATAAATATCAACGCAGCAATTATTGAATCAATAAAGTAATAAACAGTAACTCCTGTAGCAATTATTGAGTAGTGCCTTCTTACGTAAGGATCAATAATTCAAAATACTGTGCAATACCGTGTGCCACTGTGTAACAACGCGTATTACTGTATTTTAACCATCGGGTATTCCAACAGTAGTAAACGGTAACAACTACGCCGTTATTTTTTTAAACAACTTATATTTGTCGTTTTCTTCCTCCAATCACTTTTCGTTATGGGGCCCACACATGGCTGCGCCGTCGTACGAATATTCCCCGACAGTACGAATATTCCACGACCAAACGAATATTCCCCGACAACAATGAATATTTTATAACCACTTGCTTATTTTGAAATATTTGCGTATTTTGCCCATAACTATCCTCATTAATCAAATCAACCCTTACTATTCAAAATAATAATTAAAGAAAATTAAATTTCATTTATTAATTATTTGGGGTCTTACACATAAGGTCTTTTATTATCTTCAATGAATTACATAAATTCATTTCTTATAACTCGATAAGAGTTTTCCATCACTATCTTCTTTCTATAAGGCTACTACCTAAGGTTGTTCCCCCACCTAAGGTTCATAACCTACAGCTTTGATACCAACTTGTGACACCCCCAAATTCGGGTACTTCAATTCCACGGGATTTGGTGTTCACTGTACAAATATCATCTATCTATCTACCCATAATAAATGCAAACCATACAATAGATAGAAATAATAATAAATCTCCTTAAGGGTTACAACATCCAAATAATAATAATACAATCTCAGGTTAAACTAACCTTAAACATCTGTGCGGAATCATAAACAAATAAGTCTTAAATAAAATCAGTAACTCAAGTCTTAAACATAAATACATCATCTAATAAAAATAACAAGTCTTCATCACTTGCTAACTTTGCCCTTGCCTTTACTAGTGGAAGGTTCATCGGTTCTTTCGTTCTTAACTGCAATGTTATTATTAAGCAAGAGTGAGCACTATTGCCCACAAGTATAATAATGAAATAACAGTATAATAACATGCAAGTAAATCAAAAACATCTGAATGAAAGCTCAACTTTTGAATCAAGAATGAATAACAAGAATCAAAAGAATTCTGAGGGTCATAAGACCTTGAACTATGTCCTAGGTTATCAAGGGTTATACTTGAAACCTTTAACAGTCATAAGACTATGGACCTTTCTTCTCGTACTTAGGGGGATCAGCCCTTAGTACCATACTGTGCACAATATCTTAACTCTAACGCATAAGTAAATCCCTTTGTAGGGTTGTTCATCTCAGTTTGACATTCGAGTCCGCACCAAAGGAAGTTTGGCTTGGATAATTCAATAAGGGTTCTGAAATTTAGAACGTTCATCAACTAAGGACTAGTTGAATCAATAAAATTCACTAGTCTAATAAGGTTCAACAATAATGATATTCAATTCGAATAATAATCTCAAGAAGTATACAATAAAATAATTATTGTATAACTGAATCATGCTTTGAAAAGATAATAAATCTTTAATATAACAATTGAACTTGAATAATAGTAACGATAATTTACTCGAGGTAACTAATAACTTGAACAATAATGACAAGTAGGGTTAGGAAACTTGCCTCGTGTGTAAGCTAAACGATTACTACTTCCGTTCACCACAAATCCTACACACATACCATATGTATTAAAGACATTCATTAGTTACATTTTCACTTAATTATTTAATATAAACTCCACTTTGTTTAACAAATCATTACCCTTCTAATTTAATTACTTAATTAAATTAGAATATTTTCATTCTCTTACTATTATTACACTCGAATAAATTATTTCATAATAATTTCCATCGAATATTTATTTTATTCCATAATATCTCAATTAAAATATTTACTTTATTTTATAAATATTTTAATAATAATTTTCATCGAATATTTATTTTATTCCATAATATCTCAATTAAAATATTTAATTTATTTTATAAATATTTTAATAATAATTTTCATCGAATATTTATTTTATTCCATAAATATCTCAATTAAAATATTTAATTTATTTTATAAATATTTTAATAATAATTCTCATCAAATATTTATTTTTATTTATTTTTATTTTTTTTATATATTTTTTATTATTTTTTTTAACCGTCGGGGCGGGGTAATTTAGTTTGGTAACGCCCGCCGGGGGCGAGGTTACCCTAGGCTCATTTTCTGCAGTTTCTGCAGTTCGCTAACATAACAAGGCCAAATTAGGCCAAAAATCAATCACAGGTAAAATTATACATGAATATGGCCATAACTTCCAATTAGTTATTTTTACATGAATTTAGACTTACCCAATCATTGTAATACATATATAATCATTACTTAACCCATCTAGCATGATTTTTAACAAGTTACAACACATAATTTGCAAAATCAACACATTTACTTCACTGTTCTTGATGTTCTTGAAAGTTTTGAAAATAAAACATGAAAATTGTCACTACGGATTCGTTATAACACCGAATCCGTTTATTTAAACTTTGGTCTCTTCGTATCAACATGCATAATGATATACAAGTATAAAATTTAGGAATAATATACGATCAATACATAAAATATCACGTATAAGGCCATATGGTCAAAACTCATACTCTGTAATTTTTTAAAAATCATATACGATGTAATATTATGAAACTGATGATATGGAATCATGCAATATATATATAAAATACGATTTGATACATCTTAACCCATAAATAACTCATAAATATTACTCATTTCTCAATCACAGAGGCTTTACAGAAACTTTGAAAGCCATTTTCTTATAAAAACTTAATGACGTAAAATAGAATTTGGGAAGAAAAATTACCCAGAGTATAATTAATGGAAGATGAATTCCTTCTCAGATGACTCTCACAATCCTCTTAACAACTCTGCCTTCTCAACTCTTTCTCTGTATTTCTCTATGTTATGCTTTCTAGACTTAGGCAAATAATGAAGAAGAAATAAAAGAATGCGTAAACTAAATAATGAACAACTGACGCGTTGGTGGTCAGTTACCCAGTCATGGGTTAACTGGCCCCAACTCTCTTTAGTGCCATGTTTGCCTAGCTAGAATAGGTTTCAAAAACCATTTAATTTAATAAAACTTTATCACATAGTTAATTCATGTCACACCCACTTGCACAATAATCAAATATCTTATTTAATATAAATAAAATATATTAACTTCTCATAAATTCACATAGTCATATATTTAATTTTCTCATTAATTAATAATGTCAAATTATTAACTCTCTAATTAATAATTAATTTAATTAAAATAACATCATGCGTAATTAAATATTTCATTTAATTCAATAAACTCAATTAATTACATACTTGAATAATAATTATTCTCCACATTAATTTAATAAATGTAATACATATAATTAAATTAATCTACCACAATTGCATCAAATAATTATTTAATCCAATAATTAAATCATCGAAAAATATTTATTTAATTCAATAAATATTAAAATTAAATTAAAAAAATCTCGTTCGTCACATGATCTGTGCAGTTCCACTCCTTTAGAAGAACAACAGCAGCATTCCAGTCCTGCTTGTCAGAGACATTACATTTAAGGAGATCCATCCTGGTTTTAGCATCAATAGGGTTTCCCTTCCAGTAAGCATATGGTTCCCTGTCCATCCATTGAGTCCCGGTGTTTCCTTCCTTTAGGTCCTTCAACAAAGACCCCCATGGCTTTATATTGATTTCAGGCCTGAAAATAAGTTTGGATTTAGCGTTGTTCTTCAAAGAATAATCAATAATTCTGCAAAAATAAACTCATTATAGGACACTTAGTAAAACTGGTACACTAATAGAGTCAATTCATATACACGTACCAATTCATATAAAAAGATTGAAGCAATTCATATGAAACCACTTTTGCTATTTCAGTCCATCTGTTGCCAAATATCTTGTGAGCCTGCATAACATTTCTAAGAATCAGGTCACACCCAACTAACAATAAATAAGGTTTGTTTTTCTGGCTAGAGAATCATACAAGTGGAAGGTAAAGCATTAATAGTTGAAGAAAGAAAGTGTAATAATAACATAGCATTATCATTTTACCTCACATAAGAGCACGTCTTCCTCAGGTGACCATCAGATATCATAGCATACAGACCGTGCAAGTGCAAATTTACATCAGATATCGATCCAAGATGGACCATTCAGTAAAACCAATAGCAGGAAGGAGTATGAAGTTGATAACTGCTTGATATGGATCTTAAATTTGAAGAGAATAAATGTACACTAATGCAAGGGGGAAAGTTTTCCTTCACTTCAAAGATTTTGCACCCAGGTCATACAAAACACTAGATCGGTAAATCACAAATTCCATTAACCAATGACAATTTGAATTTCAGAAAAAGGAGAAGATGGAATAAGTTAAACATGAATTACAAGGCCCATAAGTTTCAGCCCCAAAGAACCTGACAATTTGGATAGACTACATGGCTTAAGTTTTTATTTAATCGCCTTTTTTTTAACTCCGTGTTTTTCTTCATAGACAACGTTTTTAAAAAATAATATTATCTAATTAAAACTAAAAAAATGCCCTTTTAAATAGATAATATTTTTGTATATATATCTACAACGTTTTTTTTAAAAACGTTGTAAAAAAAATACCACAACGTTTTTATAAAAAACGTTGTGGTTTAAGTGTTGTATATTTAATATTTTGTAGTAGTGTGTGTTGGCCCACCCAACATAGGGTGTAATGAACTGCTGAAGTGATTTTCAAGTAATTTCTGTCGAGACAGGTGCAAAGTTCTCACACTAATAAAATGTAGGCCACAAATTACTACGAGTAGTCCTTTAAAAATCCCAACAAAATCTTTAAAGTCCGTCACTCAATGAATGACTACTATCCCTTCACAAATTGATTCAGATGGTAATCCTTAGTGCTTTATTTCAGCGACTACATCAATGAGAACAACTATGTACTGGAAATCAATACTTGAATCCATCATCATAAAATCCCATTTAGCACCCTCTGATAATAATCATATTGACGCGTTCGCGAGGCATCTAAGCTACTGCTAATGAGAGAGAGCACCAATGATACACATTGTTGCTAATTATTCAAATGCACTAATTTTATAAATAAAATATTGAAAATGTACTAGAAAGTGTAAATAACCCTATTTAATTGGTTGTCAATAGATCGAATAGGGTGTAATTATACCAAAATTAAAAGAAATTTTCTCAAGAAAACCAATTATCCTACTCTTCGAAATTTTATCACTACAGAGAATTCTTTAAGAAATATTTTACCACCTAGGACCTGTTCGGGAATGACTTATTTTAAATGATTTATAAGTTAAAATATAAGTTGACTTATAAGTTATGACTTATAAATAAAAGTGTTCTGCATCAATTTGACTTATAAGTCAAACATTAAGTTAAAACAAGTTAGGAAAGTGTTTGGCTCATAATGACTTATAAGTTAAAATAAATGTAAATATTACTAAAAATGACATTAATAAAAAGAGGGGCAAAATAGACAGTACATTTGATCAAACTAACTTATTTTAAAATGACTTATACGTCATTTTAAAATAAGTTACAAATACGTACTTTTTTTTTTCTCTTAAAACTCAACTTATAAGTCATTACCGAACAGGTGAATAATAGCAAATGACTTATAAATTTGTTTGACCAACTTATAAGTCATTCCCGAACATGCTCTTAGTCTATTCGTTTCGTTGAATTCAAATTTAAAATTGAACCTAAAAGATCCTAGGCATTGGAATTTGAACGTGTGGTTGATTTTAAGTGAAAATTTAAATTTTAAATTTAGATGTATGTAGCTTTGTATATATCTCGATTACAAGATTATAATATCATACCCTGGTACATGGTTTAGATAATATGTTAGATTCAAATTGTATTTTAATTATATGTAAATTAATGAGCATAACAAATTGAGGAACTTGAATGTAAAAATATAAAATTGACTTAAAAGAATAATATATTAAATTGTAAGTGAAATTTTAATTATAATTCGAATTTGAACCCATAACCTTGTTTTGAACTTGAACCAATAATCTTAAGTTAAATAATTTTAATAATATTTAAAAAAAATTAAATTCCTTAATACTATTGAACCTCATATTTTGTTTCTTCCTCCACACAACTATAGGGAACTTTTTTGCATTGTTACTATTTATTTTATTTTTAAGCACGATGCACTAAATAATAATTCTCACGATGAGTAAAAAATGGAGGAAGTTTGAGACAATTTGAATGGCGTTTCATTGTCCCAACAGAAAATATTAGGATTGGTAAACAAAAACTTGAGTCTAGTGTAGAAATTCAAAATAGTACTCCCTCCGTTTTAGGATAAAAGTCCTGGTGAATTTTTTACACATATTAAGAAGATGAATGAAATGACAAAATTGCCCATAATAATGTCATTAAATATGGAGAGAGAATTAGAATAAGAAAAGTATGAGATATTTAATGCTACGGGTATAATAGAAAAATATGTGTAAAAGTTTGGTTATTAAAGGAAAATGGACATTTAACCTAGGACTACCCAAAATACAGTAAAACCTCTATTTAAGAATAGACTTGGGACCAAACTATTTGTATTCTAATTGAGAGGTTATTACTAAATAGAGGTATTAGTATAAAATATTTTTCGAACACCCAAAAATATCCACTTTAACAAAAATATCAATAAGAATTCCCTAATAATTATTATTCAAAAAATATTTATGCAAAGTAGTCATTTATAGAAAATGTAGTATTTTATAGGAAAATGTAGTTCTTTATAGGAAATGTAGTCTTTTATAGAAAATGTAGCCTTTTAAAATTAATATTGTATCTCATATATATATATATATATATATATATATATATATATATATATATATATGAAATTATTACTATATAGATGTACAGTTTCTTAATACGGGACTTAAAAAGTATATAACATATTACAATTTAGAGGTTATTCCTATTTATAACTGGCCCAATTTGGGACCAAATTTTTTTATAATATTTTAGAGGTTATTCTTATATAAAGTATTCCTAAATAGGGGTTTTACTGTAGTAATAAGGACTTTTATCATGGGACGGAGGGAGTACATCTTAAACAAACCACATTTTAGAAAAATAATTTATGAAAAATAACTTATATATTTATTAATTTTATATGTGAATGTGAATTGCGACTAACGTGCAGGGCTATTCCTGAGCACCGGTGGGAGGGTAGACCGACTTAAGACCCTGATTAGGAGGCCCAAATTATATATATATATATATATATATATATATATATATATATATATATATATATATATATATATATATATATATACGGTCCGTCTCTAAAGCAAACCTTAAAGAGCGAACCAAAGATGAATCGTCGTCTTTGGTGTCTATGGCGACGGTTCGATTTGTCGCCATAGCCATGTAGTCTTTGGCGACGGGTCGAACCGTCACCATAGACACCAAAGACGACGGTTCATCTTCGGTTCGCTCTTTAAGGTTCGTTTTAGAGCCTCTCCGTATATATATATATATATATATATATATATATATATATATATATATATATATATATATATATAGGGAATAATAGTCACACACAGTTGTGTATATTTTATTTGTGCACAGTCTGTCAACATTACGTCGTTTTGGCAGATTTGTTTTTGATTTCTAATTTGTAAGGAGGAAAACTATTTTTTAAAAAAAATAAATCTACCAAAACGACTTAATTTTGGCAGACTGTGCACAAATAAAATATACACAGTTGTAGACGACCATATTGCCTATATATGTGTGTGTGCATGTGTATTTGAACATTTGATTGAAGATTTTGTCTTTAAGAATATTAGAAGAAGTATCTTTCAATGAATGTATTCTCATATATTTTGTTGTAGTCAAACTATTTAGTCGAAGTTCTTATATATTTTGTTGTAGTCGAAGTTCTCATATATTTTGTTGTGGTCGAACTATTATGTTTTAAGTTGTAGAAAGACAATTTTTGGATGTAACTTATACTTTTTATTTATTTATTTTTACTTTTTTTTGTGAAGACAATATTTCGAAAATGATCTCGTTTTCATTTTTTGTTATAAGACACCAAAATCTCTGCTAACGTGAAATTGAAAGTGACAAAATAAAATAGTAATATATCCATATATATTGATATTTAATATTAACATAAATTTATGATCATATTTAATTTTTCAAAAATCTTAAAGTGGAAAAGAGTCCAACCTAAAGCTGGACACTAGTAGTTGGGCAAATATAGTTTTCAAAATAATGGTCATTCTCTTCAATTTGCCAAGGGCCTCAAATGGGTTCCCAAATATGAAATAGAGGAGGAGGAACCCAAAATATTTGTGGTCCATATTGCAAAAATTTGTTGGTTGCTCTACTTTAATTTATACTTTAATAATCTAGGCATAATATTTATTGGGATTTGTTAAATACACAATACTTTTTATTATTTTCACAACAAAAATGTCGCTGTAGATGTATAGTGACGGTGAAAATCATCTCTATAGAATCTATAGCGACACTTTTGTTGTGAAAATAACATTTTTTGTTGTGTATTTAACAATTCCCTATTTATTAATTAGGTTCTTAACTTCTTTTGGCCTTTTATTTATCTAAATATCTAATCAATTAGCTTTAATTATTAATATTATTGAAACAAATTGAGCTTAGGGCTAAGGGTGTAAATGAACCGAGTCAATGCGAGAATCGAGTTGTTCAGATTTGGTATACAGATCTATCGAGTATAAAATAAAGTTTGATTGAGTACCGAGTCGAGCACGATCTCGAATCGTTTGAACTCTTCCAACGAATATGATCCGAGTATCAATAGAAAATTATAATTTGAGGAATTTCGATTTATTTATCTAATTTTAACATTTATTTATATTTGAATCATTTATATTTCGAGCCGACCTCGAATCGAACTTTTAGTTGAGTGAGAACGAATTGAACCCGAACCGTTTGCTCATTTTACAACCTTAATTTGGGCTGAGAATCTTGTTATCTCTAATCAAAACCTTAAATAGACGACATAAAAGTTGGGGAGAGATTAAGACTGATGTACGAGGCAGCGGGGCGTCCCAGCTTTTGAATCTTTGCTTCTTTGTTCCTTGTTAGTTTATTAGTAAGATTGTGAGTTTAGTCTTGGATTGTTTGTTAAAATGTCATTGTATGCACTATATGCTTTGTAATTTCATGTTCAATTATCTATTACTCCCTCCATCCCATCAGTGGTGGGCAGTGGCAAAATTAGGGGTTGGGGGGGGGGGGAAACTGACCCCGGTAGATCGACGGTCCAGGAGGAAGTAGGGGTGGGGTCAGGGGGCAGCCAGGCGCCGGCGCCGGCGTCGGTGGTCTGGTCTTCTTCAGTTCTTCTTCTGTAAGTTGGTTTGTTTGTTTGTTTGTTTGTTTTTTTTAGAAACATGAAACGACGTCGTTTCATTAAAAATAAAATTGTGACGCCCCCAAAATAGGTCCAATCCAACCAACCCATTCTGAGTCGCCAAAAACATGGTACAGAAAATAACTACAACTTTATTACTACAATTGTCGTGCAAAATACAACAACACATATGTTGTGAGTTTTGATACTAATATATACCAACTGTGACTCTGGACACCTACTTGGATAGCACGTCACAATGGCACCTTACATAAAGGTACAGTCAATAACTGTTTTAGAAATTAAAATCTTTGGGAAGTGCTCAAGGAAACCTTCATACATAGGAGGTCATGCGTCTAGGTTATGATAGATATCATATGTCCACAGAATTATCCTTGGTTGACCCAATAGACTCCAAAGAAAAACGAGAAGATTACTATCATGTTCTTCCCAATGGTGAGTCTTCTCTTGACATATAACTATCTCCACTGTCTGCAATTGAAAATTATATTTCAACCAAACTCCAAGATCATATAGGTAGTGCTCGTAGATATACTCAGCAAGTGGATGTGCACAAACCTGTCTTATGATAACACGAGGTTGTATGTCATTAGAAATCTTGTATGATAGTGGCAAAACACTCTTCTAAAGTTGGGTTCACCTCACCCTATTTGGTTCACCAAAATTAAATATCAAATAACGAATACAATTCGACACACTTATCTAAAGTTCTCAATAAAAATTATTTTCATACTATTTAGGGAGAACCTCAACAGCTATAGACCACCGTTCTATTCCCCTGTTATCCCCGCTCGACCCGGTAACACTTTTATTACCTGAAAGGAATTGTGAAGCAAAAGGGTGAGCACAACTAGCTCAGTAAAGAATATCATGACTAAATATAATTAAACTATTAATATTCTTCATCAGTAATAAATCAGAGATTTAGAACATATGGTAGATGATAAAACTTTTCAACCATAGTTGCAGTGGAACGAGCAATCCATTAGAAGAGTCAAATAGACCATAAAGTCTATTATCTTCTCCACATTAAAAGTTCACCAATAATGTTTTATCCTTGTAACATCATTCAACAGTTTCTTTTCCACAATTATATGAATAACTTATAATCATAATTGTGATTCTAAATTCCTCTTCGCACCCAGGACGAAGATAATTTTTATCACATGTCTTTACCTGAAACATCAAAGATCATGGTTTTACAAAATCACAGTTCCAGTTTATAATCATACTAATAAATTCATCTTTGTACTACGGGCCAAAGATATTCATCAACCGTTCATCTTTGCACTACAGGCCAAAGATATTCAACAACATGTCATCTTTGCACTACGGGCCACATATATTGAACAACAGGTCATCTTTGCACTACGGGTCAAAGATATTCATCAATAATTCATCTTTGCATTACAGGCCAAAGATATTAATATCTCAAAGAAATACATAATCATTTCAGAATTTATATAAACCATAATTATAACCATGTTAATCAATTCACCTTTGCACTTAAGCTAAAAATATTCAATTATAAATTCAATGGTCATGATCATACCAGTCAACAATTTAACTTTGCACTACTGGCCAAAGAGAACCCATAGTCACGATCATACCAATAATTTACCCATCTTTACACTCAAGTCAAAGAAAAATTCCATCACCAGGGTTATAAAAATGTTATATATGATAATAAAAATAATAGGAATAACAACTGCATTTAATTTCAAGAGTAAGATTCATAAATCAACGATAATTTGGTCAGAAAAAGAAACCAATGTTGTCGTGAATAGTACCCGTAAATAGTAACTCATGAATAGTAACTCGTGAATAGTACTCTGTATTCGTACATAGTACCGTATACGTAATTAATGTCATATATATGAATAGTGCCGTATACGTAAATAGTGCCGTATACGTGAATAGTAACTCTGACACAAAAAGGTAGAATTTCTATAGTAAAATCCATACCAATATTTCGGTATAATGATATTGAAAGAATAACATCATTACGAAAAAAAACATCACTTACAATCCCTTGAAATCCATTACTATCCCTTACCTCAAAAGAGCAGTACTTCTGACTGGAATATCGGATATAACGCTGACGAAAACTTGCATTGTATAGCAACACTCAAGATATCTAAATACTTACAAAAATACGCTTGATAATATATAGAGAGAGAAAATTTCAGTTTCTGGTGTGATTTTTAATTCTAACCTAAACACCCTATTTATAGGAAAATGCTTAGAACACCAAAGCAGAAAATTTAATAAAATATTAATATATTTATATAAATTTCCTATGCCCACTTTGAATAACTGAATTCAGCCATTTCAACAACCAGTGGCCCCCCAAAACATAACAAAAATGTTTTTATTGAAAAAAAATATTTAAAACTTCAAAAACCAATTATTCCGAAACTTCAATAATTCATAATAAATAGCCCTTTTATCAGAAAAAAATCGAATCTTATGTCCTTCTATAGAAAATTCAATTCTCTATAACTTTGTAAGTTTAAGTTTTTTCAAATTCCAAACAGAAATTAACCGAAATCCACATACGGACGATTTTATAGGCTATAATTAAATTTCAGTCAAGAATTGGGGTCGACCAACACACAAAACACGTGTTACACATTTTTTTATAACAAAAATACTCTTCCTCCTTATTTACTCATATATCACACATTCATTGTAAAAGTATCATCATTATTATATTATTATAATATAATAAATTATTTTATCAAAAAAGATAAAATATCAATTTTCAACAATTGTCACTTTAAAAATTTTCTCCATCTATATCCACATAAAATAAATATTTTCCTTATCATATAAATTAATAATTAATTATTCACAAATAATATTACAGAATCACAATATTGCCTGTGACAACCCCAAAATAGGTTCATTCCATCCAACCTATTCTGAGTGGCCAAATATATGGTACAGAAAATAACTACAACTTTATTACAATAATTGTCATAGCAAAATACAACAACATAAATGCTGTTGTTTGGATACAAATATATACCAACTGTGACTCTCATCCCAACCTTGGATAACACGTCACAATGACACCTTACATAAAGGTATAGTCAAAAACAGTTTTAGAAATTAGAATCTTTGGGAAGTGCTCAAGGAAACCTTCGTACATGGGAGGCCATGCATCCAGGTTATGATAGATATCATATGGCCACAGAATTATCCTTGGTTGACCCAATAGACCCCAAAGAAAAACGAAAAGATTACTATCATATTTTTCTCAATGGTAAGTCTTCTCTTGACATATCATTATCTCCACTGTCTTTAATTGAGAATTATACTTCAAACAAACACCAAGATTATATAGGTAGTGCTCTTAGATATACTCAGCAAGTGGATGAGCACAACCCTGTCGTATGATGACACGAGGTTGTATGTCATTAGACATCTTGTATGATAGTGGCAAAACATCCTTCCAACGTTGGGTTCGCCTCACCCTATATGATTCACCAAATATAACTACTAAATGATGTATACAACATACTTTTCTATACTGTTTAGGGAGATCCTCCACAGCTAGAGACCACCGTTCTATTCTCTTATTATCCCCGCTCGACCCAGCTACACTCTTATTACCTGAAAGGAATTATGAAACAGAAGGGTGAGCACAACTAGCCCAGTAAAGAATATCATGACTAAAGATAATTAAATTATCAATAGCCTTCATCAGTAATAAATCAGAGATTTAGAACATATGGTAGATGATAAAACTTTTCAACCATAGTTGCAGCGGAACGAGCAATCCATTAGAAGAGTCAAATAGACCATAAAATCTATTATCTTCTCCATATTAAAAGTCCACCAACAATGTTTTATCCCTGTAACATTAATCAACAGTTCCTTTCCACAATTATATGAATAATTCATAATCGTAATTGTAGTTCTAAATTCCTTTTCTCATCCAGGACAAAGATAATTTTCATCACCTGAAACATCAAAGATCATGGTTATACCAAATCACAGGTCATGTTCATAATCATACTAATAAATTTATCTTTGCACTACGGGCCAAAGATATTCATTAACATTTCATCTTTGCACTACGAGCCAAAGATATTCAACAACAGATCATCTTTGCACTACATGCCAAATATATTCAACAATAGGTCATCTTTGCACTACGGGCCAAAGATATTCATCAATAATTCATCTTTGCACTACAGGCCAAAGATATTAATATATCAAAGAAATACATAATCATTTCAGAATTTATATAAACAATAATTATAACCATGTTGATCAATTCACCTTTACACTTAAGCTAAAATTTTGTAATTATAAATTCAATGGTCATGATCATATCAGTCACAATTCAACTTTGCACTACTGTCCAAAGAGAACCCATAGTCACGATCATACCAATAATCTACCCATCTTTACACTCATGTCAAAGAGAAATTCCATCACCAAGGTTATAAAAATGTTATATATGATAGTAAAAACAATATAATCAACATATAGATTTAATCTCAAGAGTAAGATTCATAAATCAACGATAATTTGGTCAGAAAAAGAAACCAAATTTTGTCATGAATAGTACCCGTGAATAGTAACTCGTGAATAGTAACTCATGAATAGTAACTCATGAATAGCAACTTGTGAATAGTACTCCGTATTCGTACATTGTACCGTATACGTAAATAATGTCATATACGTAAATAGTGCCATATACATGAATAGTGCCGTATACGTAAATAGTGTTGTATACGTGAATAGTGACATATACGTGAATAGTAACCCCGACTCAAAAAGGTAGAAATTCCACAATAAAATCCATACCAATATTTCAGTATAATGATATTTAAAGAATAACATCATTATGAAGAAAATAACATCCCTTAATATCCCTTACAATCCCTTACCTCAAAAGAGCAGCACTTCTGACTGGATATCGGATATGACGCTGAAGGAAACTTGCATTGATGAATAGCAACTCACCAAGTATCTAAATACTCACAAAATACACCGATAATCTAGAGAGAAAAAGAGAGAAAACCTATGAATTCTGGTGTGATTTTCAATTATAATTTAGCCCTCTATTTATAGAAAAATATTAGCACGCCGAAGCAGACTTGACCTGCTACCTGATGGCTTTACCTGTTAATATTCCACCCACCAAAAATCAGCCACATCCCTAACAACCAAAAGTAGGGCCCACCCATTTCTAGAATTTTCCACCAAAATCATTTATAAACCTAATTTCTGAATCAGTCACCTCTTAAAATTCATAACAAATCATTCGTTCATTTTTAACGATTCAAAATTTGTGAACATATACTCAACTTATATATGTATAACATATCCAAAAATCATAACGATCCAACGGTCAGATTAAAAATTATAACTCACACAATAAAGCTGTAAGAACACTGATTTGATCTTTTAATACCTCCAATCCGACAAAATACTGATAAAATACCTCAACATTAATTCCTTCATTTATAACCACATAAATAAATCCATTATTTATATCCACATTAAATAAATATTTCCTTATCAATAATTAATTATTCACAAATAATATTACAGAATCACAATAATGACAACCAGGCAGTTCCTAGGAAAAAGGGGGCTTTCCGATAAGGATTTCTCCTTACTGGCGCGCAATTAGGTGACCAAACCTGTAAGACCCCAAATTTTATAAATAAAGATGAATTTTCTATAAATATTATTTTTGAATATTATGGAATAAATTTGATATAATGTTATAGTTGTGGGTAATATTTATAAATTTTGCAAAGTACGCAAGTTGTTATAAAATATTCGTTTGGTCGGGGAATATTCTTTTTGTCGGGGAATATTCGTACGACGACACAATCATTGGTGGACCCCACAACGGAATTATTGTCGGATTGAGAAAACGACAAAAATACTTTATGAAAATAACGACAGAGGTGTTACCGTTAAAACTGTTGAACTACTCGGTAGTAAAAATACAGTAATACGCGTGGTTGCATAGTAGCACACGGTATTGATTATTGATGCTTACGGTGAGAAGTCACTTAGCTATATTAAATTATTGCTACAGTAATTGCTGCATCATATCTTTTATATTATTGATTCAATTATTGTCACAACATCATCTGTATAATATGTTATATTATTAAATCAATAATTGAGACGACAAGTTATAAATAATTAATAATTGTTGAAAGATTAAATATGTGTTGATTAAAAATAAAATAATTTATGGTAATATTTATTCAATCCTTGATAAAGAGTCTGTTATGAGACGTTTGTGGTAAGTTTGGTTATTTTATGGGGGGCCCATATGTCATCATCTATGAGTCTCTTTCGTCAATAGTAATTACCTTCGTCAATAGTAATTACCTTCGTCAATAGTAATTATCTTCGTCAATAGTAATTACCTTCGTTAATAGTAATTACCTTTACCAGACGTCAAACCACTTGCCGTTTCATATTACAGGCGTCGAACCAATTGTCGTTTCACTTTACAGGCGTCGAACTAATTGTCGTTTCACATTACAGGCGTCAAACCACTTTTCCTTTCACATCACCAGTCGTCAAGCCACTTGCCTTTTCATATGGCAAGTGCTAAGCTAGAAATCTTCTATAAATAGAGGCCTAGTGCTTCATTATTTTTCACGAATTCATTCAAGCTATAGAGAGAGAAAGTATAGAGAAAATAAGAGAGAAAGAAGAAGAGTATTCTGTTACTACACTACTGCAGTATTCAATCTTCTACTAATGTAAGAGGTGTTATTCTTTCTTATTCATGAAGAGAACTGTTGTTATTCCATTGCTTATTATTATGTTGGAATAACCTGTATACGCGGTTTACCCTATACTTGGTGACATTCTTCTATTATTCTGTTGGAACATCCTGTCTGTGTGTTTTACACCGGACCTGGTTCCGTTTTTATTATTATTCTGTTGGAACATCCTGTCTGTGTGTTTTACACCGGACCTAGTTTCATCTTTATTATTATTCTATTGGAACATCATGTCTATGTATTTTACGCCGGACCTGGTTCCATTCTTTATATTTCTATTGAAATATCCTGTATGTGCTATATGCCGGACCTGGTTCCATCATTTACTATTCCGCATTTATTATTTTGTTGGAACGTCCTATCGGTGTGAATTTCACCTGACATGGTTCCGTTATTATTATTCTGTTGAAATAACCTGTCTGTGCGGTCTCTATCGCATGCATGGTGTTTCTTTTGTTATTCCATTCTTTATTATACTCAGTTGGTTAAAACTTTGACTTCTATACTCTATGAAATTAGTGGAATATCCTTGATATTTGCGCTTCATCCAGTATCCTTTCATTGAAATATTCTTCTAAGTATTCTTGAATTTTACTCTACAAAGCAGTATAATGTTGACAGTTTGGATGTTATTGGTTCCTGGATAAATTAATTCTTGAACTTGTTTTTATTGAATTCTTATATCATTGTCATCATCCTCATGTTTATATTATATTGAAAGTCATCTGTGGCCTGTAGTGCATAGATGAACTTGATATGATTATGACCAGGGATTATTCGGTGTAATCATGACCGTAATATTACAAATGATGTGAAAATTAAAAATCTTCATTGGCCCGTAGTGCATTGATGGACAGTTGTTGGCATGATCATGACCATTAATGAATACACAAATATTCTTGGTCGTAGTGCATGAATAATTGTGGTCGTGATACTAAAGAATATCTTTGGCCGTAGTGCATGGGTGATTCGATGATGTGGAATATTTATTAAGCTGAGTCTCAGCTATAACAGTGATGAAAAACCTTTTAAATCATAAAAGATAGTAGATTTTATTTTCTATTTGACTCTTTTAAAGGATTGCTGGTTCCGCTGCAGTTAAACTTGATGTTTATTATATTTTATCAGTTTAACACTGTTGAAGGCTAATGATAATTTATTCTGCATTATCTTAGTCATAATATTTTTTACTGGGCTAGTTGAGCTCACCCTTTCTTTCACTGTTCTCTTCAGGAAATGAGAATATAGCTGGGACGAGTCGGGGAACGGAGTAATGGTCCGGATAGCATTAATAGTCCTCACTATTCTGTGAGATAGTGTGATAATAATTGTAATGAGGACTCCTTTTGAGTTTATATAATCTCTAGTAGACAATATTTGTATTCAAACTCACAGTTTATGTTTTGTCGTATTGTACACGACAGTTGAATTCTATACCATGTATCTGGCTACCCAAGATGGGTGATGTGTACCTAATTTTGGGGGCATCACAGTTGGTATCAAAGCTTAGGGATATGATCCCTGGCTAAGATATGAGAATAGTACTAGGAGGGGAGAGACGGGGAATTCCTTCGCTAGTTTGACCTACCTAAGTTTATGTGCTATTTTATTGGTCGGTCAGAATATAGGGATAATAGGTTACATGTCAATTAACCTTTTGTTTTGTAGCAGTATCTGAAAATGACATCTGAGAATGTTGATAATAACAATGGAGCACAGGCGATCGTTGATTCACCACATATCAATAATCAAGATAATGTGCATCAGGAAGGCGACAATCCTCATGCAAACAACAACACTGACCAAATGATGAATGATCAAATGTTCAGAGGCTTTATGCAATTCATGCAACAGCAGACGAAAGCGACTCCTGTCCAAAACGTAGGTGGAAACACGGGAAACTCTCAGGCTGTCACTGCTAAACAGTTCAAGGAGCTGGGACCTCCGGAGTTTAAGGGAGAGCCAAAACCACTTATGGCGGAAGCTATGGATAAAGCATATCACCAAGATATTTGATGTCTTGGGATGCTCCGAGGAGCAAAAGGTTCCTTTTGCCGCCTTTATGTTGCACGGAGAGACAGATTACTGGTGGGAATCGGTAAATCGTACTCAACCTGCTGTACTGAAGATATCTTGGGAAAAGTTCCAGGAGCTGTTCAACGACAAATACTTTCCCGAAAGTATTCGCCACATGAAGGAGGTGGACTTTATCAAGTTGGAATAAAATAATATGACCGTGTCGCAATACGAGGCAAAATTTGCGGAGTTATCACGGTTTGCGTCCCACTTGGTGGATAATGAAGAGAGAATGGCGCGAATGTTTTTAAGAGGTTTGAAGCCAGAGATACGTCAACATCTTATTTCTCATAAACTGTGTTTGTATTCAAATATTGTAAATAGGGCTCAGTTAGTGGAGCGCAATAACGAGTTAACGCAACTAAAAGAGAGCAACAGGCAAAATTATAATACCAGCGAGAGTGGTTATCGAAGCGGTGACAACAAGCGTGGAGGGAATCAGCAGGCCAGAAATGGTTACCACTTCAGTGGTAATCAGGGCCAAAACAATAAGAATGGACATTTCAAGAAGAGGAGATTCAACAATGATGGAAAGACGTCAGCACCATCACCCGTTGTTAAGGAAGGACACATCAGTCCAAATTGCGCGATGCCGTCCAAAGCATGTTATAATTGCAGAAGAGAAGGTCACTTAGCCCGATTTTGTTATTTACCGAAGACAAATTCAGCTAGGATGGAGGTACCAAAGGCCATCCCAGAAAGGTCAAAGCCGGTAGTGCAAGGGAGAGCGTTTGTTGTGACCTCCCAGAAAGCAAGGAACCCGAATAAGGTCATCACGGGTAAGCTTATCATAAACTATAACGAAGTCTATATTTTATTTGATACCGGTTCTACCCATTCTTTTATTTCTCCTACTTGCGCTCATCGATTAAATTTGACTCCGGAGAAATTAGACTTTGACTTATCTGTGGAAACTCCGTTGGGAGAAACCTTTATTACATCCACTATTTATAAGTCTTGTTTGGTTCAAATCGGTACCCTCACACTACCTGTAGATCTTATTTCATTGAAAATACTTGCATTTGACGTGATTCTAGGGATTGATTGGTTAACTACTCATCATGCAAAAATTGATTGTTTCCGTAAGGTTGTTAGCTTTCATATTCCTAATCAACCTATTATGCGAATTCAAGCGACCAAACCATTAAAATCAATCACGGTCATCTCAAGCTATAAAGCTATTCGTTTATTGAAAAACGGATGTCAAGCTTTCTTAGCTCATGTCACAGATTTAAACAAAAATACGTCAGTTTTGAACGATATTTCTATTGTTAATAAATTTCCTGACGTATTCCCCGAAGAACTTCCTGGCCTACCCCCAGAGCGTGAAATTGAATTTTGTATCGACCTTGAACCCGGTACAAAACCCATTTCCAAAACCCCATATCGAATGGCTCCTATTGAACTTCAGGAGTTAAAAACCCAACTGCAGGAATTGTTAGACATTGGCTTTATTCGTCCTAGTACTTCTCCTTGGGGTGCTCCTGTTCTATTCGTGAAAAAGAAAGATGGGAGTATGCAACTTTGTATTGATTATCGGGAGTTGAATCATGTCACCATAAAAAATAGGTATCTATTGCCACGAATTGATGACCTGTTTGACCAGTTGCAAAGAGTCAAATTCTTTTCATAGATTGATCTTCGTTCCGGATATCACCAATTGAAGATTAGAACCGATGACATTCCAAAGACGACTTTCAGAACTCGGTACGGGCATTATGAATTCCTAGTCATGTCCTTTGGATTGACTAATGCTCCTGCTGCCTTCATGGATATGATGAACCGAGTATTCAAGGAATATTTGGATCAATTTGTGGTCGTCTTTATTGATGACATCCTTATTTATTCCAAAAGCCGTGAAGATCATAAGCAACACTTGAGGCTGACACTCCAAAAGCTTCGTGAATATAAGCTTTATGCCAAGTTGAAGAAATGCGAGTTCTGGCTTGAGTAAGTAGCATTCCTTGGGCATATGGTATCAAGTCATGGAATATCTGTTGACCCAGCAAAGATTGAAGCTATTCAAAGCTGGGAGCAACCTAAATCAGTGACCGAAGTACGTAGCTTTCTCGGTTTAGCTGGTTATTATCGAAGATTCGTGGAAGGATATTCTCGAATCGCTACTCCATTGACTCAGCTGACTCGGAAAGATACAAAGTTCGGTTGGAGAGAAGAATGTGAGAGGAGTTTTCAAGAACTCAAGAGGAGACTCATTTCAGCACCTGTTCTGACAATACCATCTGGCTCGGAGGGATTTATCATCTATAGTGATGCTTCGAGCAAAGGGTTGGGATGTGTTCTCATGCAACATGGAAAAGTCATAGTCTATGCCTCGCGATAACTCAAAGAATATGAGAGGAATTGTCCTACACATGATCTAGAGTTGGCAGCTGTTGTCTTTGCACTTAAAATTTGGAGGCATTACTTGTATGGGGAGAAAGTGGAGATCTTTACGGATCATAAAAGCCTCAAATATTTCTTCACTCAAAAGGAACTCAACATGCGACAACGACGTTGGCTTGAACTGTTGAAAGATTATGATCATTCCATCCAATACCATCCTGAAAAAGCAAACATGGTAGCTGACGCATTGAGTAGAAGATCATATGTAAGTACGAGTGCGATATTGTCAACGCAAAGGACCCATTTTGTGTGACTTGTAAAAGATGGAGATAGAGTTAGAAACTTCAGGGACACATGTGATGATAGCGAATATACGAGTAGAACCGACTTTAATCGATAAAGTTAAAGCTGCTCAACCTACAGACCTGGAGCTGATGCGTATGAGGAAGAAAGTGCAAGAAGGTGCTATGCCGGAAGCAAGAATCGATGAAGAAGGAATACTTCGAGTCAACTCCAGACTTTGTGTTCCTAACGACCCTGATTTAAAGTATAAAATCATGATAGAGGTGCACAACACACCGTTTGCAATCCATCCTGGGAGTACCAAAATGTATCATGATATTCGTCATACATTTTGGTGGAGCAATATGAAGAGAGAGATAACGCTGTTTATCTCAAGATGTCTAACTTGTCAACGAGTTAAAGCGGATCATCAAGTACCAAAAGGTCCATTGCAACCACTTGAAATTCTAGAATGGAAGTGGGAGCACATTACCATGGATTTCGTTACCGGTCTTCCTAAGGTTTCTCAAGGTATAGATGCGATTTGGGTCATTGTTGATAGATTGACCAAGTCTGCTCATTTCTTACCGATACGAGAAATTTATGCACTTGAACGTCTTGCTCGTATGTACATAAACGAGATTGTAAGACTGCATGGTATGCCGGTATCCATAGTTTCTGATCGAGACCCAAGATTCACTTCACGATTTTGGGTTAGTTTGTAAAAAGCTATGGGCACAGACTTATGATTTAGCTCGGCATATCATCCTCAGACGGACGGACAGTCGGAAAGGACTATTCAAACTCTTGAAGATCTATTAAGACTCCGTGTCCTTGATTTCAAGGGAAGTTGGGACAAGTTCTTACCATTGGTGGAGTTTTCCTACAGCAACAGTTATCAAGCAAGTATTGGCATGGCTCCATTCGAAGCGTTGTATGGAAGAAAGTGTCATTCTCCAGTATGCTGGGATGAGGTGGGTGAAGCAAAGTTGTTAGGACCGGAGTTGGTACGTATGACTACAGAAAAGATTCAAACGATCCGACAACGTATAAAAACCTCACAAAATCGACAAAAGAGTTATGATGATCTTCATCGAAAGGACGTGAAATTCGATATAGGAGATCATGTGTTGTTGCGTGTTGCTCCATGGAAAGGAGTTACGAGATTTGAAAAGAGAGGAAAACTCAATCCTCGATTCATTGGTCCATTTTTAATCCTCGATCGAGTAGGAATTGTGACCTATAGACTCGCTTTACCGCCAAGTATGTCTCGTGTTCATAACGTTTTTCACATATCCATGTTACGTAAATATGTGAAAGACCCGAACCACATTATTGAGTTAGAACAGGACGAAATAGCAGAAGATTTTACGTATGAAGAGATTCCTGTTCAAATCTTGGATAAGAAGGAACATATTCTACGCTCCAAGGTTATACCTCAAGTCAAAGTTTTGTGGAGAAACCACGATGTTGAGGAAATGACTTGGGAGTTAGAATCTGAAATGAAATTAAGGTATCCTTACCTCTTCGACATACCAGGTACGTACCCTAATTTCGAGGGCAAAATTTCATAAGAAGGGGAGGTTGTAAGACCCCAAATTTTATAAATAAAGATGAATTTTCTATAAATATTATTTTTGAATATTATGGAATAAATTTGATATAATGTTATAGTTGTGGGTAATATTTATAAATTTTGCAAAGTACGCAAGTTGTTATAAAATATTCATTTGGTCGGGGAATATTCTTTTTGTCGGGGAATATTCGTACGACGGCACAATCATTCGTGGACCCCACAACGGAATTATTGTCGGATTGAGAAAACGACAAAAATACTTTATGAAAATAACGGCGGAGGTGTCACCGTTAAAACTGTTGAACTACTCGGTAGTAAAAGTACAGTAATACGCATGGTTGCATAGTAGCACACGGTATTGATTATTGATGTTTACATGAGAAGTCACTTAGCTATACTCAATTATTGCTACAGTAATTGCTGCATCATATCTTTTATATTATTGATTCAATTATTGTCACAGCATCATCTGTATAATATGTTATATTATTAAATCAATAATTGAGACGACAAGTTATAAATAATTAATAATTGTTGAAAGATTAAATATGTGTTGATTAAAAATAAAATAATTTATGGTAATATTTATTCAATCCTTGATAAAGAGTCTGTTATGAGACGTTTGTGGTAAGTTTGGTTATTTTATGGGGGGGCCCATATGTCATCATCTACGAGTCTCTTTCGTCAATAGTAATTACCTTCGTCAATAGTAATTATCTTCGTCAATAGTAATTACCTTCGTCAATAGTAATTACCTTTACCAAACGTCAAACCACTTGCCGTTTCATATTACAGGTGTCGAACTAATTGTCGTTTCACATTACAGGCGTCGAACCAATTGTTGTTTCACATTACAAGCGTCAAACCACTTTTCCTTTCACATCACCAGTCGTCAAGCCACTTGCCTTTTCACATGGCAAGTGCTAAGCTAGAAATCTTTTATAAATAGAGGCCTAGTGCTTCATTATTTTTCACGAATTCATTCAAGCTATAGAGAGAGAAAGTATAGAGAGAATAAGAGAGAAAGAAGAAGAGTATTCTGTTACTACACTACTGTAGTATTCAATCTTCTACTAATATAAGGGGTGTTATTCTTTCTTATTCATGAAGAGAACTGTTGTTATTCCATTGCTTATTATTATGTTGGAATAACCTGTATACGCGGTTTACCCTATACTTGGTGACATTCTTCTATTATTCTGTTGGAACATCCTGTCTGTGTGTTTTACATCGGACCTGGTTCCATCTTTATTATTATTCTGTTGGAACATCCTGTCTGTGTGTTTTACGCCGGACCTGGTTCCATTCTTTATATTTCTGTCGGAATATCCTGTCTGTGCTATATGCCGGACCTGGTTACATCATTTACTATTCCGCATTTATTATTTTGTTGGAACGTCCTGTCGGTGTGAATTTCACCTGACCTGGTTCCGTTATTATTATTTTGTTGAAATAACCTGTCTGTGCGGTCTCTATCGCATGCATGGTGATTTCTTTTGTTATTCCATTCTTTATTATACTCAGTTGGTTAAAACTTTGACTTCTATACTCCATGAAATTAGTGGAATATCCTTGATATTTGCGTTTCATCCAGTATCCTTTCATGGAAATATTCTTCTAAGTATTCTTGAATTTTACTCTACAAAGCAGTATCATGTTGACAGTTTGGATATTATTAGTTCCTGGATAAATTAATTCTTGAACTTGTTTTATTGAATTCTTATATCATTGTCATCATCCTCATGTTTATATTATGTTGAAAGTCATCTGTGGCCTGTAGTGCATAGATGGACTTGATATGATTATGACCAGGGATTATTCGGTGTAATCATGACCGTAATATTACAAATGATGTGAAAATGAAAAATCCTCATTGGCCCGTAGTGCATTGATGGACAGTTGTTGGCATGATCATGACCATTAATGAATACACAAATATTCTTAGCCGTAGTGCATGAATAATTGTGGTCGTGATATTAAAGAATTTCATTGGTCGTAGTGCAGGGGTGATTCGATGATGTGGAATATTTATTAAGCTGAGTCTCAGCTATAACAGTGATGAAAAACCTTTTAAATCATAAAAGATAGTAGATTTTATTTTTTACTTGACTCTTTTAATGGATTGCTGGTTCCGCTGCAGTTAAACTTGATGTTTATTATATTTTATCAGTTTAACACTGTTGAAGACTAATGATAATTTATTCTGCATTATCTTAGTCATAATATTTCTTACTGGGCTAGTTGAGCTCACCCTTTCTTTCACTGTTCTCTTCAGGAAATGAGAATATAGCTGGGACGAGTCGGGGAACGGAGTAATGGTCCGGATAACATTAGTAGTCCTCAATATTCTATGAGATAGTGTGATAATAATTGTAATGAGGACTCCTTTTGAGTTTGTATAATCTCTAGTAGACAATATTTGTATTAAAATTCACATTTTATGTTTTGTCGTATTGTACACGACAGTTGTATTAGTAAGTTGTATTTGAATTTTGTACCATGTATCTGGCGACCCAAGATGGGTGATGTATACCTAATTTTGGGGGCGTCACAAAACCTCTCCTTGACAGAACTTTCTAGACATTGCCAATAATGCTATCTAATAATATTATTCAAATAATATGAATTATTGATCTGATAATGGACATACTGTGCAGTGACAATTATTGAAACAACAATAATATAAAATATCAACGTAGCAATTATTGAACCAATAAAATAAAATATTAAACAGTAATTACTGTAACAATTATTGAGTAGTGCCTTCTTACGTAAGAATCAATAATTAAAAAAAATACTATGCAATACCTTGTGCTACTGTGCAACTACGCATATTACTGTATTTTAACCACCAGGTATTCCAACACTGTTAATGGTAACAACTACGCTGTTATTTATAAAAACTCAAATTTATCATTTCTTCATCCGACCGTTATCCGTTATGGGGCCCACAAATGGTTGCACCGTCGTACGAATATTCCCCGACAGAAAGAATATTTCACGACCAAACGAATATTCCCCGACAACAATAAGTATTTTATAGTCACTTACTTATTTTGAAAAAAATTCATAAATCACCATTAACTTTAACTTTTATCAATTTAACCATTTACTGAATAGAAAAATTGAATACTTTTATTTCATAAAATTCGGGGTCTTACATTGACAACCATGTTGTTCCCAGGAAAGATGGGGCTTTCAATAAGGATTTCTCCTTACTGGCACGCAATTAAGTGACCAAACCTCTCCTTAGACAGAACTTTCTAGACATTGCCAATAATGTTATCGAATAATATTATTCAAATAATATGAATTATTGATCTGATAATGGAAAATAATGTGTAGTGATAATTATTGAAACAACAATAATATAAAATATCAACGCAACAATTATTGAATCAATAAAATAAAATATTGAACAGTAATTACTGTAACAATTATTGAGTAGTGACTTCTTACGTAAGAATCAACAATTGGTGCAATACCGTGTGCTACTGTGCAACACCGCGTATTACTTTACTTTACCCAACGGGTATTCCAACAGTGTTAACGGTAACGATTACACCGTTATTTATAAAAACTTAAATTTGTCATTTTCTTCATCCGACAGTTATTCTGCTATGGGGCACACAAATGGCTGCACCGTCGTACGAATATTCTCCAACAACAAGAATATTCGACGACCAAACGAATATTCTCCAACAACAATGAATATTTTATAACCACTTGCTTATTTAAAATATTTACATGTGTCACCCTTAACTTTAACTTTTTATCAATTTAACCATTTACTGAATAGTAATTATAAGAAAAATTGAATACTTTAATTTCATAAAATTCGGGGTCTTACAATCTCCCCTCCTTATGAAATTTTGTCCCCGAAATTTATGTACCTGGTATTTCGAAGAGTTGAGAATACCTTGCTTTCATTTCAGATTCTATCTTCCATGTCATCATGATTTTTCCATTGCTCATCTCCTGTATTTCAGACATCATTCTAGAATACAGTTTCAAAACAAAGGTTAATTAACATATCACAATTTGTCATCTTAAGTAAGAAAATTCTGCTTAGGTAGGACACACACTAGCGAAGGATATTAATCATCTCTCCCCGCCTAGTTCTATTCCCTGATCTCCGCTAGAGACCATATCCCTAAGCTCTGATACCAACTGTGACGCCCCCAAAATAGGTCCAATCTAACCAACCCATTCTGAGTCGCCAAAAACATGGTACATAAAACAACTACAACTTTATTACTACAATTGTCGTGCAAAATACAACACCACATATGTTGTGAGTTTTGATACTAATATATATAAACTGTGACTCTGGACACCAACTTGGATAGCACGTCACAATGGCACCTTACATAAAGGTACAGTTAATAACTGTTTTAGAGATTAAAATCTTTGGGAAGTGCTCAAGGAAACTTCATACATGCGAGGCCATGCGTCTAGGTTATGATAGATATCATATGTCCATAGAATTATCATTGGTTGACCCAATAGACCCCAAAGAAAAACGAGAAGATTACAATCATGTTCTTCTCAATGGTGAGTCTTCTATTGACATATAATTATCTCCACTGTCTGCAATTGAAAATTATATTTCAACTAAACTCCAAGATCATATAGGTAGTGCTTATAAATATACTCAGTAAGTGGATGTGCACAACCCTGTCTTATGATAACACGAGGTTGTATGTCATTAGACATCTTGTATAATAGTGGCAAAACACTCTTTCAAAGTTGGGTTCACCTCACCCTATTCGGTTCACCAAAATTAAATATCAAATAACGTATACAATTCGACACACTTATCTAAAGTTCTAAATAAAAATTAATTCCATACTATTTAGGGAGAACCTCAACAGCTATAGACCACCGTTCTATTCCCCTATTATCCCCGCTCGACCCGGTAACACTCTTATTACTTAAAAGGATTGTGAAGCAAAAGGGAGAATACAACTAGCTCAGTAAAGAATATCATGACTAAATATAATTAAATTATCAATATTCTTCATCAGTAATAAATCAGAGATTTAGAACATATGTTGTGACGCCCCCAAAACAGGTATACATCACCCATCTTGAGTCGCCAGATACAAGGTATTGAATACAAATACAACTTAATTATACAACACTCGTATAAAATACGACAAAACATAGGCTGTGAGTTTTAATACAAATATTGTCATCTAGACAATATCCACACTCAATGGAGTCTTTATTACATTTATTATCACACTATTTCACAGAATAGTGAGGACTACTAATGCACCATCTAGGACCATCACTCTGTTCCCCGACTAATCCCAGCTACGTTCTCATTTCCTGAAGAGAACAATGAAAGAAAGGGTGAGCTCAACTAGCCCAGTAAGAAATATTATGACTAAGATAATGCAGAATAAATTATCATTAGCCTTCAACAATGTTAAACTGATAGAATATAATAGACAACAAGTTTAACTGCAGCGGAACAAGCAATCCATTAGAAGAGTCAAGTAGAGCATGATATCTACTATCTTCTATGATTTAAAAAGTTTTTCATCAACTTTATCGCTGAGACTCTTCTTAATAAATAAAATTAAACCATCCCTGCTCCACGGCCAAGGATATTCATGTAATCATCAATGGTCATGACTATACCAAATAATCTCTGGTCATAATCATACCAACAGTTGTCCACCACTGAACTACAGGCTAATGAGGACTTTTACCACATCATTCATTATATTACGGTCATGATTATACCGAATAATTCCTGGTCATAATCATACCAAGTCCATCTATGCACGTAAGCCAAATATGACTTTCAACATAATATAAGCACGAGGATGATGACAATTCAATAAAACAAGTTCAAGAATAAATTTTAAAGACTTATAAATTAATTTATCCAGGAACCAATAACGTCCAATTTGTCAACATCATACTGCTTTGTAGGGTAAAATTCAAGAATGCTCAGAAGAATATTTCCATAAAAAAATACTGGATGAAGCGCAAATATCAAGGATATTCCACTAATTTCATGGATTATAAAAGTCAAAGCTTTAATCAACTGAGTATAATAGAATATATGAAACTGCAAATGGATTTTCGCCCACCATGCGGTAATCCACGTAGACAGATCATTTCCATAATTTAATAAAGAATGAATACGAAGGATCATTCAACATGCATGTAGTAATCCACATAGACAGGTTATTCCAACAGAATAATAAAGAATGGAATAACAGAAGGATTCACCATGCGTGTGGTAGACTGCACATACAGGTTATTCCCAACAGAATAATAAATAATGGAACCAGGTCCGGCATAAACGCACAGACAGGATATCCTGACAGAATAATTAATAATGGAACCAGGTCCGGCGTTAACGCACAGACAGGATATTCTGACAGAATGATAAAGAACGTTGAGCACAAGCAGGAGAGATAAATGAATGGGTAGCACCGGTATCTAGTAAGGTATAAACTTCACAAGAATTTATGATTAGTTTACCCGTGATCACATCGTTTGGGTTCCTCGTATTTTGACCAGTCACGACAAACGCTCTTCCAGGAATCGTTGACTTTGAATTTTCTGGGATAGCCTTTTGAGTCACCATCCTTGCTGGACTTGGTTTCACTACAGTGCAATCTCGAGCGATATGTCCTTTCTTTCCATAATTATAACATACCTTAAACTATTGTGGACAGTTTGGGCTGATATGTCCTTCTCTTCCGCACTTATAGCATATGAACGGTGGTCGTTCTCCTCCCTTGGAACCAGTTGTTGTTGGTGCTGACGTCTTCGTATTGTCATTGTTGAATCTCCTCTTTTTAAAATCTCCTCCCGACTTGCTTCTTCTATTCTCATGGTCATGATTACCACCAGAGTGGTTGCCGCTCTTGTCCGTATTTTTCTTTCTCCGCTGGTTATAGTTGTTCTGATGACTGCTGTCACTGATATGATCCTGGTTGTGGTCTCTCGGTTGAACGTACTCGTTATCTCGCTCTAATAATTGAGCCCTGTTGACAACATCAAATAGAGAGAAAATTTATATGAAATGAGATATTGACGTATGCCGGGTTTTAAACCTCTCAGAAACATCCGCGTCATACGTTCCTCATTCTCCACCAAATGAGGTGCAAACTTGGACAACTTTGCAAACTTCGCCTCGTACTAGGACACCGTCATGTTATTCTGCTCCAGTCTAATAAACTCTACCTCTTTCATATGACGAATACTTTCAGGGAAGTACTTGTCATTGAACAGTTTCTGAAATGTTTCCCAAGACATGCTAAGTACAGCTGGATGGGTACGCTTCAAAGATTCCCACCAGTAACCTGCCTCATTACGGAACATAAAGGTGGCAAATGGAACCTTCTGTTCCTCCGTGCATCCCAAGACATCGAATGTAAGACCCCGAATTTTATGAAATAAAAGTATTCAATTTTTCTTATAATTACAATTCAGTAAATGGTTAAATTGATAAAAAGTTAAAGTTAAGGGTGGTATATGACATTTTTTTCAAAAATACACAAGTGGTTATAAAAATATTCATTGTTGTCGGGGAATATTCGTTTGGTCGTGAAATATTCTTTCTGTCGAAGAATATTAGTACGATGACGCCGCCATTTGTGGGCCCCATAACAGAATAACTGTCGGATGGAGAAAACGACAAATTAAAATTTTTATAAATAACGGCGTAGTTGTTACCGTTAACACTGTTGGAATACCTGGTGGTTAAAACATAGTAATACGCGTTGTTGCACAGTAGCACACGATATTGCACCAATTATTGATTCTTACGTAAGAAGGCACTACTCAATAATTGTTACAGTAGTTACTGTTCAGTATTTTATTTTATTTATTCAATAATTGTTGTGTTGATATTTTATATTACTGTTGTTTCAATAATTGTCACTACACAGTATTTTCCATTATCGAAGCAATAATTCATATTATCTGAATAATATTATTAGAAAACATTATTGTCAATGTCTAGAAAGTTCTGTCTAAGGAGAGGTTTGGCCACCTAATTGCGCGCCAGTAAGGAGAAATTCTTATTGGAAAGCCCCCTCTTTCCTGGGAACTGCCTGGTTGTCATTATTGTGATTCTGTAATATTATTTGAGAATAATTAATTATTGATTTATATGATAAGGAAAATATTCATTTTATGTGGATATAGATGGATAAAATTTTTAAAGTGACAATTGTTGAAAATTGATATTTTATCTTTTCTGATAAAATAATTTATTATTATATTTTAATAATATAATGGTGATATTTTTACAATGAATGTTGGATATATGAGTATATGAGGAGGAATAATATTTTTATTGTAAAAGTTGTTGAAAACATGTTAAACATGTCGGTAGACCTCATTTTTTAACTGAAATTTGATTATAGTCTGTAAAATCGTCCGTATGTGGATTTTGGTCAATTTATGTTTCGAATTTGGAAAAACTTTCTTCTGCAAAGTTATAGAGAATTGAATTTCCTACAAAAAAACGCGAGATGCGAATTTTCTGATAAAAGGCTATTTATTATGAATTATTGAAGTTCTAGATTAATTTATTATTATTTTTTTGGAGTTTTAAGTAATATTTTCATAAAAACGTTTTTGGTGATGTTGGCATTTGTATGGCTGATGGCTTGACCAAAAAAGTGGGCATAGGAATTTAAGAAAAATAAATTTATATTTTATTAAATTTTATGCTTTGGTGTTCTAAGCATTTTCCTATAAATAGGGTGCTTAGGTTAGAATTGAAAATCACACCAGAAACTAAAGATCTCTCTCTCTTTATCTCTCTATAATATCGAGTGTATTTTGTGAGTATTTTAGTACTTCGAGTATTTCTATACGGTGCAAGTTCTTTTAGCACTATATACAGTATTCCAGTCAGAAGTACTATTCTTTCTGAGGTAAGGGAGATTATTTTCTTCATAAATGATATTATTTCTTCAATATCATTATGCCGAAATATTGGTTTGAACTTTTTATCAAATTTGGAACTTTTTCAAGTCGGGGTTACTATTCATGAGTTACTATTCATGAGTTACTATTCATGAGTACTATTCATGAAGCATGATGATGTTTTTGTGAAATTTCTATCTTTTAGTGTCGGAGTTACTATTCATGTATACGGCACTATTCACGAATACGACACTATTCACCGAAAAATGAAATTTTCTTCTTTTTATCCGAAATATCTATTCTGGATACTAGCTTTGATTATATCCATATTTTGATCATTCTTGAATTTTACTCCACTATGATTATTTATGAGGTATTTTTGGACATGGAATAGCTGAAATACGAATCCTTAATATTTATTCTTTTGTTTCACTGGATTCGTTTTCTTTAAAATATTTTTCATCATCCTCAGTCCTAATTGATGATATAACTGAATATCTTTGGCCGTAGTGCAAAGATGAACAGGTGTTGAGATGAACATGACCGACTGATTAATATCTTTGGCCGTAGTGCAAAGATGAACATGTGTTTAGATGAACATGACCAACTGATGAATATCTTTGGCCTGTAGTGCAAAGAAGACTTGTTGATGAATATCTTTGGCCTGTTGTGTAAAGATGACTTGTTGATGAATATCTTTGGCCCGTAGTACAAAGATGAATTTATTAGTAGGATTATGAACATAAACTGTGATTTGGTATAACCATAATCTTTGATGTTTCAGGTGATGAAAATTATCTTTGTCCTGGATGAGAAAAGGACTTTAGAACTACAATTACGATTATGAGTTATACACGTGATTGTGGACAGGAATTGTTTATTGATGTTACAGGGATAAAACATTGTTGGTGGACTTTTAACATGGAGAAGATAATAGATTTTATGGTCTATTTGACTCTTCTAATGGATTGCTCGTTCCGCTGCAACTATGGTTGAAAAGTTTTATCATCTACCATATGTTCTAAATCTCTGATTTATTACTGTTGAAAGCTATTGATAACCTATTTATCTTTAGTCATGATATTCTTTACTGAGCTAGTTGTGCTCACCCTTTTGCTTCACAATTCCTTTCAGGTAATAAAAGTGTAGCTGGGTCGAGCGGGGGATAACAAGGGAATAGAACGGTGGTCTATAGTGGTTAAGGGTGAGGTGAATTTAACTTGGAAGGGTGTTTTGCCACTATTATACAAGATGTCTAATGACATACAACATCGTGTCATCATAAGACAGGGTTGTGCTCATCCAATTGCTGAGTATATTTACAAGCACTACCTATATAATCTTGGTGTTTGTTTGGAGTTTAATTCCTAATTAGAGACAGTGAAGATATTGATATGTCAAGAGAAGACTCACCATTGGGAAGAATATGATAGTAATCATCTCATTTTTCTTTGGGGTCTATTGGGTCAACCAAGGATAATTATGTGGCCATATGATATCTATCATAACCTAGAAGCATGGCCTCCCATGTACGAAGGTTTCCTTGAGCACTTCCCAAAGATTCTAATTTCTAAAACAGTTTTCGACTATATCTTTATGTAAGGTGTCATTATGAGGTGCTGTCCACGGTTGGAACACGAGTCATAGTTGATATATATTTGTATCTAAACTCACAGTATATGTGTTGTTGTATTTTGCACAAAAATTATTGTAATAAAGTTGTAGTTGTTTTCTGTACCATGTTATTGGCGACTCAGAATAGGTTGGGTGTTGTATACTTATTTTAGGACATTTGTCATAGTTGGTATCAGAGCTTAGGGATATGGTCTCTGGCGGAGATCGGGGAATATAACTATGAGGGGAGAGATGAGTAAATCCTTCGCTAGTGTGTCCTACCTAAGCTTATTTGTTGGTCAGTCATAATATCGGGATATTATGTGATATGTTAATTTGTTTAATTAACCCTTGTTTTATGGCAGTATTTGAGAATGGCTGCTGAGAATGTTAACAATAGAGTGAATGAAACCGTGGGGATACCTCTAATCACCAACCAAGATAATGTGATGTCAGGCGAAGAAGGAATTAGAGAAATCCATGTGGTGAGTGAAGAATTGATAGTTGTACCCGAGATAGTCGCAGAGGTAACAACTGAGAGTGAGGAAGAAGAGGTATATAAGGAGAGTTTATTAGAGGTATTATATGATCAGAATGTAGAATTTCAAAATCGTATTCATGAGTTAGAAGAGCAGGCTGAAGAATGGCAAGCGGTCGTGGAACAAAAGGATGCAACAATTCAAGCTTGTGTTACCCGATATGTGATGCTTGAACAGAAACATTCTTTGGCAGAGTATAAGATGATAAAGATGGAATCTAAGCTGAAAGAAGAAAAAACTGAACGAGTAAGAATGAGTGATGCATAGGTAAAAGCCACACGATACGTGGATATTATGGAAAGAGATGTCCGATCTAAGAAGGCTAAAATAGATGATATGAATTTCTCTTTTTGGAAAGCAATTGAGAGAACTCAACATCGAGTTTTGAATTACCCTGTACAGAGCGGTTAACCTGAATTTGATATGGATCGAAGATTGATGATTCAGATCATGAATCTGGAGTACAAAGAGGCAGTTGAGGGAGGAATATGCCCTATAGAAAAGTATGTTCCAACGGTAGTGATGACGCCAAATGCTGCCCCAGATAAGTCAAAACCGGGTAGTTCGAGGGATAGCGGTTGTCATGACTTCCCAACAAATGAGGAACCCAAATGAAGTTATCACGGGAGATGAGCAATGGAGAAATCATGATGACCCGGAAAATAGAATCTGAAATGAAAGCAATGTATTCTCAACTTTTTGAAATACCAGGTACGTAAATTTCGGGGACGAAATTTCATAAGGAGGGGAGATTATAAGACCCCGAATTTTATAAAATAAAAGTATTCAATTTTTTTATAATTACAATTCAGTAAATGGTTAAATTGATAAAAAGTTAAAGTTAAGGATGATATATGAAATTTTTTCAAAAATACACAAGTGGTTATAAAAATATTCATTGTTATCGGGGAATATTCGTTTGGTCGTGAAATATTCTTTCTGTCGGGGAATATTCGTACAACGGCGCAGCCATTGTAGGGCCCCATAACAGAATAACTGTCAGATGAAAAAAATGACACATTAAAGTTTTATAAATAACGACGTAGTTGTTACCGTTAACACTGTTGGAATACCCGGTGGTTAAAACACAGTAATACGCGTTGTTTTACAGTAGCACACGGTATTACACCAATTATTAATTCTTACGTAAGAAGGCACTACTCAATAATTGTTACACTACTCAATAATTGTTACAGTAGTTACTGTTCAGTATTTTATTTTATTGATTCAATAATTGCTGCGTTGATATTTTATATTACTGTTGTTTTAATAATTGTCACTACACAATATTTTCTATTATCGAAGCAATAATTCATATTATCTGAATAATATTATTAGAAAACATTATTGGCAATGTCTAGAAAGTTCTGTCTAAGGAGATGTTTGGTCACCTAATTGCGCACCAGTAAGGAAAAATTCTTATTGGAAAGCCCCCTCTTTCCTGGGAACTGCCTGGTTGTCATTATTGTGATTCTATAATATTATTTGTGAAAAATTAATTATTGATTTATATGATAAGGAAAATATTCATTTTATGTGGATATAGATGGAGAAAATTTTTAAAGTGACAATTGTTGAAAATTGATATTTTATCTTTTCTGATAAAATACTTTATTATTATATTTTAATAATATAATGGTGATATTTTTACAATGAATGTGGGATCTATGAGTATATGAGGAGGAATAGTATTTTTATTGCAAAAGTTGTTTAAAACATGTTAAACATGTCGGTAGACCTCATTTCTTGACTGAAATTTGATTATAGCCTGTAAAATCGTCCGTATGTGGATTTTGGTCAATTTCTGTTTCGAATTTGGAAAAACTTTCTTCTGCAAAGTTTTAGAGAATTGAATTTCCTACAAAAAAGCGTGAGATGCGAATTTTCTGATAAAAAGGCAATTTATTATGAATTATTGAAGTTCTGGATTAATTTATTATTATTTTTTGGAGTTTTAAGTAATATTTTCATAAAAAACGTTTTTGGTGATGTTGGCATTTGAATGGCTGATGGCTTGACCAAAAAAGTGGGCGTAGGAATTTAAGAAAAATAAATTTATATTTTATTAAATTTTATGCTTTGGTGTTCTAAGCATTTTCCTATAAATAGGGTGCTTAGGTAAGAATTGAAAATCACACCAGAAACTAAAGATCTCTCTCTATATAATATCGAGCGTATTTTGCGAGTATTTTCGTACTTCGAGTATTGCTATACGGTGCAAGTTCTTTTAGCACTATATCCAGTATTCCAGTCAGAAGCACTATTCTTTCTGAGGTAATGGATATTATTTTCTTCATAAATGATATTATTTCTTCAATATCATTATGCCGAAATATTGGTTTGAACTTTTTATCAAATTTGGAAATTTTTTATGTCGGAGTTACTATTCATGAGTTACTATTAATGAGTTACTATTCATGAGTTGCTATTCACTAATTACTATTCACGAGTACTATTCATGAAGCATGATGTTGTTTTTGTGAAATTTCTATCTTTTAGTGTCGGAGTTACTATTCACGTATACGGCACTATTCACAAATACGACACTATTCACGGAAAAATGAAATTTTCTTCTTTTTGTCCAAAATATCTATTCTGGATACTAGCTTTGATTATATCCATGTTTTGAT
The DNA here is from genome assembly GCA_020205505.1 of Panax japonicus. Classification (NCBI taxonomy): domain Eukaryota; kingdom Viridiplantae; phylum Streptophyta; class Magnoliopsida; order Apiales; family Araliaceae; genus Panax; species Panax japonicus. The sequence continues at coordinate 86,472,510 of CM035113.1, forward strand.
CATTCTTGAATTTTACTCCACTATGATTATTTATGAGGTATTTTTGGACATGGAATAGCTGAAATACGAATCCTTAATATTTATTCTTTTGTTTCACTGGATTCGTTTTTTTTAAAATATTTTTCATCATCCTCAGTCCTAAATGATGATATAACTGAATATCTTTGGCCGTAAAGATGAACAGGTGTTGTGATGAACATGACCGACTGATTAATATCTTTGGCCGTAGTGCAAAGATGAACAGGTGTTTAGATGAACATGACCAATTGATGAATATCTTTGGCCTGTAGTGCAAAGATGACTTGTTGATGAATATCTTTGCCCTATTGTGCAAAGATGACTTGTTGATGAATATCTTTGGCCCGTAGTGCAAAGATGAATTTATTAGTAGGATTATAAACATAAAATGTGATTTGGTATAACCATAATCTTTGATGTTTCAGGTGATGAAAATTATCTTTGTCCTGGATGAGAAAAGGACTTTAGAACAACAATTACGATTATGAGTTATACACGTGATTGTGGACAGGAATTGTTGATTGATGTTACAGGGATAAAACATTGTTGGTGGACTTTTAACATGGAGAAGATAATAGATTTTATGGTCTATTTGACTCTTCTAATGGATTGCTCGTTCCACTGCAACTATGGTTGAAAAGTTTTATCATCTACCATATGTTCTAAATCTCTTATTTATTACTGTTGAAAGCTATTGATAACCTATTTATCTTTAGTCATGATATTATTTACTGAGCTAGTTGTGCTCACCCTTTTGCTTCAAAATTCCTTTCAGGTAATAAAAGTGTAGCTGGTCCGAGCGGGGGATAACAAGGGAATAGAACGGTGGTCTATAGTGGTTAAGGGTGAGGTGAATTTAACTTGGAAGGGTATTTTGCCACTATCATACAAGATGTCTAATGACATACAACTTCGTGTCATCATAAGACAGGGTTGTGCTCATCCAATTGCTGAGTATATTTACAAGCACTACCTATATAATCTTGGTGTTTGTTTGGAGTTTAATTCCCAATTAGAGACAGTGGAGATAGTGATATGTCAAGAGAAGACTCACCATTGGGAAGAATATGATAGTAATCTTCTCGTTTTTCTTTGGGGTCTATTGGGTCAACCAAGGATAATTCTGTGGCCATATGATATCTATCATAACCTAGAAGCATGGCCTCCCATGTACGAAGGTTTCCTTGAGCACTTCCCAAAGATTCTAATTTCTAAAACAGTTTTCGACTATACCTTTATGTAAGGTGTCATTATGAGGTGATGTCCACGGTTGGGACACGAGTTATAGTTGATATATATTTGTATCCAAACTCATAGTATATGTGTTGTTGTATTTTGCACGAAAATTGTTGTATTAAAGTTGTAGTTATTTTCTGTACTATTTTATTGGCGACTCAGAATAGGTTGGGTGTTGTATACCTATTTTAGGACATTTGTCATAGTTGGTATCAGAGCTTAGGGATATGGTCTCTGGCGGAGATCGGGGAATATAACTAGGAGGAGAGAGATGAGTAAATCCTTCGCTATTGTGTCCTACCTAAGCTTATTTATTTTTCAGTCATAATATCGGGATATTATGTGATATGTTAATTTGTTTATTTAACCCTTGTTTTATGGAAGTATTTGAGAATGGCTGCTGAGAATGTTAACAATGGAGTGAATGAAACCGTGGGGATACCTCTAATCACCAACCAAGATAATGTGATGTCAGGCGAAGAAGGAATTAGAGAAATCCATGTGGTGAGTGAAGAATTGATAGTTGCACCCGAGATAGTCGCAGAGGTAACAGCTGAGAGTGAGGAAGAAAAAGAAGAAGAGGTACCTAAGGAGACTTTATTAGAGGTATTATATGATCAAAATTTAGAATTTCAAAATCGTATTCATGAGTTAGAAGAGCAGGCTGAAGAATGGCAGGCGGTCGTGGAACAAAAGGATGCAACAATTCAAGCTTGTGTTACCCGATATGTGATGCTTGAATAGAAGCATTCTTTGGCAGAGTATAAGATGATAAAGATGGAATCTAAGCTGAAAGAAGAAAAAACTGAACGAGTAAGAATGAGTGATGCATGAGTAAAAGCCGCACGATACGTGGATATTGTGGAAAGAGATATCCGGTACCCTGTACAGAGCGGTCAACCTGAATTTAATATGGATCGAAGATTGATGATTCGGATCATGAATCAGGAGTACGAAGAGGCAGTTAAGGGAGGAATATGCCCTATAGAAAAGTATGTTCCAACGGTAGTGATGACGCCAAATGCTGCCCCAGATAAGTCAAAACCGGGTAGTTCGAGGGATAGCGGTTGTCATGACTTCCCAACAAGTGAGGAACCCAAATGAAGTTATCACGGGATATGAGCAATGGAGAAATCATGATGACCCGGGAGATAGAATCTGAAATTAAAGCAATGTATTCTCAACTATTCAAAATATCCGGTACGTAAATTTTGGGGACGAAATTTTATAAGGACGGGAGATTATAAGACCCCGAATTTTATAAAATAAAAGTATTTAATTTTTCTTATAATTACAATTCAGTAAATGGTTAAATTGATAAAAAGTTAAAGTTAAGGGTGATATATGAAATTTTTTCAAAAATACACAAGTGGTTATAAAAATATTCATTGTTTTCGGGGAATATTCGTTTGGTCGTGAAATATTCTTTCTGTCGGGGAATATTCGTACGACGGCGCAGCCATTTAAGGGCCCCATAACAGAATAACTGTCGGATAAAGAAAATGATAAATTAAAGTTTTTATAAATAACGACGTAGTTGTTACCGTTAACACTGTTGGAATACCCGGTGGTTAAAACACAGTAATACGCGTTATTTCACAGTAGCACATGGTATTGCACCAATTATTGATTCTTACGTAAGAAGGCACTACTCAATAATTGTTACAGTAGTTAGTGTTCAGTATTTTAGTTTATTGATTCAATAATTGCTGCGTTGATATTTTATATTACTGTTGTTTTAATAATTGTCACTACACAGTATTTTCCATTATCGAAGCAATAATTCATATTATCTGAATAATATTATTAGAAAATATTATTGGAAATGTCTAAAAACTTCTGTCTAAGGAAAGGTTTGGTCTCCTAATTGCGCACCAGTAAGGAAAAATTCTTATTGGAAAGCCCCCTCTTTCCTGAAAACTGCCTGGTTGTCATTATTGTGATTCTGTAATATTATTTGAGAATAATTAATTATTGATTTATATGATAAGGAAAATATTCATTTTATGTGGATATAGATGGAGAAAATTTTTAAAGTGACAATTGTTGAAAATTGATATTTTATCTTTTCTGATAAAATAATTAATTATTATATTTTAATAATATAATGGTGATATTTTTACAATGAATGTGGGATATATGAGTATATGAGGAGGAATAGTATTTTTGTTGCAAAAGTTGTTTAAAACATGTTAAACATGTCGGTAGACCTCATTTCTTGACTGAAATTTGATTATAGCATGTAAAATCGTCCGTATGTGGATTTTGGTCAATTTTTGTTTCGAATTTGGAAAAACTTTCTTCTGCAAAGTTGTAGAGAATTGAATTTCCTACAAAAAAGCGCGAGATGCGAATTTTCTGATAAAAGGCTATTTATTATGAATTATTAAAGTTCTGGATTAATTTATTATTATTTTTTTGGAGTTTTAAGTAATATTTTCATAAAAAAACGTTTTTGGTGATGTTGGCATTTGTATGGCTGATGGCTTGACCAAAAAAGTGGGCGTAGGAATTTAAGAAAAATAAATTTATATTTTATTAAATTTTATGCTTTAGTGTTCTAAGCATTTTCCTATAAATAGGGTGCTTAGGTAAGAATTGAAAATCACACCAGAAACTAAAGATATCTCTCTATAATATCGAGCGTATTTTGCGAGTATTTTAGTACTTTGAGTATTGCTATACGGTGCAAGTTCTTTTAGCACTATATCCAGTATTCCAGTTAGAAGTACTATTCTTTCTGAGGTAAAGGAGATTATTTTCTTCATAAATGATATTATTTCTTCAATATCATTATGCCGAAATATTGGTTTGAACTTTTTATCAAATTTGGAACTTTTTTATGTCGGGGTTACTATTCATGAGTTACTATTCACGAGTTACTATTCATGAGTTACTATTCACGAATTACTATTCACGAGTACTATTCATGAAGCATGATGATGTTTTTGTGAAATTTCTATCTTTTAGTGTCGGAGTTACTATTCACGTATACGGCACTATTCACAAATACGACACTATTCACCGAAAAATGAAATTTTCTTATTTTTGTCCAAAATATCTATTCTGGATACTAGCTTTGATTATATTCATGTTTTGATCATTCTTGAATTTTACTCTACTATGATTATTTATGAGGTATTTTTGGACATGGAAAAACTGAAATACGAATCCTTAATATTTATTCTTTTGTTTCACTAGATTCATTTTTTTTAAAAATATTTTTCATCATCCTCAGTCCTAAATGATGATATAACTGAATATCTTTGGCCGTAGTGCAAAGATGAACAGGTGTTGAGATGAACATGACCGACTAATTAATATCTTTGGCCGTAGTGCAAAGATGAACAGGTGTTTAGATGAACATGACCAACTGATGAATATCTTTGGCCTGTAGTGCAAAGATGACTTGTTGATGAATATCTTTGGCCTGTTGTGCAAAGATGACTTGTTGATGAATATCATTGACCCGTAATGCAAAAAAGAATTTATTAGTAGGATTATGAACATAAACTGTGATTTGGTATAACCATAATCATTGATATTTCAGGTGATGAAAATTATTTTTGTCCTGGATGAGAAAAGGACTTTAAAACTACAATTACGATTATGAGTTATACATGTGATTGTGGACAGGAATTGTTGATTGATGTTACAGGGATAAAACATTGTTGGTGGACTTTTAACATGGAGAAGATAAAAGATTTTATGGTCTATTTGATCCTTCTAATGGATTGCTCGTTCCGCTGTAACTATGGTTGAAAAGTTTTATCATCTACCATATGTTCTAAATCTCTAATTTATTACTGTTGAAAGCTATTGATAATCTATTTATCTTTAATCATGATATTCTTTACTGAGCTAGTTGTGCTCACCCTTTTGCTTCACAATTCCTTTCAGGTAATAAAAGTGTAGCTGGGTCGAGCGGGGGATAACAAGGGAATAGAACGGTGGTCTATAGTGGTTAAGGGTGAGGTGAATTTAACTTGGAAGGGTGTTTTGCCACTATCATAAAAGATGTCTAATGACATACAACCTTGTGTCATCATAAGACAGGGTTGTGCTCATCCACTTGCTGAGTATATTTACAAGCACTACCTATATAATCTTGGTGTTTGTTTGGAGTTTAATTCCCAATTAGAGACAGTGGAGATAATGATATGTCAAGAGAAGACTCACCATTAGGAAGAATATGATAGTAATCTTCTTGTTTTTCTTTGGGGTCTATTGGGTCAACCAAGGATAATTCTGCGGCAATATGATATCTATCATAACCTAGAAGCATGGCCTCCCATGTACGAAGGTTTCCTTGAGCACTTCCCAAAGATTCTAATTTCTAAAACAGTTTTCGACTATACCTTTATGTAAGGTGTCATTATGAGGTGCTATCCACGGTTGGGACACGAGCCATAGTTGATATATATTTGTATCCAAACTCACAGTATATGTGTTGTTGTATTTTGCATGACAATTATTGTAATAAAGTTGTAGTTGTTTTTTATACCATGTTATTGGCGACTCAGAATAGGTTGGGTGTTGTATACCTATTTTGGGGGCGTCACATCGAATATCTTGGAAATTTATTTGACCCACGTCTCCGCCTTAATCGGATCCGGCTTTCCCCAGAATTCTGGTGGTCCCAACTCTTTGAACTGCTTGGCTCTAAGAAACCGTTCATTGTTATCATTTCCTCCTGTATTTTGAACACGAGTCTCCCTCGTCTAATTTTGTATGAACTGCAAAAAGTTTCTAAACATTGCGTCATTCATCGTCTGATCAGTGGTGCTGTTTATAGGAGGAACATTGCTGGCCTGTTGCACGTTCTCTTCATTGGTGAGTACAGACGTCTCCACGGTCTCATTTACTCCACTATTAACATTCTCAATTGCCATTCTCAAATACTTCCATAAAACATGGATTAATTAACAAATTAACATATCACATAATACCCCTATATTATGACCGAACAACAAATAAGCTTAGGTAGGACACACTAGCGAAGGATTCACTCATCTCTCCCCTCCTAGTTCTATTCACCGATCTCCGCCGGAGATCATATCCCTAAGCTCTGATACCAACTGTGCCGACCCCATAATAGGTATACATCACCCATTCTGAGTTTTCAAATACATGGTACAGAAATAACTACAACTTTATTAATACAATTGTCGTGCAAAATACGACAACACTTAAACTGTGAGTTGAAATACAAATATTATCTTCTAGGCAATATTCATACCCAAATAAGTCCTCATTACAATTATTGACACATTATTTTCCAAAAATGGTGAGGACTACTAAAATAACTTCTAGAACCATCATTTCATACCCCGACTAGTACTCGCTACAGTCTCGCCTCTTGAGAAGAAAAATAGAACAAAAAGGAAAAGGGTGAGCTCAACTAGCCCAGTAAAGAATATTATGACTAAGATAATATAGAACAAATTATCGTTAGTCTTCAACAGGGAAAAATTTGATAAAATACAATAGACAACAAGTTTCAGATCAATATTCGCAGCGGAAATAATAATTCATTAGTAGAGTTAAGTAGAGAATGAAATCTACTATCTTCTATATATGAATTTAAAAGTTTATCATCGATATTTTATCCCTGTAACATCAATCAATATATATCTAGAATCAAATATTCATCTTTGCACTACAGTCCAAAGATATTTATCAGTTGGTCATGTTCATCTAAACACCTGTTCATCTTTGCACTACGGGCCAAAAATATTCATCAGAAATCATTCATCTTTGCACTACAGGCCAAAGATATTCAGTAATATCATCATTTAGGACTGAGGATGATGAAAAATATTTAAAAGAAAACGAATCCAGTGAAACAAAAGAATAAATATAAGGATTCGTATTTCAGTTATTCCATGTCCAAAAATACCTCATAAATAATCATAGTAGAGTAAAATTCAAGAATGATCGAAACATGGATACAATCAAAGCTAGTATCCATAATAGATATTTTGGACGAAAAATAAAATTTTAATTTTTCTGTGAATAGTGTCGTATTCGAAAATAGTGTCGTATACGTGAATAGTTCCATATACGTGAATAGTAACCCCGACACTAAAAGTTATAAATTTGATAAAAAGTTCAGACCAATATTTCGACATAATGATATTGAAAGAAATAATATCATTTACGAAGAAAATAACATCCCTTATCTCGAAAGAATAGTACTTTTGGCTGGAATACTGAATATAGTGCTGAAGGAAACTTGCACCGTATAACAACACTCAAAGTATCAAAATACTCACAAGAATACGCTCAATATATCGAGAGAGAAAGAGAGAGAAAACTTTAGTTTCTGGTGTGATTTTCAATTCTAACCTAAGGACCCTATTTATAGGAAAATGCTTAGAACACCAAAGCAGAAAATTTAATAAATAATATTATTATTATTCTAAAACCTACTACGCACACTAATTGAATCAAGAGATCAGCCACCCACTCAATTAAAGTAACAAAAACGTTTTTCATGCAAAAGTCACTTAAAACTTCAAAAAATTGTTAATCAATTAATCCGGAACTTCAATAATTCATAATAAATGGCCCTTTTGTCAGAAAAATTCAAACCTTATGTCTTTTCCATAGGAAATTCCATTATCTACAACTTTACAGAAGAAAGTTTTTCCAAATTCCAAACAGAAATTGACCGAAATCCATAAACAGACGATTTTACAAGCTATAATCAAATTTCAGTCAAGAAATAGGGTCCACCGACACACAAAATATGTGTTAATCATTTAATACAACAAAAATACACTTCCTCCTCATATACTCATATATCCCACATTTATTATAAAAATATCACCATTATTATATTATAATAATATATTTAAATAAATTATTTTATCAGAAAAAGATAAAATATTAATTTTTAACAATTGTCACATTAAAAATTTTCTCCATCTATATCCACATAAAATTAATATTTTCCTCATCATATAAATTAATAATTAATTATTCACAAATAATATTACAGAATCACAATACTGGCAACCAGGCCGTTCCTAGGAAAGAGGGGGATTTCCAATAAGGATTTCTCTTTACTGGCGAGTAATTAGATGACAAAACCTCTCCTTAGATAGAACTTTCTAGACATTTCCAATAATGTTATCTAATAATATTATTCAGATAATATGAATTATTGCTCCGATAATGGAAAATACTGTGTAGTGACAATTATTAAAACAACAGTATTATAAAATATCAACGCAACAATTATTGAATCAATAAAATAAAATACTAAACAGTAATTACTGTAACAATTATTGAGTAAAGCCTTCTTACGTAAGAATCAATAATTGGTACAATACCGTGTGCTACTGTGCAATAACGCGTATTACTGTGTTTAAACCACCGGGTATTCCAACAGTATTAACGGTAACAACTACGCCGTTATTTATAAACAACTTATACTTGTCATTTTTTTTATCCAATTGCTTTCCGTTATGGGACCCACACAAGGCTGCGCCGTCGTACGAATATTCCCCGACAGTAAGAATATTCCACGACTAAACGAATATTCTCCGATAAAAATGAATATTTTATAACCACTTGCTTATTTAAAATATTTGCGCATTTTACCCATAACTAACCACATTAATCAAATCAACCCTTACTATTTCAAAATAATAAATAGAGGAAATTAAATTTCATTTATTAATAATTTGGGGTCTTACAGTGATACTATAACAATAATTGAATCAATAATATGAGAGATATGATGCAGCAATTACTGTAGCAATAATTGAGTATAACTGAGTGTTTTCTCACGTAAGCATCAATAATTAATACCGTGTGCTACTATGCAACCACGCGTATTACTGTACTTTTACTACCAAGTAGTTCAATAGTTTTAACGGTAACACCTTCGCCGTTATTTTTATAGAAAGATAATTTTATCGTTTTCTCAATCCGACAATAATTTCGTTGTGGGGTCTACCAATGATTGTACCGTTGTACGGATATTCTCCGACAAAAAGAATATTCCCCGACCAATTGAATATTATACAACAACTTGCAAACTTTTCAAAATTTATAAATACTACCCACAACTATAACACTATCTCAAATTCACACCATAATATTAAAAAAATATATTTCGAGAAAATTAAATCTTTATTCATAAAATCTGGGGTCTAACATATGGTAGATGATAAAACTTTTCAACCATAGTTGCAGTGGAACGAGCAATCCATTAGAAGAGTCAAGTAGACCATAAAGTCTATTATATTCTCCACATTAAAAGTCCACCAACAATATTTTATCCCTGTAACATCAATCAACAGTTCCTTTCCACAATTATATGAATAACTCATAATCATAATTGTGATTCTAAATTCCTCTTCGCACCCAGGACGAAGATAATTTTTATCACCTGTCTTTACCTGAAACATCAAAGATCATGGTTATACCAAATCACAGTTCCTGTTTATAATCATACTAATAAATTCATCTTTGCACTACGAGCCAAAGATATTCATCAACCGTTCATCTTTGCGCTACAGGCCAAAGATATTCAACAACAGGTCATCTTTGCACTACGGGTCAAAGATATTCATCAACAATTCATCTTTGCATTATAGGCCAAAGATATTAATATCTCAAAGAAATACATAATCATTTCAGAATTTATATAAACCATAATTATAACCATGTTAATCAATTCACCTTTGCACTTAAGCTAAAAATATTCAATTGTAAATTCAATGGTCATGATCATACCAGTCAACAATTCAAATTTGCACTACTGGCCAAAGAGAACCCATAGTCACGATCATACCAATAATTTACCCATCTTTACACTCAAGTCAAAGAGAAATTCCATCACCAGGGTTAGAAAAATGTTATATATGATAATAAAAACAATAGGATCAACAACTGCATTTAATTTCAAGAGTAAGATTCATAAATCAACGATAATTTGGTCAGAAAAAGAAACCAATTTTGTCGTAAATAGTACCCGTAAATAGTAACTCGTGAATAGTGACTCGTGAATAGTAACTCATGAATAGTAACCCATGAATAGTAACTCGTGAATAATACTTCGTATTCGTACATAGTACCGTATACGTAATTAATGTCATGTACATGAATAGTGCCGTATACGTGAATAGTGCCGTAAACGTGAATAATAACCTCGTACCAATATTTTGGTATAATGATATTGAAAGAATAACATCATTACGAAAAAAACATCCATTACAATCCCTTAAAATCCCTTACTATCCCTTACCTCAAAAGAACAGTACTTCTAACTGGAATATCGGATATAACGCTGACGGAAACTTGCATTGTATAGCAACACTCAAGATATCTAAATACTCACAAAAATATGCTCGATAATATAGAGAGAGAAAATGTAAGACCCCAACTTATTATAAAAAAATCAAATTTCCTCTAATTATATTTGTGAATAATAAGGTATTAATTTGATATAATTCTCTGGTTATGGGTGAAATGTGCAAATTTTGCAAAATATGCAAGTGGTTATAAAATAATCATTATTGTCGGGAAATATTCGTTTGGTTGTGGAATATTCTTGTTGTCGGAGAATATTCGTACGACGGCGCAGTCATTTATGGGCCCCATAACAAAATAACTGTCGGATGAAGAAAACGACCAGTTTGAATTTTTATAAATAACGGCGTAGTTGTTACCGTTAACACTGGAATACCCGGTGGTTAAAATACAGTAATACGCGTGGTGCACAGTATTGATGAATTATTGATCCTTACGTAAGAAGGCACTATTCAATAATTGTTACATTAGTTACTGTTCAATATTTTATTTTATTGATTCAATAATTATTGCGTTGATATTTTATATTATTGTTGTTTCAATAATTGTCACTGCACAGTATTTCCCATTATCAGATCAATAATTCATATTATTTGAATAATATTATTAGATAGCATTATTGGAAATGTCTAGAAAGTTCTGTCAAGGAGAGGTTTGGTCACCTAATTACGCGCCAATAAGGAGAAATTCTTATTGGAAAGTCCCCTCTTTCCTGGGAACGGCCTGGTTGTCATAAATGTGATTCTGTAATATTATTTGTGAATAAATAATTATTGATTCATATGATAAGGAAATATTTATTTTATGTGGATATAAATGTTGGATATATTTATTGTGGTTAAAAATAAAGGAGTTAATGTTGAGGTGTTTTATCAGTATTTTTGTCGGAATGAATGTATTAAAAATTAAACCAGTGTTTTTGAGATATATTGTGTGAGTTATAATTTTGAATCCGACCGTTGGATCGTTGTAATTTTTGGATATGTTATACATATATAAGTTGAATATATGTTCACAAATTTTGAACCGTTAAAAATGAACGTATGATTTGTTATGAATTTTAAGAGGTGACTGATTCAGAAATTAGGTTTATAAATTATTTTGGTGGAAAATTCTAGAATTGAGTGGGCCCCACTTGTGGTTGGTGAAGAAATATGCTGAATTTATTTCAAATGTGGTGGGTGGGAATAGTAGCAGGTAAAGTCATCAGGTTGCAGGTCAAGTCTGCTAACATTTTCCTATAAATAGAGGGCTAAGTTAGAATTGAAAATCACACCAGAAACAAGTTTTCTCTCTTTCTCCCTCTAGATTATTGAGTGTATTTTGTGAGTATTTAGATACTTTGTGAGTTTCTATTCATCAGTGCAAGTTTCCTTCAGCCTTATACCGATATTCCGATCAGAAGTACTGATATTTTGAGGTAAAGGATGTTATTTTCTTCATATATGATATTATTTTTTCAATATCATTATGCCGAAGTATTGATCTGAATTTTTATTAAATTTGGAACTTTTTGTGTCGGGGTTACTATTCACGTATACGGCACTATTCACGTATACGGCGCTATTTACGAATACGACACTATTCACTGAAAAATGAAATTTTCTTCTTTTTGTCCAAGATGTCTATTATGGTTACTATCTTTGATTGTATCCATGTTTTGATCTTTATTTTTGAATTTTGCTTCAAAATTAGTATTTATGAAGTATTATTAATCTTGGATAAACTGTTATACGAATCCCTACTATTTGTCCTTCCATTTTACTGGATTCGTTTTCTTTAAAATATTTTTCATCATCCTCAGTCCTAAAGGATGATATTACTAAATATCTTCGACCTGTAGTGCAAAGATAAATGATTAACTGATGAATATCTTTGGCCCGTAGTGCAAAGATGAACAGGTGTTGAGATGAACATGACCAACTGGTGATACAAATGAATATCTTTGGCCTGTAGTACAAAGATGAATATTTGATTAAAGATGTATATTGATTGTTGTTACAAGGATAAAATATTGATGATGGACTTTTAAATCTTAGAAGATAGTAGAACTTATTCTCTACTTGACTCTTCTAATGGATTGTTGTTTCCGCTGCAGATGTTGATCTAAAACTTGTTGGCTATTATATTTTTTCAGATTTTTCCCTGTTGAAGACTAATGATAATTTGTTATATATTATCTAAGTCATAATATTCTTTATTGGGCTAGTTGAGCTCACCCTTTTCCTTTTTGTTCCATTTTTCTCAGGAGGTGAGAACATAGCAAGAACTAGTCGGGGTACGGAGTGATGATTCTAGAAAGATGTTTTAGCAGTCCTCACTATTTTTGTAAAATAGTGTTTGAATAATTGTAACGAGGACTTATTTGAGTATGGATATTGTCTAGAAGACAATATTTGTATTTAAACTCACAGTATGTGCTGTCGTATTTTGCACGACAATTGTATTATTGAAGTTGTAGTTTGCTTTCAGTACCATGTATTTGGCGACTCAGAATGGGTGTTGTATACCTATTTTGGGGGCGTCACAGTTGGTATCAGAGCTTAAGGATATGGTCTCTGGCGGAGATCGGGGAATAGAACTAGGAGGGGAGAGATGAGTAAATCCTTCGCTAGTGTGTCTTATCTAAGCTTATTTGTTGGTCAGTCATAATATAGGGATATTATGTGATATGTTAATTTGTTTAATTAACCCTTGTTTTATGGCAGTATTTAAGAATGGTCGCTGAGAACGTTAACAATGGAGTGTATGAGACTGTGGAACAACCTTTAGTTACAAACTAGGAGAACGTGCAACAGGAAGGCAATATTCCTCCTGTAAATAACAATACCGAGTAAACGATGAATGATGGAATGTTTAGGAGCTTTTTGCAGTTCATGCAAAACCAGACGAGGGAGACTCGTGCACAAAATACGGGTGGAAATGATAGCAATGAGCGGCTTATCACAGCCAAGCCGTTTAAGGAGTTGGGACCACCAGAATTTAAGGGAAAGACAGATCCGATCATGGCAGAAATGTGGGTCAAACAAATTACCAAGATATTAGATGTCTTGGAATTCACGGAGGAACAGAAGGTTTCATTCGCCACCTTTATGTTCCAAGGTGAGGCAGACTACTGGTGGGAGTCTGTGAAGCGTACCCATCCAGCCGCACTCAGCATGTCTTGGGAAACGTTTCAAAAACTATTCAATAACAAGTACTTTCATGAAAGTATTCGTCATATGAAGGAGGTGGAGTTTATCAGACTGGAACAAAACAACATGACGGTGTCCCAGTACGAGGCGAAGTTTGCAGAGTTATCCAGGTTTGCACCTTATTTGGTCAAAAATGAGGAACGAATGACGAGGATGTTTCTGAGATGTCTAAAGCCCGAGATTCGGTAATATCTTATATCTCATAAATTATATTTATATTCAGATGTTATAAACAGGGCTCAATTATTATAGAAAGATAATGAGTATGTTCAACCAAGGGACCATAACCAGGGTCATACTGGTGACACCAGTCATCAGAGCGATGATAACCAACGAGGAGGGAAAAATACGAACAAAGGCGGTAACCACTCGGGTGGTCATCGTGGCCATGATAATAGGAGAGGTGAGTCAAGTGGAAATTTCAGAAAGAGGGGATTCAACAATGACGGGAAGATATCAGCAGCAGCACCAGCACCAATAACAAATTCTAGGGGAGGAGAACGACCGCCAGTTAGATGTTATAAATGCGGGAAAGATGGACATATCAGCCCAAACTGCCCACAACAATCCAAGGTATGTTACTACTATGGAAAGGAAGGCCACATAGCTCGGGATTGTTCTGTAGCAAAACCAAGTGCAACGGGGATGGTGACTCCAAGGGTTATACCGGATAAGTCAAAATCAGCGGTTCCTGGAAGAGCGTTTGTCGTGACTGGCCAAAACGCGAGGAACCCGAACGAGGTGATTACGGGTAAGCTAATCTTGAACTCTTGCGAAGTTTATACCTTACTAGATACCGGTTCTACCCATTCTTTTATCTCTCCTGCTTGTGCTCAACGTTTAAACTTGACTCCGGAGAAATTGGACTTTGACTTATTTGTTGAAACTCCGTTGGGTGAAACCTTCGTTACATCTACAGTTTATAAATCTTGCAATATCCAAGTTGGCACTATCACATTACCTGTTGATCTTATATCTTTAAAGATACTTGCTTTTGATGTGATTTTAGGAATTGATTGGTTAACCACTCATCATGCCAAAATTGATTGTTTTCGTAAGATTGTTAGTTTTCATATTCCTAACCAACCTGTCATACGAATTCAAACAACTAAACCACTAAAATCAGTCATTATCATATCAAGCCATAAAGCTATTCCTTTATTGAAAAACGGATGTCAAGCCTTCTTAGCCCATGTTATGGATTTGAACAAAGACAAGTCAGATTTGAATAATATTTCTGTTGTTAGAGAATTTTCTGATGTATTTCCTGAAGAACTTCCCGGTCTACCCCCAGAACGTGATGTTGAATTCTTTATTGACCTTGAACCGGGTACAAAACCCATTTCTAAAACCCCATATCGAATGGCTCCTATTGAACTTCAGGAGTTAAAAGTCCAACTACAGGAATTGTTAGACATAGGTTTCATTCGTCCTAGTACATCTCCTTGGGGTGCTCCTGTTTTATTCATAAAGAAGAAAGACGGGAGTATGACATTTTGTATTGACTACCGAGAATTAAACCATGTCACCATCAAGAATAGGTATCCGCTACCTCGCATTGATGACCTGTTCGACCAGTTGCAAGGAGCACAATTCTTTTCAAAGATCGATCTTCGTTCTGGATATCATCAGCTGAACATCAGCTGAAGATTAAAACTGAGGATATTCCAAAGACTGCCTTCAGAACTGGGTACGGGCATTATGAATTCTTAGTCATGTCTTTTGGATTGACTAATGCTCCTGCTGCTTTCATGGATATGATGAACCGTGTATTCAAAGAATATTTGGATTAGTTTGTTGTTGTCTTTACTGATGACATCCTCATCTATTCCAAAAGCCGTGAAGATCATGAGCACCATTTGAAGCTGATACTTGAAAGGCTTCATGAAAACAAAATTTATGCCAAGCTGAAGAAATACGAGTTCTGGCTTGAGGAAGTAGCATTTCTTGGGCACGTGGTGTCAAAACATGGAGTATTTGTCGACCCGGCGAAGATTGAAGCAGTACAAAGTTGGGAGCAACCAAAGTCGGTGACCGAAGTACGTAGCTTTCTGGGCTTAGCTGGTTATTATCGGAGATTCGTGGAAGGATTTTCTCGAATCGCTACTCCGTTAACTCAGTTGACTCGAAAAGATACAAATTTGTATGGAGCGAGGAATGCGAGAAGAGTTTCTAAAAGCTCAAGAGGAGACTCATTTCGGCACCTGTTCTGGCAATACCATCTGGTACGGATGGATTTGTTATATACAGCGATGCTTCAGGCAAAGGGTTAGGATGCGTTCTCATACAACATGGGAAAGTCATAGCCTATGCCTCACGACAACTCAAAGAATAAGAGAGAAATTATCCTACTCATGATCTAGAGTTGGCAGTAGTCGTATTCGCGTTGAAAATTTGGAGACACTACTTGTATGGGGAGAAAGTGGAGATTTATGCGGACCATAAAAGCCTCAAATATTTCTTCACCCAAAAAGAACTCAACATGCAACAACGACGTTGGCTTGAACTATTGAAAGATTACGATCACACTATTCAATATCATCCTGGAAAAACAAACGTAGTAGCTGACGCATTGAGTAGAAGATCATATGCGAGTACGAGTGCGATATTGTTAATACAAATGCTCATTCTATATGACTTGCAAAGGATGGAGGTAGAATTAAAGACTCCAGGTACCCACATGATGATGGCGAATATACGAGTAGAACCAACTTTAATCGATAAAGTTAAAGCTGCTCAAGCTACGGACCTGGAGCTGATACGTATGAAGAAGAAAGTGCAAGAAGGAGCTATTCCAGAAGCGAGAATCGATGAAGAAGGAATACTTAGATTCAACTCCAGACTTTGTGTTCCTAACGATTCTGACTTGAAGCATAGAATCATGATGGAGGCACACAACACCCCGTTTGTAATCCATCTTGCGAGTACCAAAATGTATCATGATATTGGACATACATTTTGGTGGAAAAATATGAAGAGAGAGATCGCGGAGTTTATCTCGAGGTGTTTAACTTGTCAACGTGTAAAGTCAGGAGCATCAAGTGCCAAAGGGTCCATTACAACCACTTGAAATTCCGAAATGGAAGTGGGAACACATTACTATGGATTTCGTTACAGGTCTTCCCAAAGTTTCTCAAGGCATAGATGGGATTTGGGTTATTGTTGATAGATTAACCAGGTCTGCCCATTTCTTACCAATACGTGAGACTTATTTCCTTGAACGTCTTGCTCACATGTACGTAAATGAGATTGTGAGATTGCATGGCATTCCAGTATCCATAGTTTCAGATCGTGACCTAAGATTCACTTCACAATTTTGGGTTAGCTTGCAGAAAGCTATGGGCACGGAATTACGATTCAGTTCGGCATACCATCCTCAAACGGACGGATAATTAGAGAGGACTATTCAAACCCTTGAAGATCTATTAAGACTTTGTGTCCTAGATTTTAAAGGAAGTTGGGATAAGTACTTGCCACTGGTGGAATTCTCCTACAACAACAGTTATCAAGCAAGTATAGACATGGCTCCATTTGAGGCGTTGTATGGACGAAAGTGTCGTTCTCCAGTATGCTGGGACGAGGTGGGAGAAACAACGTTGTTGGGACCAGAATTAGTACGCATGACTATAGAAAAGATCCAAATGATTCGACAACGTATACAAACGGCACAAGATCGACAAAAGAGTTATGCGGATCTTCATCGAAAAGACGTGGAATTTAATATTGGGGATCATGTATTGTTACGTGTTGCACCATGGAAGGGAGTTACAAGATTTGGGAAGAGAGAAAAGCTCAATCCACGATTTGTTGGTCCATTTGAGATTCTTGACCGAATAGGAAATTTGGCATATAGACTTGCATTACCTCCAAGTATGTCTCGTGTTCATAATGTTTTTCACATATCCATGCTTCGTAAATATGTGAAAGATTCGAACCATATTATTACGTTAGAACCAGATGAGATAACCGAAGATTTAACGTACGAAGAAGTACCTATTAAGATCTTGGATAGGAAAGAGCATGTCCTACGCACCAAGGTTATACCACAAGTTAAGATTTTATGGAGAAACCATGCTATTGAAGAAATGACCTGGGAGTTGGAATCAGAAATGAAAGCGAGGTATCCTCACCTTTTCGAAACACCAGGTACGTATGTCAATTTCGAGGACGAAATTTCATAAGGAGGGGAGGTTGTAAGACCCCAACTTATTATAAATAAAATCGAATTTCCTCTAATTATATTTGTGAATAATAAGGTATTAATTTGATATAATTCTCTGGTTATGGGTGAAATGTGCACATTTTGCAAAATATGCAAGTGGTTATAAAATAATCATTGTTGTCGGGAAATATTCGTTTGGTCGTGGAATATTCTTGTTGTCGATGAATATTCGTACGACGGCGTAGTCATTTGTGGTCCCCATAACAGAATAACTGTCGGATGAAGAAAACGACAAATTTGAGTTTTTATAAATAACGGCGTAGTTGTTACCGTTAACACTGCTGGAATACCCGGCGGTTAAAATACAGTAATACGCGTGGATGCACAGTATTGATGAATTATTGATCCATACGTAAAAAGGCACTACTCAATAATTTTTACAGTAGTTACTGTTCAATATTTTATTTTATTGATTCAATAATTGTTGCGTTGATATTTTATATTATTGTTGTTTCAATAATTGTCACTGCACAGTATTTCCCATTATCAGATCAATAATTAATATTATTTGAATAATATTATTAGATAGTATTATTGGAAATGTCTAGAAAGTTTTGTCAAGGAGAGGTTTGGTCACCTAATTGCGTGCCAATAAGGAAAAATTCTTATTGAAAAGCCCCCTCTTTCCTGGGAACGGCCTGGTTGTCATAAATGTGATTCTGTAATATTATTTGTGAATAAATAATTATTGATTCATATGATAAGGAAATATTTATTTTATGTGGATATAAATGTTGGATATATTTATTGTGGTTAAAAATGAAGGAGTTAATGTTGAGGTGTTTTATCAGTATTTTTGTCAGAATGAATGTATTAAAAATTAAACCAGTGTTTTTGAGATATATTGTGTGAGTTATAATTTTTAATCCAACCGTTGGATCGTTGTAATTTTTGGATATGTTATACATATATAAGTTGAGTATATGTCCACAAATTTTGAACCGTTAAAAATGAACGTATGATTTTTTATGAATTTTAAGAGGTGACTGATTCAAAAATTAGGTTTATAAATAATTTTGGTGGAAAATTCTAGAATTGAGTGGGCCCCACTTGTGGTTGGTGAAGAAATGTGCTGAATTTATT
Source organism: Panax japonicus (assembly GCA_020205505.1). Lineage (NCBI taxonomy): Eukaryota > Viridiplantae > Streptophyta > Magnoliopsida > Apiales > Araliaceae > Panax > Panax japonicus. The sequence goes on from CM035113.1 coordinate 86,491,587, forward strand.
TTAAATGTGCTGGGTGGGAATAGTAGCTGATAAAGCCATCAGGTTGCAGGTCAAGTCTGCTAACATTTTCCTATAAATAAAGGGTTAAGTTAGAATTGAAAATCACACCAGAAACAAGTTTTCTCTCTTTCTCTCTCTAGATTATTGAGTGTATTTTGTGAGTATTTAGATACTTTGTGAGTTTTTATTCATCAGTGCAAGTTTCCTTCAGCCTTATACCGATATTCCTATCAGAAGTACTGATATTTTGAGGTAAAGGATGTTATTTTCTTCATATATGATATTATTTTTTCAATATCATTATGCCGAAGTATTGATATAAATTTTTATCAAATTTAAAACTTTTTGTGTCGGGGTTACTATTCACGTATACAGAACTATTCACGAATACGACACTATTCACCGAAAAATAAAATTTTCTTCTTTTTGTCCAAGATGTCTATTATGGTTACTATCTTTGATTGTATCCATGTTTTGATCTTTATTTTTGAATTCTGCTTCAAAATTGGTATTTATGAAGTATTATTGATATTGGATAAACTGTTATACGAATCTCTACTATTTGTCCTTCCATTTCACTGGATTCATTTTCTTTAAAATATTTTTCATCATCCTCAGTCCTAAATGATGATATTACTAAATATCTTTGGCCTGTAGTGCAAAGATAAATGATTAACTGATGAATATCTTTGGCCCGTAATGCAAAGATGAACATGACCAACTGGTGATACAAATGAATATCTTTGGCCTGTAGTGCAAAGATGAATATTTGATTAAAGATGTATATTGATTGTTGTTACAGGGATAAAATATTGATGATGGACTTTTAAATCTTAGAAGATAGTAGAACTCATTCTCTACTTGACTCTTCTAATGGATTGCTGTTTTCGCTGTAGATGTTGATCTAAAACTTGTTGGCTATTATATTTTATCAGATTTTTCCCTGTTGAAGACTAACGATAATTTGTTGTATATTATCTTAGTCATAATATTCTTTACTGGGCTAGTTGAGCTCACCCTTTTCTTTTTTGTTCCATTTTTCTCAGGAGGTAAGAATATAGCAGGAATTAGTCGGGGTACGGAGTGATGGTTATAGAAAGATGTTTTAGCAGTCCTCACTATTTCTGTAAAATAGTGTTTGAATAATTGTAACGAGAACTTATTTGAGTGTGAATATTGTCTAGAAGACAATATTTGTATTTAAACTCACAGTATGTGTTATCGTATTTTGCACGACAATTGTATAATTGAAGTTGTAGTTTGCTTTCTGTACCATGTATTTAGCGACTCAGAATGGGTGTTGTATACCTATTTTGGGGGCGTCACAGAAAACTTCAGTGTCTGGTGTGATTTTTAATTCTAACCTACGCACCCTATTTATAGAAAAAATGCTTAGAACACCAAAGTAGAAAATTTAATAAAATATTAATATATTTATATAAATTTCCTACGCCCACTTTGAATAACTGAATTCGGTCATTTCAACAACCAGTGGGGCCCCCAAACATAACAAAAACTTTTTTATTAAAAAAATATTTAAAACTTCAAAAATCAATTATTCCAGAACTTCAATAATTCATAATAAATAGCCCTTTTATCAGAAAAAATCGGATCTTATGTCCTTCTATAGTAAATTTAATTCTCTATAACTTTGTAAGTTTAAGTTTTTTCAAATTCCAAACAGAAATTGACTGAAATCCACATACGGACGATTTTATAGGCTATAATTAAATTTCAGTCAAAAATTGGGGTCCACCAACATACAAAACATGTGTTAAACATTTTTTATAACAAAAATACTCTTCCTTCTCATTTACTCATATATCACACATTCATTGTAAAAATATAACCATTATTATATTATTATAATATAATAAATTATTTTATCAGAAAAGATAAAATATCAATTTTCAACAATTGTCACTTTAAAATTTTTTTCCATCTATATCCACATAAAATAAATATTTTTCTTATCATATAAATCAATAATTAATTATTCATAAATAATATTACAGAATCACATTTATGACAACCAGGCCGTTCCTAGGAAAGAGGAGGCTTTCCAATAAGGATTTCTCATTACTGGCGCGCAATTAGGTGACCAAACCTCTCCTTAGACAGAACTTTCTAGACATTGTCAATAATGATATCTAATAATATTATTCAAATAATATGAATTATTGATTTGATAATGGAAAATAATGTGTAGTGACAATTATTGAAACAACAATAATATAAAATATCAACGCAGCAATTATTGAATCAATAAAATAAAATATTGAACAGTAATTACTGTAAAAATTATTGAGTAGTGACTTCTTACGTAAGAATCAATAATTGGTGCAATACCGTGTGCTACTGTGCAACACCGCGTATTACTTTACTTTACCCACCGGGTATTCCAATAGTGTTAACGATAACGATTACGCTATTATTTATAAAAACTAAAATTTGTCATTTTTTTCATCCGACAGTTATTCTGTTATGGGCCCACAAATGGCTGCGCCGTCGTATGAATATTTCCCGATAACAAGAATATTCGACGACCAAACGAATATTCCCCGACAACAATGAATATTTTATAACCATTTGCTTATTTAAAATATTTACATATGTCACCCTTAACTTTAACTTTTTATCAATTTAACAATTTACTGAATAGTAATTATAAAAAAAAATTGAATACTTTTATATCATAAAATTTGGGTTCTTATAAAAATAAAATAAAAAATTACTATAATGCCATCAGTTATGAAGAATTAGGGATTTTAACTTTTCTCTTCTTCAGTCTTCCGCCTCTCAAAGTCTCACCTCTGCGTTCCTAATCCTGCCTCTTCGCTTCTTCCGCGTGCAGATCTGCTCGGCTGCTCCTGCACTGCTCCAGCTCGGCTGCTCTTGCACTGCTCCTCTAGTCATCCTCTCCTCTTCACCTCATCACTCATCAGGTTTGTTTTTCTTGATTTGAACTTTGAAGCAAATTTTTCTTGAATTACTAACTGCTTTGTTAATTGTTATTTAGCTAGACACTTCAATTACTTTTGCTGCTATTATACTTTTTGTGGAATATAATTTGGTTCTGTTAGTTGCTGCTATTATACTCTTTTTGTGCAACTTTTTTTTATTATTTTTTGTCAAAAATAAACACGTGAATGATATTCCTATTTAATACTCCCTCCGTCCCATAGTTATAGGCTGATTTTTCATTTTGAGATGTCCCAATATATAGGCTACTTACTATTTATAAAATTTAGTTAGTTCATTATTTTACTTTTATGCCCTTATAATAAATATTCAACCATTACTCTTTTTATGAAAAAACAACATTCAATGTCATTATTTTTATCACAACATTTAATGTTGTTGTATTCTCTTTGGTTAAAGTTATATGGTTATGAACTTTAATGGTCAGTACACGTCAATCAATGAAGTTGAGAGTATAAGTAAGGAGTAATTAACTTATTCATTAATTCTATATTAAGGGGTATATGTGGAAAATTATGTTAAAAATTGCCACTTAAAGTGATTTTCTTAAACTATGTGTCAAAAGAAATCAGCCTATAACTATGGGACGGAGGAAGTATATGATTTGATTATGATATATATGAATGAATATGCAAGTATGCTTGCATTAAGAAAAGCTATAAAGTCCTTTGATAGATAATAGAAATATATATACAAGGACATAGAATGAATTGATCAAATATGTTAGGTTGATCCTACATAAGCAAAACAACTTTGTAAAGTCCTTAAAAAGAAATGATGTACAAGGACTATAAATATAGAAAGATCAAGCTTGTTAGGTTGATCTTATGATTTAATAGATAGGCTTGTCTGATCGTCGAGCACTGCACCAGAAGTCGTAGTCTGCCAGGAGAGTCAAGGTTAACTCGAGAGATATCGAGGGAGAATAGGAGTATGCAATATAGTAGATCTCAGAGTTCGTAGACTGCCAGGGGAAACGAAGAAGGACCGTAATGTGTCGAGTAGAGCTTCCTCGGGATCGTAGTGTGCTGAGGAAGTCATGTTCAGAATCGTAGAGACAGCCTACCTACGAGCAGACCGATCATCTGTCGAAACCAAGACAGAAACATAGACTACACTCAGAGTCGTAGAGTCTACTGATGCCGAAGCCAAGTCAAGGATCATAGATCACACTCTGAGTTTGTAGAGTCTATTGATTACATGCAGAGATCGTAGTCAAGCAAGATCAGATGAAGACAACAAGCACAAGACAGAAATCGTAGAGTGTCAAGATCTGATCTCGGGATCGTAGTGTCTGCACAAGCCGAAGCTGAATTGTAGAGTGCAGAACTACGACCTCAACAGAAGTGCTCATAATGCCAAGGCAGAATCGTAGAGCATATACGGTTCTCAACAAATGAGCACTCCCAGAATATCCAAAGGAATGAAGTCTCTGGTTGGCACTGCAGAGATGCATTCCACCTTAAGGGAACTAGAGAGCACTCAAAGAATGGCATGCATGCTAGCAGAAGATCTAAGCACCAACCCAATCAGCATCAAGATTGAGTTGTAAAGCCATTCATGATGAAGTCTTCCACGAGGAGATCCAAAGAAGACTTCAGAAGCTGACTAAGGAAAGTCAGCAAATGCAGTAGCTATCAAGTGAACAGAAAACAACTATCTTGGAAGCAACCAAGATCGTAGTGTTTGCCAAACAAAGAAAGAACTGATGGAAGGTGAACCGAGATACTGGTCAGCCTCTGAAAAGCAAGGCTAAAGTGATTAAGTGCAGGGTCAGTTCATTGATGATAAGTGAACGGGAGATCACAAGGAGAAAGCAAGCTAGACGCGCCACAAATCTGAAGTGTCTTGATATTCAGAAGGGGACCAGAGCAAGGAATTAAGCCATCAGTCTCTGTGAACAGTCGAAGCAAACAGAAGTGTTGAAACACTGCACAATAGAAGGAAGAGGTGTACTACATTGGAGATCCAATCAACACTGTTTAAGATCATAGTGTTAACTCTACCAGTCAATGAGCAACATTCAACAAGACACTACGATCAGGTCCTTGAAGACGTGCATCAGAATCGTAGAGTTTGAATAGCTGAAGACTGAAGCATTGGCAATGGTTCAATCTGAAGGATAATATTTGGACAAGTGCTTATTGAGAGCATCGATGCAATAGGACAACCTCTGATCGAGAAATCAGAAAGAGGTAATAAAGCCTTCAACCTGACCACGACATTAAAGTGATACATCTGACAGGGTAGGTGAAACAGTAGACTGCAGCATTAGAAAAAGTATGACATGTCACATCAAGCAGTATACCTCAAGCAACTCGAGATCTGTGAAGATATTTGAATAGCCTTCAACGGCTACTTTCCAACGGAAGGATTGGAAAGGAGTATAAATCTAGAAGAGCTTCAAAGATCGAAGGTTGCTAGAGTTGTCGGTTTTGGAGAGAAGGTGGACTAATCTAAACCATGTGAGATAGTGAGTCCGAAGGCTCACTCTACGATCCACCAAGAACACTCAGAGACATGCAAAGAAAGAAGTAGAAGTGAGAGCTCTACAATATAGAAGTGAGAGTTCTACTACTTAAAGAGTGTTCTGAACTGCCGAGAGAAAGAAGAGCATCATGTAATCTTTATGTCCATCATGGGAAGACTCTAAGTACAATAGAGAAGAGCTCACACTCATCTTAGCAAGTCCATCATGAGAAGGCATCAAGTAGCAAGAAGGGAGATCACAAATGCCATCTTGGTGTCAAGCATGAGAAAGCTTCTAAGTACCCAACAGAAGAACTTAAAGTCATCTTAGAAGCCAATCATGTGCAACCATCAAGTATCAAGGAGAATGATCTTCAAGGCAGTTCATCAAGGGGTCATCCGAAGTGGTTGAGCAACTGAAGAAGCTGAGCATCATGCAACACTCAGCTACACTTCAAGGATAATCAAGCCAAGCTGCTAAGTATAGAAGATGTTCAAAGCATGAAGACATCTTAGCAGCTCAGCACCGACTCCAACAACAACAAACAAACAACTCAACAACTAGGGCCTGAGGGGTCCTTGTCCGAAGGGACTAAATGAAGTAGGGCCTGAGGGGTCCTTGTCCGAAGAGACTAAATGAAGCAGGGCCAGAAGGGTCCTTGTTCGAAGGGACTAAACGAAGTTCCAAGCATGCTGGGCTTGAAGAGTTCCTAGGGAACTAGAGAAGTTCCAAGGCTGCTGGCCTTGAAAGAATCTTAGTGATTCAGGGTGCTGCCCTTCCTTAGTGGAATTCCTGCTAGTTGAAAGCAGAAGAGTGGATTAGGAGCTTGAGTCTCTGAACCACTTAAAACCCCTTGTGTCTTTTACATTATATCATTTACATTATGTACTATAACTGCTATAACTGCTATGTATGTTTTAACTGCTTACAACTTAACTTACTCTACGGACAATGTATGTATGATTATGAATATATCAATGAAGGGGATCTTTTACTTATTTCGTTGTGCTTGAAAAGATTCTTATATTTGTCATATGCTAATTTAATAGCGATACAAAATAAACCTGAAAAGTATTTGAAATAACAAGGATCTATTCAACCCCCCTCCTTCTAGATCTATTGTGCCCTCTAGGAACTAACATTTTTTTCTTTCTCAAATTGAACTATTTTTTTTGACACGGAGTAATTGAGAATTTTGCAGGTTGTAAAGAAGGGTGGTAAAAGAATTAAACTAAAATTTAGAAAACAAACATACAAGTTCAAGAGATTGATTCACAAACAAACACATTGAAACTGAGTATCTGTTGTGGTACCATTTTTGGTTCAAACACAACCAAAAGTTAATTGTTTAGGTAAATTGATGAAATTATGATGAAATGTTTGAATAATTGAATTGATGAATGGTGAAATTATTATGAAATGTTTAAATTGATTAAATTATTGATTAGCTATTGATGTTTTTATTTATACTAGATTATGGATAAATACTCGCTTAATTCTTCTAATAACCAATTACCAAGTTCCAAAGCAAGTGGTGGTATTAATAATTTCAGCCCGCTTGGTTTAAAAATTTTGACCCCCCCTACAAAATCGTTCTGGTTCCGTCACTGGTGGCGGAACTAGGGGCGGGGCGGGGCGGGGCGGGGCGGGGCGGGGCGGAGCGGGGGGGGGGCATCTGACCCTTGTAGATCGGGGGTGGGGGTGGGGGCGGGAGGGGCCAGGCGCAGGCTCCGACGGTCAGTTCTTCTTCAGTTCTTCTTCGGTCTTCTTCTGCAGGTTGGTTTGTTTTTGTTTTTGTTTTTGTTTTTTTAAGACACATGAAACGACGTCGTTTCATTAAAAAAATAAAATAAAATAATTACTATAATGCTATCAGATAAAAAGAATTAGGGATTTTAACTTCTTTTTTTCTTCAGTCTTTCGCCTCTCAAAGTCTCACCTCTGCCTCTTCCGATCTTCCGCGTGCAGATCTGCTCCTGCACCACTGCTCCTCCAGTCCTCCTCTTCACTACTTCACCTTATCAGGTTTGTCAAATAAATGTGTATCTATCTTACTATCTATCTACTTATATTATAAAATACTAGTAGTCAATTTTGATGAAAGACGTTCACTTAATTTTCGTGTGCCCACTTTTTGAATGAAAGAAATTCATTTAATTATTATTTTTTTATTTGTAGTCAATAGGGATTAGTACTAAATTATGTTGTAATTTTTTATTAATTGTTAAAAACTAATGGGATTTTGACCCAATTTTTTTATTGATTTGTCGTCCTTGTTTTAAATCCATGCCTGTTATTTGTATAATATTTAAGTCTTTATTGCTTATAACTAAAAAGAAAAAATCTGAAGTGTTGTATATTTGTATTCACGTCAAATAAGACTTGGTTGATGGGTGTCTGATTTGATTCAAAAAAATATTATTTGACTCTTAATAAAAAATAGTATGGGACTCTTGAGGAAAACCCAAGCAGATTAGCTAGAATTTGTTTAATTCATGTTTTCTTAAATCTTAAGAGAATTAATGAATGATGAAATTATTATGAAATGTTTAAATTGATGAAATTATGCATTGGGTCGCTAATATACTTTACATTTTTTTAATCTGGGTCAAAATCAAACCCAAAGACCTTAACTCCGCTCCCTCGCCGCTGCAACCTACACGTCGCTGCTCCGGACCTCCAGTAATCGCCCTCAAATTTTGACCCCATCAAATTTTGTTATGGTTCCGCCACTGCATCCCATTATATCTGACGTCTAAGGATTCTTTGCAACAATTAAGAAATATTAAACATGACTCTTTTGCCCTTAATAAATGAATGGTTGTTGTTCCTCTTCTCCCACACACGCTCCTCCTATTTCTAGCATCATTTTCTCTCTCATCGCATTCTGTCACCTGCACCTCACAGAACTTCAAAAACAACAAAGTCTATAAAAATTGCACAGATCTCCCCTCATTGAAATCCTACCTCCATTGGACCTACGACTCCTCCAAATCCTCTCTTTGCATTGCCTTTTTAGCTCCCCCGGCTAAACCAAACGGCTGGGTAGCCTGGGCCATCAACCCCATCGACAACCGAATGGCCGGCGCTCAGTCTCTCATCGCCTTCAAGCAATCCGACGGCTCAACCTATCCATGACAACATCTTGAAATTTTTCTTTACAAACTTCTTCGGCTATTAAAAGCCAGGAAAGTAAATAGATATGATTAATAATAATTAGGGAGACAAATCTTCAACATATCCATGACAACATCTTGAAATTTTTCTTCACAAACTTCTTCGGCTACATTTGGAAACTTGTTCAAATCGAATCCGAGATCCGCAGGTTGATTCAAATCAAAGTTTCACGGAACTTTGATCTTTTCAGAATCAAAATCCATAGGTTGATTCAAATCAAAATCCACGAAATCTCTATTTTCTTGCATTTTCAATATATGAAGTATTGTGTTTTAAAAGAAGAATTGCAGGTATGGTTTCTTTCTTCCGTACAGATTTATATTGATGCCTTTCAAGCAATCAATTCACTCTTGGAAACCAACGAGAATATCAAAAGTTTTTTTCTTTTTTGAACCAAAATTGTTGAACCAGAACCAGAACCAGAACCAGAACCAAAAGATGCTGGTATTAAGAAGAAAGGGTAGTATTGGAATAAAAATGGATAATTTAGCTTTGGACTTGTAAAACGTCTATTATTTTGGAAAAAATAAAAACTCCTTAAACGTCAAATATAATGGGATGAGGGGAGTATATCTTATATTTTTCATCAATATATTATATTTTAGCTTTTTGTATAAAAAAACAACATTTTTATTCTTAAAATTAATCATAAGTAAAATATGGATTACATATGCAACACGTGTGTCCCGTCCTAATCCTTATAAAATGGGGGAACATTTTTCTGTCCGATATTTTTGATAAGCTGTTTTTCAGTCGAAGATTGTTGCATAAACACTGTCCTTCCGAACAAAGATAAAAAGTTACTCATTCAACCAAAAAAAGTGAATCCTATAAGTTAAATTTGGCAAACATGATTACAATAAGTTAAATTTGGCAAACATGAATCCTATAAGTTAATTTTCTATTTTTTATATCCCCTATTTGTTTCAACAAAAATTATAAGTTTTAAAAAAATATTTTTAATGAGTAATGATCTATAACACGTATTTGATATGAATCTTTATAGGACATACATCATCTTTTGCGTTGAAAATAAGAATGAACGGTTATGATTAGAAATTGAAAATCACGTCCGCTACTAATATAGTAGCGTACGGTACTTAATCAAAATAAAAATTTGACTTTATATTAGGGTTTAGTGTTTATTAACTAAGGTTTAAGATTTATCAACTCCTTTTTAACTGGATTTAGGGTTTATTAAACTTATTAACTATTAGTAGTGGATGATATGTCTTTTATCCGTTCTTTCCCCCCCCCCACCCCACCCCACCCCACCCCACCCCACCCCACCCCCACCCCCACCCCCAACCCCAACCCCAATAATATAGATGGTGTATGCCATATAGTTATTTTATAAACCACTTTCCAACAATTATTAAAAGTTATGTTTTGTTATAAATTATTTTCAACTGAAAATAATCAAACCCATTTGGTAATTAAAATTGTGTAACAAAATGCAAATAATTATTTCCCGGATCATTTCAGCAATTAAAATAACTAAAGAATTTTAATTATTAAAACAAGTCAAATAAGCAAAAAATAATAAGTCAGTCCAAAAGGTTTAATGTTTGATCAAATAAGTAGAATTAAAATATAAAACAAGTAACTTCCCCCGATTTAAAAGTTTTCATAATCAAAATCTATTTTAAAGTATATCTAAATGTACTTAAATGTCGAGATGCACAACAAATCAGATTCATATAACATTGTTTAATCTAAAAAGACCATATAAACTAACCAAAAGTAGTATAGGGGTGACGAACAACAAGTTTCGATCTGTTTCGAAAGTCTTGTTCGGGATGAGGATATATAGTCTGCTCTCAAGTAAGGGAGTAATTTAATCGAGTTGAACTGAATATTGAGTTGTTCAGATTTGGTTCACAAAATTTATCGATTATAAAATAAGGTTTGATTGAGACTCCTGAATCAAGCACGATCTTGAATTAAGCTCGAACAGTTTGAACTTTTTGAACGAACATGATCCGAGTATCAATAGAAAATTACAATTTGAGAAGGTTTGAGTAATTTATCGAACTTTAATATTTACTCATATTTGAATCATTTATACTTTGAGTCGAGCTCAAATTGAATTTTTTGTCGAGTAAGTACGAATCGAGCCCAAACTGTTTGCTCATTTTACAGCCTTACTCGCAAGGCTCAAAAACTCCTCATATCAAAAATAAATTAATAATAATAATAATAGTACCACTACTTTATAATAATTATTATAATTTTATCACAAATTAAAATACTTCCTCTATCTCGAGTCTTATTTTATTTATAAGAAAACTCTTAATACCTACTTCGACATTATTTTTAACATTTACTTTGAAGGTTGAAATTAGTGGGCTACTTTTATAACTAAAATATTATTAAAAGAAAAATATGTATAAGCACTTTTTTTATGTATATCGTAATATTTAAAGGGGAGCGATCCATAGCATCTATATGCTATGAGATAAAAAGTGGCATATAGGCTCTAATCCGTACGTTTTGTAGATGAAAGGCTGGGATCAGAAGTTACAACTATACAGTACAGAACTTGACCATAGTCCGCTAGTAATACTAGCAGAATATAAACAGAAGGCACATGGTGGATTAGATACCATCCATTTATTAATTAAATAGTTCATCTGGCGATGTACAATTAGAGTTTTCAACTTGGAATATATAGACGTACTTCTCTTCTTATTAATTGATTGGGTGTACTTTTATTTTAAAAATTAATTAGCCACATTCAAAATAATTAAATTTAATTAGCCTACTAAATCTTGCATCCATGTTAATGAAATTTGCTACATGCGAAAAAAATATTATGATTATAAATTGGAGACAATTTTTTCTGATTTTTAATTATTTTTTCCCTCACAAACTTGGTGTGTGCATATAGATGACTAGTATAAATATAAATCAAAGGGTAATTTATTATTGTGTCGGCTCACAATAAAAATATTAATATTTTTTTTGTTGCAAGATATATATATTATTTTTTATATAAAGCACAAAAACTGAAATATAGTAAAAAAGTTTCTTATAAAAAATATCTAAAATACACAATTTAAATGCAAAATATTATATAAAAGTATATACTTTTCTTAGTTGCTTGCCGCATGTTCCATGTTGCTTAATGTGCCTTCTGTTTATATTCCGCTAGTAATACTAGCGGACCATAGTCAAGTTCTGTCATAGTTAATTTCACTAACGAGGGGCTTAATTGTCCGGATTTTATACTAATTACATCCGCTAGTATTACTAGCGGACGGTATTTTCCCCATACTAAATCCCAGCCTTTCATCTATAAAACGTACGGATTAGAGTCTATATGCCACTTTTTATCCCATAACATATAGATGCTATGGATCGCTCCCCATATTTAAAAGAATTAAGTAGAACTCTCATTTATAAATGGATATAGTACTCTTTTTTTTCTTGAGAATTTAGATTTTTCTTACAAAAACTAAAAATAATAATATTGATAAATGTAAAAGAAGATCTTCAAAATTAATTAAGTGGCACCAGCTCATACTAGTGTACCTGCAAAATATTTTGTTATTTAATATAGACAAAAAGTAGGATTAAAACGTAAGTATGCCTAGTCTTTAAATATTCTGCTATTAATTTATAATAATTTCCTTAATTTTACAGGTATCTTCTGATTTAATTTTTTATTTGTCTCAAACTAATTCTCCCATCCATTCCAAAATTAGAAATACAATTTAACTTTTAAAATCAAACGACGGCATATTAAACTTTAAAATTCTACGTTTAACAACTAACAATTCGTTATGAGAATAAATTATATATGAATGGCGGGAAAAATTAGAGTTTTACGCTCTCAAATAATAAATAACCTGCCAAGTAAGAAATTTAATAGAAAATCAAGGAATTTAAAATTTAATATAATTAGTAAAATAATTTTACCATGATAAATAGTAAATGTAAATTTTGTCAATGTAATTAAAATTCCGTAATTTTTTCCTAAATTCTCTATATGACATGTTATATATTAGAGGGTGTAATTTATTCTCATTAGTTATGTATTTGGTAATTACAGGTTTCCCAAATTAGTGATATATATATTACTTGCTCACAGCTTTATTTTATTTTAATAACATCCTTGAGTTATTAATTTTATTAAACATAAAGTCATGTCTCATGTGTACCATTAAATTATCTTTTGGGTGACCTATTAAATGATATTGGTGATTTAAGTAATCAGCCAAATATATACAAATAAGGGAGTGTTTGATAAAAACTGAATGAATCTGGATCTAAATTTGAATAAGTTGAATCTGAATGAAAAAAATTGTTTGATAATTAACATGTCTGAAACATCTGAATGACAGAATTTTATTATTTTACCCCTCTAAAAAAATCAAAATTATTGTAAATTTATTTAATATTACTTAATATAATAGTTAATATATTTTTTTAATTTTTATTTTTTTTTACTTTATTCAGCTAAAAAAATCCGACTTAGCCATTCAGCTCAATCATCTGACCGATTCAGTCATCCAGACGATTTTTTTCCAAAACAAACACATTTAATAGCTGATCGATTCAGTCATTCGGCCATTCAGATGTATTCAGTTATAAACAAATAGCCGATATATAAGCCATGCAAATCTTTTATTGTTTAATTTTAACTATTTGGTGGTGGCTCTTTTAATTTATTTAAAAAACTGTACATGAAGAAAAATATAACTTAGTGACCTCATAGATCCACAAATGTGGGATGTGCATGAGTTAAGTATTTAGACTTTTGTATATAATGTAATGTATTTAAATTGACAGAAATTTGAAATAAATATTCAATAGTCATAATAATTTTAGGTGTTATGATGTCTATTTATGTTTGGACTATTTTTGTTGCCAAGTAAAGGTGACAACGAGTAATGTTATTGTGACAAAAAATAATTATAAAAAAGCGGATATAAAATAATTTATCAGATTATAACTAGTGGATATTCTATTATACGTGAGTGAATATAAAAAAAAAAGATATAAAATTATGTGTATAATAATAATTGGTTATAATTATTAAACCCATCGATGTATGATGAAATATCAATTAATTATAATCCGATAAATTATTTTATATCCACTTAATTAATTATATATATATATATATATATATTCTAATTTTAAAATATATAAAAAAGATATAAAATAATGTGTATAATTGTGATTAGTTATAATTATTGGATTGTGTGGTGGAATATCCACTAATTATATCCTATGCATCATTCCAAATTTATTTTTTTGTAATTATATTTTGTCACCATAATATTGTTAACGTGACAATCACACTTATATTTTATTATATACATTGTATTTTGTTTTAAAAAATGTAAAAATTCAATTATTTGTAAAAAATAATAGAAAATACTTTTTTTGAAATGGAGTATAAATTGGGATACTCAACCCATACGCCATAGTACGTTGACCAAGAGGGAGACAGAGGAAAATGATAGTAAGTTGGTAAAGTAGGGATGTATCTTCAATATAGTTGACCCAAAGAAAAGAAATAGTAACATTTTAATTAATTAATTAATTAATATGCAGTTATTAATAATTACTCCAAGTCACATCGAATTTTATTTATTTATTTAAGTTTGAGATTTTCCATCGCCTGCAGGACTTTCTATTCATTGGTTGATTTTGGGGTATAGTTTACAAACTAAAGTTATTTAAAGTTAGATATTTAAATAAATATTACTATTTAAATTCTCAATGTATATAATTTTTCACTCATATTTTAGGGTAAGTGATTGAAATATAGATAAATTTACCAGAATATTAAATTGTGACCGTCATAAAATTCTAAGCGATAAGATACTATAAACAGAGTGATACTATTTTTAATTCTTTTATATATTAAACTAGCTTGATTTCGTGCTTTCGACACTGTATGGGCAGTGAAATTTATCTCAAACTTAGAACGGCCCAGATGATTTATTAAGTGAGCGGGAAATTCAAAATTATTATTAGATAGATTAGATAGATAGATGTATTTTATTAGATAGATGTATGGACGGTGGGATTTATCTCAAACTTTGGACGGCCCAGATGATTTATTGAGTGAGCGAGAAATTCAAAATTATTTGTATTTTATTAGATAGATATGTACATAAAAAAGTATTTGCGATTAATCCCAACAATAGGTACATTGGTTCAAATGACGTTCCGGGATAAGCCGTAGACCCAAGATGAAATCGGACAGGCTGGTCCGTCCGGCCAACTAACCGATTTTATTGAAATGATTCAAACCGAACCAGAGTGTAAACGGATTCTGATTTTTATAGGTTGAACTCAAGAGTCAAGGGTAGTCTCATCTTCATTTATTCTTTTGTTAAATCATTAGTAAGGCGAAGGGAAATACCTCCTACTCAAGAATTCTCGTTATTTTTTTAAAAATAAAATCATTTTTAACGTATTAAAACCTACCAAATACAAAAGAATTTCGTTGAACTTGTGTAGGGAAATTTTAGAATAATGCTACATTCCAAATATTGCATTAATATTAGGATTTAACATGACAGTCAAAATAAAATTAGGTGGGTGATAATATCAGAGTAATAATTATGCTGTCAAAATAATAAGTATTGTTGAACGTTTAAAATATTGTTAAAATAAGTGTAAATGTCTGATCAAATATGTATTTATTCTGACAGCGTCTGTGACGGTCCGAAATTCAGATACCTATACCTCGAATCTGATGTTTCACAATTTAACTCTAATAACATACTAAAATCTCATACAACATAATAATAGAATAATTTATATTAATATAACATAAATATTCTCGTCTCGAGTCTCGCAATCATGACTAATACATTACATAACGTAAACCATAGCTTAATACATAACCAAAATTGTCTTAATACAACATGATAATTAAAATCCTAACATAGATGACTAAAGGTACTTCGTAGTCTTGCCCTTTCTCTTATCCTTGCATGATGTTTGACACGATTCTGCCTTAACTGAAATGTTTAGGAAAAACAAGAGTGAGCAATAAATTTGTCCCGCAAGTAATATAACAACAAATGTGAACATGAATAAATATAAAGCTAATAATCTCAAATGATTAATGATAAAGGATAGCTCGGGAATTTAAAGAATAATGTTGTAAACAAAGAAGTCTCAATAGTTCCAAATTTATTTTTTGAATTTTAAACAATGTCATTATAGACCGAAAGATTATCAAAATAATTCAAAGGTTGACGTTTTTCAATGGGTAAAATTTTAATACTGAGCAGTCACTATGGACCAAGAACTCCTGCTAGAATTTACAGTATTTCACCGATAATCAAATAAAAAAAGTACAATAGGTGATCAGCCCAAAGTACCATACATTATGCATAATATTTAAACATGTTGTTTACGCGCATGTCGGTCTCTTGATAGTTCATAATTTCCCATTCTATGCGGGTTGTTCATCTCAGCAGATTATAAAAGTTCGCACAAAGGCAATTGGTTTGAATAGTTTTCTAACTCGTAGATATTGGTTTAGTCGAATCAAATGGCTTAGACACTTTTTTCTCAAAACACTTATGAACAATTTATAAGTTCAAAGCTAGCAACATGATTCAAAGGATATAATTGTGATTCCAAATCAAGCTTCAGAGTATGGATAATATTTTTCAAGAATTTAGATAGCACAAAAGTTATTCTATAGAACGATTATTCAATCAACAAGTATATTTGATCAAATATATAGTTGACATAACAACAATTAAAAACTTGCACAATATTCAAGGTTGTGTAAGTTAGGGAACTTGCATTCAATATGAAAATCAAATGAAGTTAAGAAACTTGCACAAAGAAACATTTGAAGAGAGTAAGGGAACTTGCCTTTCGCGTAGATTACCAATTAACAGCTTAATGTCACCTCAATGTCCTATATTATCATATTCATGTATATATATACACATTAGTTATACATATTTAACACAAAACCAACAATCATACACATGATTAACCATGTACGTTATGATACACCCATCCACATATTTGTCACACATTCAAATCACAATGATGCATATTCAACCATGTCTTTGCTTTATTTAGAAACTAGTTAAATTTTGATTCTATATAGTCATTATATGTTTGTATACTGAAAACATCACTTTAATCATGTATTATACCTTAAGATGGTATTATACACACGTTTCAAATCTCGGATCACATTTAAAACAATCAAACAGCTCTGCGTTGCGCGGACGCACTACATTATGACCTGGGAGTGGCGCGGTCGCGCTGCTCCTTGATCAGACCAAAGTTGAGTTTAAACTTTCAATTACACAAATCAGTTGTTATCATACAATGACACTAATACATATCATATACTGATGTGAAGAAGGTCATGATACTGAGGAAATGACCGGGAAGATAGAATTTGAAATGAAAGTAAGGAATTCTCACCTCTTCGAACTACTAGGTACGTAAATTTTGGGGATTAAATTTCATAAGGAGGGAAGATTGTAATACCCCAAATTTTATGAAATAAAAGTATTTAATTTTTCTTATAAATATTATTCTAAATAGTAAGGTGATAATTTAATAAATGTTATAGTTATGAGTGAAATGTGCAAATTTTACAAAGTAAACAAGTTGTTATAAAATATTCGTTGTGTCAGAAAATATTCGTTTGGTCGGAAAATATTCTTTTTGTCGGAGAATATTCGTACGACGACGTAATCATTGGTGGACCCAACAACGGAATAAATATCGGAAAGAGAAAGCTTTTACCGTTAAACTGTTAAAATACCTGGTGATAAAAGTAAAGTAATACGCGTTGTTGCACAGTAGCACACGGTATTGCATAGTATCTCTAATTATTGATGCTTACGTAAGAAGTCATTCAGTTTTATTCAATAATTGTCACAGTAATTGCTGCATAATATCTCATTTATTGATTCAATTATTGTCTCAGTATTATCTGCACAATATTTTATATTATTAAATCACTAATTGACACGACACAATTATTTATATTATTATTTGCATTATTGACAATGTCTAGAAAGTTATGTCAAGGAAAAGGATTAGGTTATTTAATTACGCACCAATAAGGAGAAATCCTTATCGAAAACCCCTTCTTTTTTTGAGAATGATCTGGTTGTCAATATTGTGAGTTATAATATTAATGATGAATAATTGTTAAAAGATTAAAAATGTGTTGATTGAAGATAAGTGAATTATGGTAAATATTTATTCATTTTTTGATATAAATAAAGGAGTTTGTCATGAGACGTTTGTTGTGAGTTTGGTTTATTTTACGGGACCCATAGGTCATAATGTAAGAGTCACTTTCGCCAATAGTACTTGCCTTTACCAGACGTCAAACTACTTGCCTTTTCACATTACAAGCGTCAAACCACTTACTTTTTCACATTACAAGCGTCAAACCACTTGCCTTTTCACATTACTAGGTTTCAAGTCATTTGTCTCTTCACATTACAAGGGCCAAGCTAGAATTCTTCAATAAATAGAAGCTCATTTCTTCATTCATTTTCACCAATTCATTAAAGCTATAAAGAAAGAAACTATATACAGAAAATAATAGAGAAAGAAGAAGAGTATTATGCTACTACACTATTGCAGTATCCAATTTAGTACTAAGGTAAGGGGTATTATTTTTTCGTATTCGTAAAGGATGTTATTTTCTTTCAATACTCGTAAGGGTTGTCATTTTATTTTTTATTAATCTGTGGGAATAACCTGTCTACGCGAACTACCGCATGCATGGTGAATAACTCTTCATATTCATTCCTTATTAATCTATGGGAATAACATGTCTATGCGGACTACCGCATGCCTGGTGAATAACATTTCGTATTCATTCTTTATTAAGTTGTGGAAATGATTCGTCAATGCGGATTACTGCATGATTGGTAAAAATCCATTTACAGTTTCTTGTATTATTTCATTTCATATTCTTAAATCTAACTTACTATTACTTCTATAATTCCTGAAATGATTAAAAATTTCTTGAGGTTTGTGCTTCATCTAATATCATTTCACTGGAATATTGGTCTGAACTCTCTTATTGAAATTTTAATTTTTTTCATGTCGGGGTACTATTCATATAGTACTATTCACAATTAAATTTAATTTTCTTTCCTTTGTCCAAGTTATCTTTTATAAATCTTATTCTTGAAATTGAATACATGTTTTGATCTTTATGTTGATAATTTGGACATTCTTGAACTCTGACTAAATTGAATAATAAATCTATAATATTTATCATTGATCTCACTTGATTCATTCTTTATATCATTGTTATAATTATCAGACTTAAATTTTGGAAAGTTATCTTTGGCTCGTATTGCAAAGATGAACTGTTGATTGTTATGATAATGACCAGGAATTGTGTATTGGTATAATCATGACCATTGGTATTACAGTTGTATGCCTTTGGTCCGTAGTGCAAAGATGGACTGTTGATGATTGGTTTTATAGTTGTATGTCTTTGGCCCATAGTGCAAAGATGGACTGTTGATGATTGATTTTACAGTTATGTGTCTATGGCTCGTAGTGCAAAGATGGACTGTTGATTATTGGTTTTACAGTTGAACATCTTTGGCTCGTAGTGCAAAGATAGAAAATTAATTGGTATGATCATGACCATTGATATTACAGTTGAATATCTTTGACCCGTAGTGCAAAGATAGACATTAATTGGTATGATCATGATCATTGTTGTTACATTTGAATGTCTTTGATGTAGGGTGTAAAGACAATATGATTATTGAGTGTCTTTAGCTTTTATGGCAAGGACATTGAGTGAAAATTTTATTAAGCCTTTGTGACAAGGAGAAACTGTTGATTTACATTATTATAAACATGAATTGTGAGTTTAACTATAATATTTGGCGATCAAGTAAAGACAGGTGATGAAAGTTTTATTTGTCTTGAGTTCAATAAAGAACTGTTGATGGGTATTACAGGAATGAAATATTAATGATGGACTTTTAATTTAGAGAGGATAGTAGGCATTATGTTATACTTGACTCTTCTAATGGATTGTTGATTTCGCTGCAATTATGGTTGAACACTTTTATCATCTACCATATACTTTAAATATCTAATTTATTACTAATGAAGGCTATTGATAATTTGATTATCTTTAGTCATAATATACTTTACTGGGCTATTTGTGCTCACCATTTTGCTTCACAATTCCTTACAGGTAATAAGAGTATAGCTGGGTCGAGCGGGGATAACATGGGAATAGAGTGATGGTCTGTGACTGTTGAAGTTTCTCAATACATTATAAAACAGCATGACAATATATAATTGTATTGAGGATTTAAAATGTGTGTCGTATTTTATACGTTATTTAATAGTTAATTTTGGTGAACAACAATAAGGTGATGAGAACTTGACTTTGAAAGCGTCAAAAATGCACCCCCACTAGATTGAGGATGACATTATTGTACCGAGAGCTTAAATGGTGTGTTGCCACTATCATACATGATGTCTAACCACATACAAATTAGTGTTATCATAAGATATGGTTGTGCACATCCACTTGCTGATTATATCTATGAGCACTACCTATATAATCTTGGAGTATGATTGAAATATAATTCTCAATATGAGACAATAGAGATAATTATATGGCAAGAAGATATATAACATTGAAATGAATAGGATAATAACCTTTTCGTTTTTCTTTGGGGTCTATTGGGTCAACCAAACTTAATTCTCAAGTATCATGATATCTATTATAACTTAAATGCATGGACTCCCATGTATGAAGGCTTCCTTGAGCATTTTCCAAAAATTTTAATTTCTAAAATAATTATCGACTATATCTTTATGTAAAGTATCAATAGTTTGGAGTGTGAGTACTGTTATTTGTATTCAAACTCACAGCTTATGTGTTGTCGTATTTTGCACGACAGTTTAATAATTGTAAATTGGAAGATTTGTATTTGAATTCTTTAGTGTGTATTTGGTGATCCAGATTGAATTGTGTGAACCTATTTTAGGGGCGTCATATAAGAGTTTAGGGCTCTTCATAAAATTTATAGGGGAGTTTCTAAACATAACTTATTAATAGAAACAAATAAAAAAAGACTATTTTTATATTAAAAAAGATTAAAAATCTTATTTTATCCGTCCCATAATATATGATGTTTTAGAGTTTTGTACAAGAATTAATAAAATGATTGTATAATTTTAAATATAATATCAATAGTCTTTAATACCCTTAAATGTTCATAATTGTCATATTTATCTCATTTTCTGTCTTATTTTTAACATTTTTTCATGAGGTGTAATTTTTGAAAAATTATAATTAAATCTTCTAGATTTTTTTTTTTTTTTAAATTGACTATAATAGGTAGGCAATGACTTATTTACATAGTTAATGAATAGTTAGTATGAAGTTAATTATGTCGATACGTAGGGCGGGAGATAGTGTCTCTACGTATCAGTACTTTATTGGTTAATTGATCAACTTACCATGAAGTGAAGTTTATAATAACTAAATCCCAGCTTGGCAAAAAGACTCTAAATTACAATTAGAGTAATTTATGGTAGTAGTTGTCTCTTTCTCCTCCGTATATAAGTATCATTCCTCATAATTCTCCATCTCCAAATCCTTTTGAATTCTGAAAAAAATCAATTATTTCTTTAACAAATTTGTTCTTCATATCTTTCTATATCAGAAACAACTTTCTTTTCTTTTCTTTCCATTTCCATTTCCTTCCTTTAATCTCCCCCATCTCAGAAACAGAGTACTTCCTACTTTTATTATTCTCAGAAACAGAGTACTTCATAATTTTCTAAATGGTAGATTTATTTTTGTCTGATCATAATAAATGTATTAATATCTCTATCCCTTTAATCATTTTTGTTTTTTTTTTATTTTGTTTTTCTGTGTTTTTTCAGGCTATTGAAACTGGAAGTGTCAGATATGAAGAGGTATGTATTGCATAACTTTATTTGTATATCCACTGTTATATATATATATATATATATATATATATATATATATATATATATATATATATATATATGCATGTAGTTTTTTCTTAATGAATCAATCATGCAGGAATTCATATTGAATTCACGAGGAATGAAGCTTTTTACTTGTAGATGGCTACCTAATTCTGAACCAAAAGCTTTAATCTTTCTCTGCCATGGTTATGCCATGGAGTGCAGCTTCTCCATGAGAGGTAAATATCCATCTATTCACACACACACACACACACACACACACACACACACACACATATATATATATATATATATATATATATATATATATATATATATAACAGTACATGAGGAATATATTAACAAGGAGAGGATTGAAACTGCAGATGCAGGGACTAGACTTGCAAAGGCAGGATTTGCAGTTTATGGTATGGACTACGAAGGGCATGGAAAGTCATCTGGGCTGCAGGGTTTGGTCACAAATTTTGATGATCTGGTTACAGATTGTTCTGATCATTTTACCAGCATTTGTGGTATAAAAAAATAATAATCATTATTTCCTTCTCATAATCAAATCTGTTATTTATTATTGATTGATATATTCATGAAAAAAGAAGTAATTTTAGGATCTTGACTTTTATTTTTTTGAATTCAGAATTTTATGGCTTCTGTATAATTTTAGTACTGTTTGACTATAATACCATGTTCATAGGACTATAACTTTGATTTTTTCTTCCTTTTTCCATTTTTAAAACATTTGGCAAAAAAAGAAATAATCTTCTTCTTCTTCTTTTTTTTCAGTATAAAAGTAATTAATTAATTTATGGCTTAAACTTTAATTATTATATTGTGCAGAAAGGAAGGGAAACTCAAAGAAGTTGAGAATTTTAATGGGAGAATCAATGGGAGGAGCAATGACTCTCCTTCTACACAGGAAAAAGTCAGCCTATTGGGATGGTGCAGTCTTGGTTGCTCCCATGTGCAAGGTCATACTCTTTATTTTATTTTAATATGCAAAAAAGAAAGGAATTTTAATATGCAAACAAATCAGTTATGGAACATGATCTCACACCCCGTGTGATCCGACGGTTCTAAGATGTGCTATCTATTTTTAGTCGCAATCATTTCCATAGCAGCATTTTTGGAATAATTTACACAAAGAATACATGGAAAAGAATAAAAAAATCTAAATAAGTTGATGTAAAATTTCTGAAAGGGTGATTTAGGGGGTGTTTGATAAAAACTGAATTTGAATCTGAATCTAAATGAAAAAAAAATTGTTTGATAATTGACATGTCTGAAACATCTGAATGATAAAACTCTATTAATTTACGCCTCTGAAAAAATTCAAAATTGTTGTAAATTTATTTAATATTACTTAATATAATAGTTAATATGTTTTTTTTAATTTTTTAATTTTTTAATTTTTATTTTACTTCATTCAGCTAAAAAAATCTTACTTAGTCATTCGGCTCGTCCATCTTACCGATTCAACCATTCAGACCAATACAAACGCACCGATCGATTCAGCCATTCAGATTCAGCTTCATTCAGCTCTAAACAAACACTCCCTTAGGCCTGTTAGGGAACGAATTATTTTAAATGAATTATAAGTTAAAATATAAGTTGATTGATAAGTTGTTTTAAGTTATGAATTATAAGTAAAAGCGTTCGGTATCAATTTGACTTATAAGTCAAAAATTGAGTTATAAAAAATTTCGGCTTATAATGACTTATAAGTTAAAATAATGTAAAGATGATTAAAAAGGACATGAATAAAAAGAGGGGCAAAATAGGCATTACATTGCTCAAACTAACTTATTTTAAAATGACTTATAAGTCATTATAAAATAAGTTACAAATACTTATTTATTTTGACTTAAAACTCATCTTATAAGTAGAAAAATAAGTTATTTTCGAACAGGAGATATGTAACAAATGAACAACAAACTTATAAGTCATTTCCGAACAGGCTCTAAAGAGGTTTTTACATTTCAAGAACTACCAAAAGAGAGTTGAAAACCAAGCAATTTTATTTGATTTATATGTAGACTAATTTTATATCGAACATGGACTATGACTAACATGGAACTGTAAGCGATGAAATAGCACATACATCTATATTTAATATCAATATAAATATATCGTCATATATAGTAATACCAATTTTATCTCGCAAAATGAAGCAATTTTTGTGAATATAATTGGTACTTGTTGAAATCTTCTTGGCTTGATCAGTACGGGAGTGGTTAGCATGAAGTGAACTTCATGATAAGTTCACTTCATTTTCAATACAGTGCTGACACGCATGTAGAGAGATCACCCTCTCATTTATGTGTCAACAATGTATTGGGCATAAAGTGAACTTACCATGAAGTTCACTTCATGCTAACCGGATCCGATCAGTACATTTATGTTGCCATCTTAACATAATTTTGTTGTCTAAATATTCAGATTGCAGATGATATAAAGCCAAGTCCAATTGCAATTAGTATTTTGACCAAGCTTACCCGGGTAATTCCAACATGGAAAATCGTCTCAGGTCCAGATATTATTGATATTGCCTTCAGAGATCCTGCAGTAAGAAAAGAGGTAAAATACTAACATACTCCCTATAAAATCTTTCCCTGAAACTGTAAAAAATAAAATTTGAAATTTTTTTAAAAAATAAAATTTCAAATAAATAAAAAGACTAAATAAAACTAATTAGTTTTCTTTTTATTATGTCAGATTCGATCCAATCCTTATTGCTACAAAGGGCGCACTCGTCTTCAAACTGGTTATCAACTATTTAGTGTCAGCATGGATCTTGAAAAAAGACTTGAAGAGGTTAATAATAGTCTTCTTCTTCTTCTTTTTTTAATTCTAATTCTTGATTATTTTAATGCTTAACTCACTCCCATAAAATGAACCAACAGTCCGGGCTTGATTCGTATTCGCTTGACTAAAAGTTCGATTCGAGATCGACTCGAAATATAAATGATTCAAATATGAACAAATTTTAAACTTTTTCAAATTGTAATTTTTTATTGATATTCGGATCATATTCGTTCGAAAAATTCAAACTGTTTGGGCTCGACTCGGTAATTAAACGAGTCTCAATCAAACCTTATTTCATACTCGATAAATTTTGTGAACCAAATCTGAGCAACTCAATACTCGGTTCGACTCAGTTCATTTACACACGCCTACTCTTATGTATTGTCTAATTAATTTAATCAGGTTTCATTACCTTTCCTTGTTGTCCATGGCGGAGATGACAAAGTGACTGATCCAGCAGTGAGCAAACTTCTGTACGAAAAGGCTTCCAGTTCAGACAAGACCTTCAAGTTGTACCCTGGAATGTGGCACGCTCTAACTTATGGAGAAACAGTTGAGAATACAGACACTGTGTTTTCAGATATTATCGAATGGTTAGACCAGAAAGAAGCCTTAGGCAATGCAAGACTAGAAAGAGAACTGAAATTCGGAAACGATCCTTTTGACACGGCAAGCTCCAGCCAGGGGCGAAGCTAGGTGTAGTACTGTAGGGTCAATGAATTTATATATATATATATATATATATATATATATATACGGAGAGGCTCTAAAGTGAATTTTAAAAAGCGAACCAAAGACGAACTGTCGTCTTTGTAGTCTTTGGCGACGGATCGAACCGTCGCCATAGACACCAAAGATGACGATTCGTCTTTGGTTAGCTCTTTAAGGTTCGCTTTAGAAACGGACCGTATATATATATATATTATAATAGATTTTTTGTAAGTGTAATTTAATAATTTGACCCCATTGAAATGAGTACCGAAAAAACTTCCTCTCTTGGTTTTCACAAGTCACGATCATCAACTTTTTTATTTCATAAATCACAAATGGTGTAGGTACCGAAACAGGGAGAAAGTCTTGAAATCAATATTTTGTGCATTTTCTAGAGAGTTCTTGCACTCCGTGGACGACTAGACGGTGGACTCCATAATCAAATTGGTAAAATTTTCTAATATTTATCTTGTTTTCTTCTGGGATTTGACGAATTAGTTGTTTCACTTTGTGGGTTTTGCTTGTTGCTATTTCTCAGTTGGGTTGGATGTGATTTTATGTTTTAGTTAATGGGTTTTGGTTTTGGGCAGTGGCAGTGATTGTTTGATTTGTTTCTTTATCAAATCTATAGGTTATAACTTGGAACTAGGAAAGAGATAGGGAAACAAAAAGCAAAAATAGAAAAAGAATTCTTATTGAATACATAATACTGGTAAAATATAAGTAGTATACTTTTTTAAAGCATAATTATCAATAATTTTATGGTTGAAACTTGGGAGATAGGAGAGAAAATATGAGAAAATGAAATGAAAACCCCGGAAAGATTATCTAAATGAAAATCTCAGTAGTCAGAAATTTGTTTTTTTGTTGTAATTAAGTTCATAATATCTTTAAATAACCAATAAGTAAGTATTTATGGATAAATTTGTAAAAAAGCTTTTGCATTTGAAGAATCATGTTCTACTAAAAATCAGAAAAATGATGATGATAAAGTAAATTTAGGAAATCTTGAAGCAGACCCCGAGTTGCGAAAGAAATATCAAAGTATCATCCTAATATTCAAGATGAAGTAAGAAGAGCATTCATGCTAAAGGGTCCTTGTCAGCCTCTCAAACATAACTTTCCATAGACATAAATCGGGGGATACTTACGTAGATTTAATCTTTTTTTGTTTAAAGAATATGAAAATTGGTTAGAGTATAACATAGATATTGATGCAACATTTTACTTATGTTGTTATCTATTTAGGCCGAACATTGGAAAACAAGCAGTGCTGATTATTTTAGTACTAACGGCTTCACAACGTGGAACAAGAAAAAGAGATTTGATATTCATGTTGGAGGGCCTAATAGTGTTCATAACCAAGCTTGGAGTAAATGTCAAGATTTGATGAAACCAAAGCAAAACATTAAGAATATTTTTATTAAACAATTTGAACAAACAAGACTTGAATATCGAATTCGCTTAAATGCATCGCTTGATTACATAAGATTTCTTTTGCGTTAAGAGTTATCCTTTCGTGGTCATGACGAAGATGAGGATTCGAATAATAGAGAAAATTTCTTACAGCTTCTACAACCACGATCACGATCACGACCACCAGCCATTAAAACCGACGAGTCTATTCCCAGAAAGATGCTTGAGCTTCGATACCAACTGGCGTCGGACGGGATAGCGATTATCTTGCGGGCTGGTAAACAAATGAATTCACAAATAGAAGAACAAGAGATTCACCGGAAAACACAGAAAAACTCTCTAATGTGTAAATTTATATTTATCAAATCAAAGTTCATCTAATTCAATCCACAAGTCGGGTTTATATATAGCTAACACAACTTTCTCTCCAAGTCAGTCTAGAATCTTCCTAGAGATATGAAAATAAAAAATAGAAATAAAATCCTCATCTAACAAACTTCACAGAGATACGAAAAGATATCCTAACAAAAATAACAACTTATTATAAAAGATTTACTGCCTAATAAAATATTATTACTATAAAGAACTAAATAATAATAATAATAATAATAATAATAAAGTCCATTGACTTCTGAAGTTATGACGCCTCTTCGGAAGAAATTCGCCACACCCGAAGTCATGACGCTATCCGAAGCCGAAGTCATGACGTCATTCAAAGATGAACTCCGACCTTTAGAAAAAGGTCTCAATTGCTTCTTTAAGCAATGAAACAATGGTACTAGTAACATGAACTATACCAATAAAACGTTTAACAACACATCCCTTTCTATCCACATAGCGTAAAGCTATGGCTATCTGTTCTTTGATTGAAATATCACGAGACTCGTCACCTAACATTGCAAACACATCATCTCCAATATCACTAATGATAACAATGGTAGTTTGTAATGCAACACAATTTATAATATCTTTGTGAATATCACTTAACACCAATTTCGGATTTTTTGGAGCATTTTGCAACACAACATTATTGATACTTTCATTGTGATCAACAAGACACCGAGTCGAAGAAGGTAATCACTTGTCTTGATCAAACTATGTGTTTAATGTCTTTCACTGTATTCGTTGGTCATTCTCTCAATGTGTGAATTGTAGATTCCGGAGCAATGGACCACATAGCACGTGATCGGACAGGGTTCGTGGAGTATCATCGAGTTCTAACTAGCAAAAAAGTACTAATGAGGAATGACTCCAGTGTTGATGTGCTAAGAATTGACACTTACAAATTGGAGATGCGAGAATGCTTTGCATTGATTCTTCATAATATACTCTAAGCACCAGATGTGCGAAAATTTATTTTTTATTCTTGCAGTACTTAGTTTAGACTACTCTATTCGTTTTGAGAATAACGGTGGTATAATTTCTCGTGGGACTGAAATTTATGGATATAAATTTATTTCTAATGGTTTTATGATTTTAGATACTATTAATTCTAGCGTTAATAGTAATGATTCTTATTCCTTGCATGTTGAAAATGATCATGATAGTTCAATTAAATAATATGCTAGATTAGGTTTTATTGGACAGAATAAAATGGACTAGGCTATCTCGAGCAGATCTTTTAAGCCCACTCGCTAAGATCAATCTCCCCCTTGTGAACATTGTGTTAGCAGGGAAATCAACAACAAAATCATTTGGTAAAGTCACTAGGGTAAAAACACCTTTGCACTCATTCACTAGGACATCTATAGTCGTGACCCTATGAATATGAAAGAAAGGCACGGACGTTTCTATTTTCTCACAATGATAGATGACTATACGCGCTTCGGGTACAATTTCTTAATATCTCACAAATCTGAGGCATTAGATTGCTTTAGACATTATTTAATTGAAATCGAGAAACAGTTGGATAAAAGTGTTAAGACACTTCGAATTGACCTAGACCGCGAGTATTTGTCCGATCAGTTTAAAAAACTGGGTGAGGAAGCAATGCTATAGCCTCCTCTACACATGTTGTAACAAAATTAATACAACTAATATCACCAAACCATAAGAGCTACTATCTCAACCTAAAATCACCATAATTTACAACTAAAAGATCAAAACATATAAAAAGATTGAAGAATATGGAAAAAGGCATGATGAGGTTTTTGGCTCTGCAAAATTAATTACAACACTAACCAATCCAAAGACAGCAAGAAAAACAAAAATCTCCTCTCCCCAAGCAATGAACAATTTACCACATGCTTCACCTTGTACACATCGTGACCTATGCACAAGAAAACTCAAATTCAGAGATGTTTAGTGAAGCATTATTTACCCCACCCTTGGGATGGGGGTGGGGGTGGGGGTGGGGGTGGGAGTGGGTTAAGAGATGGAGAGAAAATCACCCAACAAAGAATATAAGATGCAACTAAAAGTATAGCATATGAAAACATCAAGAAGCGTGAACGAAAGACAAATTTGTCAAAAAAAGTGACGAAGTTGTCATCATGTTTGAACTAAAAGTACAAAGCTCACATCCAATAAACCTATTTGTATAAAATGAAATCAACAAAGCATGTTTAAGTTGGGTGGTACTGGGTCTGTAGTGCACTGCACCTTCTATGTAAGTATTCTCAGACAATTTTATTGCGAATTTCTTCAAGTTTTTTCAAGATCTCTCCTGGAGTTCTATCCAATTCATCTGCAATTTTCCGTTGCAAATCCAATGGCAATGTTGGGTACTGCTCACACAAATCTCCATCGACCACATCCTACAAAATCATGCCCAAAGTTTGTTGTTATTCCAACATTCTTAAAAATCAGCCCAAAATATTCACAAATATTACATCGAAAGATAGTTGATGCAATTTTCCAAACATATTCTGCAAAAAACTCGTGAACAAAAATTTAAGTAATATCAGCAGCAACTACTACTGCATGACCAGGTCAATAGTTTGCAACTAGAGCCTTTCTTGTCCCAAAATGTGATTTCTTCATACACAATCAAAGGCACGAGAGGTGTGCTTGATTGTTCCAAGGAAAACCGATAATATCAAAAATAGACTGCCCTTTTGATAAAATAACCAATATCTCCCAAGAGAAAATGAGAAACAAGATAAACCCAATGAAAATGAGCACAATTTCATGTGCTCTCAGTGTACTTCATCCACACAAACACAAAGATGGAGAGGTTTTTTTTTTGTTTTTGTTTTTTTTTTTGGGGGGGGGGTTAGGAATTACGATGCCAGAGCATCAAACCTCTTGTAGAAACTTAACAGAGGAAAAAGTTGAAATCCCACCTCCCTCCATAATGTGAAACAATACGGCGATGGGCGCCTTGAGGTGGAGTTGCTAAGGCGTGCACCTTGGGACGCCTTGGCGACGCCTTGGCGACGCCATGATGCACGCCTTAACAGCTCTGGCTCAATCAAAGTATTGATCCATTAACCCATGACCCATCGATTACAAACCCACAACCCATCGATTAAAAACTAGGGAGAAAGGAAATAAAACCCTAAAAAACTTATTAGTAATCGGATTCGACACATCTTTATCAGACTACATATTTGTGATGGTTGGTTGCAACTTTATTTTATATGTGGTGTTTGTTGAATTCTTCATTTCTTTTACTAATTTTTAATATAAAGTGTTTTGTTTTTAGATTGTTATTACCAAGTATTTACATAATTATGTCTTTAATGTTATTCCATAGTGTTATGTTTTGAGTTTTAATGAATATGAAATTTTATTGTCAATATACTTGTTAAGTAAAATAAATAATATATAAATTGCACATTGTAAACGACTTGTCTGCATACGGACGCCATAGCGGTCACCTAGGCGTCCAGGCAGTCGACTACCGCCATGACTCGTCGTGGCGCCGTGACAACTATGCTCATAATTTTTAAGTAGAGAAGGTTATTTATTTGTTTATATCTTATCACGGAGACAGAAGTATTAGAATGAAATTAATGTTGCAAGGGACAGAAAAGAAAAACTGGTTAGTACCGATGGAATAGAACAACCTCCAACACATGAAATTTTACACCCATTATGTTCAAATAAATGATAATCCCTCCATAAATTAAGAGTTACGACACTCTACGCACACAATTATTTTGCGCTCCGTGATCCTACTCATCCAGAGAGAGAAAGAATGGGAGGAAGTGTGGGAAGGAGGAACTGTAATGCATGAGCATATCACTTCCTGCTCAGAGCCAAGCAATTTTGAAACTACTAAATCTAAAAGCAAAACTATAACCCCTTTACCAACATAATATAACACTCAGAGATCTTATTGACAATATAATAAATCAAACTAGTGATGATGTAAAACATGATGCATATATTGGTTCACATAAATGGATATTCTCTCTGGTACGAGTGCTTGAATGTGCAGTGCACAAGGGAAACACAAAGCTTACCTTAACAGGAAAATACGCAGATCTATATGACATGTGGTCTCTTCCACACAAAGGTGGATGTTCCTGCCTCATATGCATCTCCAAATGATTGAAGAAGTCAACATCATCCCTAGAATTGAATGCAACCAATGCCCCTAAGCTCCCCATCACAGTTCCATAAATGATAGACTCCTGACCTCCAGGAATTAGGGATGCTTTCTGCAAGGATGTTATAACATCACCAACATGAAACTGCACTATTTCTTCCACTTTGTTCGGGGCTCCATTCAGCTTCCGCTGCTCCCATTTTATCTTTTCCACCAGTTGGATCTTCTTCGATCTCATCAGAGACATCCTGTGGTAACCGCACAAAATAGATATTCCCAAACTTGTCTCCACCAGCCATGGTGTCAAAATCTATATGGTATGATGCAGTAAGCCATCTTGGGACAGAATCATCAGCAAATATATACAGCTCATTGTCATCACGTCTATACTTGCAATAATGAAATGACTGTAAAGAATGGAAAACACCAAGAAATAGTGCAATCAGTAGACAGATATAGAAGCAAAAATAATAATTTATTTGAGCATCAATTCAAACCAGAAGTAGTAGTTGTGAGTTGCAACAAATTGAGGGCAAACAACATAAAAAATCGAGAATTTTTTTTATCTTCACCTTCTAAGATTTTAAAAGTAGAAATATATAACATCTTGCTTCCTATCAAAATGAAACTGCCTTAAGACCAGTTAAGGAAAGTTCTTTTTTAAGCATGTCTGGGGATTTAACTGCATGTATTTTAGCATAGACTCTTTAAAGTTTAGATTATGGGATGCATTCTTCTAAAAATTTCCTTTATTATGTTTATATAATAAATTTTGAGAGAGAATAGAAAGAAAAAAAATCAAAAAGAATTTAGAAGATTTTTGCTGTAGAGAAATTAAAAACTTGCTTTTGAAAGAAAAAAAGTTAAAATAATCTAGAATGCATTATTTGGAAAAGTTAAAAATGCAGATGATGAAGATTTGCAGATGCAAAATGAGGATTACATTCATTAAATGAACAACTGTTAGATAGCTTAGCTGCGAATTGAAGCATAATTTAACTTGTACTCAATTTGTTGGCAACCTTAAAAATTCACTTTATAATGATATTGCAATAAAGGGCTGCTCAACTTGTTTGTTAAAGAAAAATGTAAGTAAGCGGACAGGAAAATATCGGAGATGGGTGCTTAGAAGGATGAGAGGCAAGCCTCAAAAGGATAACTAAAAGATATTTCAAGGATATAACCAGTGAAACTTCTAGAGGGAAGAGGCCAATAAAGCAGCAAAGTAAGCACTACAGCAAATGTCATGACGAATAATATAAAGTCATTGCGAGTCTGACAACCAGCACATGGTCAATTGAATCCTCTATATGCTATTGGGCATGGACATGCAAATGCTCCTAAGAGACAATACAAGATCCTCCAAATCAAAGCTTGAAGTTAAAATAGAAAATCAATTATATATTATGAAGTCTAGATATCGTAAGAGAGTATACCTCCTGAATATCACCCACATAAATCCGATCACGATAGGTGTGAATAGAGGTGATTGTGTTGGGGAATAATTTATTCTCACATTTTCTAAGCAATCTCCTCTTCCCCAAATCATACAATCTAAGCACAGGTCCAATTCCGGCAAGTAATCTTCCTTGGAACTGGGACAACACAAGAGGGACACCATCAACTTGTGTCTTGTGCAAAAGTTCAAGGGACCTCCCATCTTTTAGAAAGCGATAAATATGAACGTATCCGGCTGAGAAAGATCTTTTGGGCCAAAATTGAAGGCCTTTTGCTGTACCAACAGCTAAAAGAGTTCCATACTCTTTATCATGGAAGTTCACTGTGCATATACTGAAGGCAGCTTCGTTATCCTGTAGCTCCAGCAGGCAAGTTGTTTCTGTTGTCCTTGGGTCAAGGACTCTGATACAAGAAACCCACTTGTCTGACTCTGCTTTAGGATAACCATACTGCTCATCAGAGAGGGGATCAACCTTATCCTCGTCCTCACCACCATTCTCCGTCTCCATTCTTCCATTTTCACCAATTCCAGCAGCCTCAAAGCACTCCTTTCTAGCTGCTTCACGCTCTTCAGCTGCAAATGCTCCCTGATCACTCTCAATGATAACCAAAAGTTTCCTCTTGGGTTGAAGCACAAACTTTCTTGGTGTATACCTTAAAGGAATTGTAGTTTCATTAAATGTTTCTCCTAATCTCTCAATGGTAAAAACCCTTAAAGCATCTCCAGCAACAGCAACAGCAACAACACCTTCGGCACACTGATCAGAAGAAAATGAGGCTGCATATTCAAGAGTCTCATATGACAGGGGAGTAAGTAAAAAATGCCCTTGGTGGATATAACCAAGCCATGGTCTACTCGATAAACAAAGCATAGCACGCCGTCCTCTCACAGTGACAGAGAAGAGCTTTGGGGCTCTCAGTCCTAAGAATCGGGAGCGAGCATCTGACAGCTGGCCTGTCACCATGTCCACCACTGTTCTGAATAAAACCCCACTCTGTAAACCTGCATTAAGAAAAAGGCTTGCAGGGTGGTCTGCACCATCCTCCCCGCCTATAGAGGCCTGAACTTCAAGAAAGAGGAGAGATTCTGGGGATGAAGAGACACTTTGAAGGCTCAGAATCTGCATACAGTCATCAGGATCTAATGATAAGATACGGATAGTGTTGTCATATGATCCTACTGCAAGGTAGCGGGATCTCTGTCTTCCTTCAGGAACGGGCGCAATGTCCAAACAAGCTATATCCCCAGACATTTCGTGTTTCTCAACCTCCATTAACTGGCCAGTCATATCCACCTCAAAGTATATAAGTTCTCCTCCACTCAGGGCAATAACCACCTGAAGCCTATTAGACCCAACCTTAACAATGGTTCTTTTTCCAGGAGTTCTCCATTCATTTATACGCCCATCTTCCCTTATATGCCTAATACCACTTGGATGAACTTGCATGAGTGAATCATCACCTATCAAAGATACAGCAAGCGAAGGGGTAGTATCAAGGAACCCACTATCACTAACTTCTTCAACTGTCTCACCAATAGAGAGGACAGCGTTAGCAAAAGAAACAACAATATAAGCATCAAATTCATCATTGACATTCTTTTTCACAGTCCAAACTGCACTTGGAACACCAGGAAGCTGGGACACAGCCATTTCACTAATAGCCAAACCTGGTCTTAGTATCCTTAGCGAAGAACGAGGACCCCGCCCACAAAGTGAAAATATCTGAGTTTCTTCCTCAAAGAGATTTGTTACTTTCATGTCCATGATTGGCATCAAGCTCTCAACTTGGTCAATTCTAACAAGGTTCTTCAGGCCTCTGGGCTGGAAAAACACGGGCTGAAAACCTTCCTCTGTTTCCATTAGTGTAGAAGACGAAGATTCCACGTCAGGATCATCTCCAATTGCCTGGAACTGATACAAACCATGATTCCCAAACTCTGATGCAGCAAAGAGAAACCCAGATTTCAGCACACACAATGAAGCTGTAACCGGGATAGTATCAAAATACTTGATTTTTAACTCAGAAACACGTTCATTATCATGTTCCAGTGTTACCTTAAAGACATCCCCATACTCTGTTTGCAAGAGAAAGAAAAACATGGACTTCTGTTTGTGCATAGCAGCAGAAACTATAAGAACCCCACGTTCAGCCGGCAAATCCGCTCGTCTAGGAATCACAGCTCGCACATCCGGGTAACCCTGATTCTTATATATTACAAAATTTTCAGCACATACGAGTACACCACTAGGGCCATCCCCACCACCCGGCACTGTAACAAGCATATTAGCACCATTATCAACCTGCTCCGACCACTTCCTCGAAACGTGGTTAAGCCCTAAATCTAATTCATAAAATGTAAGGTGTTTTTGTGCCTCACTTGCAGCCTGCCCAGTAGAATCCTGGTCAGCTTCCACGTAATCCAACTCAATTGCCGCAAATATTGGATTATCAAACCCACAATCAACCCCAGTAATAGAATACACAATAGTATGCGACTTGTGCGCCTCTAAAGGCGACGAAATTGTTAACCTAGCTGAAGTATCTCTATTCAACACATAAACAAGCTTCTGCTTTTCACAAGCCCCAATCATTACAGCGCGACCTTTCGGGTCAATTGCCAAGTACTGACCAGGAACAATCCGGCGACAGCCCGATTTTCCAAAAGTTTCTTGGTGAATTTTATCAAACACATTCTTTTCTTTGTTGTATTCAAGAATTACAATGCGACCCGAATCAGAACCAACAACAATGTAATCTTTTTGAGCACCAGTTAAACGAAATTGAGCTAAAGAACGAATAGCACCAAATACTTCAACTGAGACAATAGTTTGGATCTTACCATTATCGTCAGGTCGCATGAGATCGAGGACTTTGCCGCGAGCAACCACGATTTCTTGGGATTTTCCGCCGGTGAAGCTGCCGTTAATGGCGCAGACTATGCCGGTGGCTTGTTGCAGAGTGAGATTGTAGAGATACATAGCTAAAACCCTATAAATGAATTTGAAAAAAAAAACATTAGGGTTTATATAGAAATACTTGGAAGAATATACTAAACCCTATTAATCAAAAATGAAAGAGAAGACATCATAAGTCCCTGTTAAAGACTAAAGAGAGAGTAAGGGTTTTAGCAAATGACAGTCAGAAACCGAGTTCTGAACTTCTGGTTTGAGGCGGTTTTTTTGTGACAGTTAGCCAGCTGGGTGGATCCATCTTGAAATTTCAGTGGGTCAAATTTGAAAAAAAATATTATAAAAATAAAAATTAATTTAATAAAATGAATATAGTAGTAACATACACTAATATTATGTTATTGAAAAAAAGAATATGCTATTATCTTGTTAATATGATAAATAAATATTTTAATATATTTTAAAATGTTTAAATTTGATTAAGTGATTGATGGATTGCTCAACAACAGCCGACAACATTATTGAGAGAAAATAAATATAATGTTGATCTATAATTTTATACTACTATTACTAATGAAATAACACTTGTCTACAAAATATAGGAAAATTTACTAGGCACTGTTTTTTTTTATAGAAAATTTGGATAAATTATAGAAACTCTAAATGAAATCTTTCACAATTTTTAGCAACTCTAACTCCTCTGTTTTTTATCTTCTTAGTATTCAGGAGAAGTAAAGTGATGAAGACAATAAAATACTTAAGTTCTTATAGTAGTATTTTATTTTAACAATATATATAGTAGTATATTATTTTTTTCAATAACATAATAGTAGTGTACTAATATAATTGTAGTACTTTATTTATTTTATTCCGCCATGCTTTATATATAATATGAGGAGGTGAAAATTCAGTGGGGGCAGGTGCCCCCCCTGCCCTAGCCTTGGATCCGCCCCTGTTAGTCAGTTAGGGCGGTATAAAAATTTAGAATATGAGTACTTCTAGGAGAATCGGGCTTTTTCGATCGGGATAGTGACCATCCAGAATTTTTTTATTTTTTTATTTTTATTTTTTATTTTTTATTTTTGATTATAAAATAATTAATATGATTTATTGAAATTAAAATTTTTATAAAATACAGTGATTTAGGTGTCATTTGAATACACATAAAAAATAGGATTGTACAGACTGTATAACCCTGTTTGTTGTGTGTATCCAAAAGCACCTAAATCACTGCATTTTATAAAAATTTCAGTTCCAATAAATCACATTAATTATTTTGTAGTCAAAAAAAAAAAATCTGACCGGTCACTACCCCAGTC
This sequence comes from Panax japonicus, assembly GCA_020205505.1. Lineage (NCBI taxonomy): Eukaryota > Viridiplantae > Streptophyta > Magnoliopsida > Apiales > Araliaceae > Panax > Panax japonicus. Next base: position 86,528,301 of record CM035113.1, read on the forward strand.
GAAGAATCCCGGTCCCCCTAGACTTTTTGTTTTGTATACGACTTGTGTATATAATAAAGTCATTGCTTGGAAACTTATTAATGTATATAATTGGTAAGAATTATATACAAAAATTATCACTAATACTTATCGAGATAACTAACAAACAATTAATGGACATAGAAAATTCGAAATATATAGATCAAATAATCAACATATACCACGGACTAAAGGCGGACTTTAAAAAAATACACGCGGGGCAATTTGGTCGGGTGGGGTGTAAGACCCCAACTTTTTGAATAAAGATTAAATTTTTCGAAATATATTTTTGAATATTATGGTGTAGATTTGATATAATGTTATAGTTGTGGGTAATATTTATAAATTTTACAAAGTACGCAAGTTGTTATATAATATTCGATTGGTCGGGAAAATTCGTTTTAACAGGGAATATTCATACAACGGCACAATCATTGGTGGACCCCCACAACGAAATTATTTTCGGATTGAGAAAAGGACAAAAATACTTTATAAAAATAAAGGCAGAAGTTTTACCGTTAACTGTTGAAACACCTGGTGTTAAAAGTACAGTAATACGCGTGGTTGCATAGTAGCACACGATATTGATTATTGATGCTCACATGAGAAGTCACTCAGTTATACTAAATCATTGCTACAATAATTGATGCATCATATCTATCATATTATTGATTCAATTATTGTCACAGTTTCATCTGCATAAAATGTTTTTTTTATTAAATCAATACTTGAGACGACAAAGTTATTCATATTATAAATTGTAATATTTACAATGTCTAAAAGTTCTGTCAATGAGAGGTTTAGTCACCTAATTGCGAGTTAATAGGGAGAAATCCTTATTGGAAAGCTCCCTCTTTCCTGGGAACGATCTGGCTGATAAATATTGTGAGTTATAATATTAATAATGAATATTGTTCGGAGTTGAATTTGGAGATGCGAACGTGATATTTGAGTCCGGAACGACGAAATTAATAAAAATAGTCTATAAACACAAAAAATTTTGGGATTCACTATTTGGTCAAAAAGTCAACAGTTGACTTTTTCGAAAAATCAAACTTTAAAATTTTAAAATTTATATTTTTGATAAAAAATAGTTTCATTATATTAGAATTGTTTGTGTTAGTGAAAATCGACATTTATTCCGATGATAATTGATGTCTAGGGGTTATGTTGATAAATCGGGTAATTTATCGGATAAATGAGCAATTAATTGCTACTAATTCACATGCTTATATAACTATTTATTCACATATGTGTACTGTTGAATCACATTATTTACTATTATAGATGGAGGTACTGATGGAGGTACTATACTGAAATTCGTATTTTTCACTTGATTATACTATTGATTCACATGATTGAACTATTGATTTACATTATTTACTATTAGGGGAGTTGGTGCAAGATTGATAATACTTGCAGGACTAAATTATAAATGAAAAAAAAGTTGGAGGTATTGTACTGTGATTTTCGAGCCCCAAAACATGTAATTATCGAAACTATATTTTTCTATAAATAGAAGCTCATTCTTCCTTCATTTCTCACCAATTCACAAAAGTTTTAGAGCGATTATTATAGAGAGAAATTATAGAGAGAAAGAAGAAGAGAAATCTGCTACCTCACTATTCCAGTATCCAGTTTTTTCCAGGGTAGGGAGTATTATTTCTTTCTTATCTATGAAGAGAACTTCTGTTATTCCATTCTTTATTATTCTGTTGGAATAACCTGTATACGTGGGCTACCCTATACTTGGTGAAATTCTTCTGTTGTTCCATTCTTTATCATTCTGTTGGAATATCTTGTCTGTGCGTTCTATGCCGGACCTGGTTCCGTCTTTATTATTCTGTTGGAATATCATGTCTGTGCATTTTACGCCTGACCAGATTCCATCTTTATTATTCTGTTGGAATATAATGTCTGTGCATTCTACGCCGGACCTGATTCCGTCTTTATTATTCTGTTAGAATATCCTGTCTGTGCATTTTACGCCGGACCTGATTCCGTTATTTATTATTCTGTTGGAATAACCTGCATGTGCGGTCTATCGCATGTCTGGTGATTTCTTTTGTTATTCCATTCCTTATTATACTCAGTTGGTTAAAGTTTTGACTTCTATACTCCATGAAATTAGTGGAATATCCTTGATATTTGCGCTTCATCCAGTATCTTTTCATGGAAATATTTTTCTGAGCATTCTTGAATTTTACTCTACAAAGCAGTATCATGTTGACAATTTGGACGTTATTAGTTCATGGATAAATTAATTCTTGAACTTGTTTTATTGAATTCTTATGTCATTGTCATCATCCTCATGTTTATATTTTATTGAAAGTCATCTGTGGCCTATAGTACATAGATGGACTTGATATGATTATGACCAGGGATTATTCGATGTAATCATGACCGTAATGTTACAAATGATGGGGTAAAAGTCCTCATTGGCCCGTAGTGCATTGATGGACAGTTGTTGGCGTGATCATAACCATTATTGAATATACAAATATTCTTGGCCCGTAGTGCATGGATAATTGTGGTTGTGATACTAAAAAATATCATTGGTCGTAGTGCAGGGGTGATTCGATGATGTGGATTATTTATTAAGCTGAGTCCTAGCGATAAAAGTGATGAAAAACCTTCTAAATCATAAAAGATAGTAAATTTTATTCTCTATTTGACTCTTTTAATGGATTGTCTATTCCGCTGCAGTTAAACTTGATGGTTGTTATATTGTATCAGTTTAACACTGTTGAAGGCTAACGATAATATATTCTGCATTATTTTAATCATAATATTTCCTACTGGGCTAGTTGAGCTCACCCTTTTACTTTTATTGTTCTCTTCAGGAAATGAGAACGTAACAGGGACTAGTCGGGGAACAGAGTGACAGACCAGATGATAGCATTAGTAGTCCTCACTATTCTATGAAATAGTGTAATAATAATTGTAATAAGGACTCCTTTTGAGTTTGTATAATCTTTAGTACACAACATTTGTATTCAAACTCACAGTTTATGTTTTGTCGTATTGAACACGACAGTTGTATTATTAAGTTGTATTTAAACTTATGTACCATGTAAGTGGCGACCCAAGATGGGTGACGTATACCTAATTTTGGGAGCGTCACAGTTGGTATCAAAGCTTAAGGATATGATCTCTGGCTAAGATGTGAGAATAGAACTAGGAGGGGAGAGACGGGGAATTCCTTCGCTAGTATGACCTACCTAAGTTTATTTGGTATTTGATTGGTCGGTCAGAGTATAGTGATAATATGTTGCATGTCAATTAACCCTTGTTTTGTGGCAGTGTTTAAAAATAACATCCGAGAATGTTAAGAACATCAATGGAGCACAGGAGACCGTTGAGTCTCCACAGATCAATAACCAGGACAACGTGCATCAGGAAGGCGACAATCCTCATGCAAACAACAACACTAACCAAATGATGAACGATGGAATGTTCCGAGCATCAGGCGAGAGCGGCTTCTGTTCAAAATGCAGGTGTAAACACAGGAAACTCTCGGACGGTCACCGCTAAACAGTTCAAGGAGCTAGGACCACCGGAGTTTATTGGAGAGCCAAAACCACTTAAGGCGGAAGCATGGATAAAGCAAATCACCAAGATATTTGATGTCTTGGGATGCTCCAAGGAGCAAAATGTTCTCTTCGCCACCTTTATGTTGCGTGAAGAAGTAGATTACTGGTGGGAATCTGTAAAACGTACCCAGCCTGACGCACTCAAGATGTCTTGGGAGAAGTTGCAAGAGCTGTTCAACGACAAGTACTTTTCCGAAAGTATTCGTCACATGAAGGAGGTGGAGTTTATCAAGTTGGAACAAAACAATATGACCGTCTCGCAATACGAGGCTAAATTTACGGAGTTATCCCGGTTTGCATCCCATTTGGTCGATAATGAGGAGTGAATGACACGAATGTTTTTAAGAGGTTTAAAACCGGAGATACATCAATATCTTATTTCTCATAAACTGTGTTTGTACTCAGGTGTTGTAAATAGGGCTCAGTTATTGGAGCGCGATAACGAGTCAACGCAACCAAGAGAAAGCAACCGGCAGCATGAAAATACCAGTGGTATCAGTCATCGAAGCGGTGACAACAAACGTGGAGGGAATCAACATGCCAGAAATGGTAACCACTTCGGTGGTAATCATGACCAAGATAGTAAAAATGGATATTTAAAGAAAAGGAGATTCAACAATGATGGAAAGACGTCAACACCAGCAACCATGGTTAAGGAAGGAGAACGACCACCTATCATACGCTTCAAATGTAGAGGGGAGGGACATATCAGTCCAAACTGCGCGATGCCATCCAAAGCGTGTTATAATTGTGGAAGAGAAGGTCACCTAGCCCGATTTTGTCGTTCACCGAAGACAAGTTCAGCTAGAATGGAGGCACCAAAGGTCGTCCCAGAAAAGTCAAAGCCGGTGGTGCAAGGGAGAGCATTTATTGTGACCTCCCAGAAAGCAAGGAACCTGAACGAGGTCATCACGGGTAAGCTTATCATAAACTCTAGTGAAGTCTATACCTTATTTGATACCGGTTCTACCCATTCTTTTATTTCTCCTACTTGCGCTCAACGTTTAAATTTGACTCAGGAGAAATTAGACTTTGGCTTATCTGTTGAAACTCCATTAGGAGAAACCTTCATTACATCCACTGTTTATAAGTCTTGTTTGATTCAAATCGGTAACCGCACGTTACCTGTCGATCTTATCTCCTTAAAAATACTTGCATTTGACGTGATTCTAGGGATTGATTGGTTAACTACTCATCATGCTAAAATTGATTGTTTTCGTAAGGTTGTTAGCTTTCATATTCCTAATAAACCTATTATACGAATTCAAGCAACCAAACCATTAAAATCAATCACGGTCATCTCAAGCCACAAAGCTATTCTTTTATTGAAAAACGGATGTCAAGCTTTCTTAGCTCATGCCACGGATTTAAACAAAAATACGTCAGATTTGAAGGATATTTCTATTGTTAATAAATTTCCTGACGTATTTCCTGAAGAACTTCCTGGCCTACCCCCAGAGCGTGAAGTTGAATTTTGTATCGACCTTGAACTCGGTACAAAACCCATTTCCAAAGCCCCATATCGAATGGCTCCTATTGAAATTCAAGTGTTAAAGACCCAATTGCAGGAATTGTTAGACATTGGTTTCATTCGTCCTAGTACGTCTCTTTGGGGTGCTTCTGTTCTATTCGTGAAGAAGAAAGATGGGAGTATGCGACTTTGTATTGATTATTGGGAGTTAAATCATGTCACCATCAAAAATAGGTACCCATTGCCACGTATTGATGACCTGTTTGATCAGTTACAAGGAGCACAATTTTTTTCAAAGATCGATCTTTGTTCTGGATATCATCAGCTGAAGGTTAAAACTGAGGATATTCCAAAGATTGCCTTTAGAACTCGGTACAGGCATTATGAATTCTTAGTCATGTCTTTTGGATTGACTAATGCTCCTGCTGCCTTCATGGATATGATGAACCGAGTATTCAAGGAATATTTGGATCACTTTGTGGTCGTCTTTATTGATGACATCCTTATTTATTCCAAAAGCCGTGAAAATCATGAGCAACACTTGAGGCTGATACTCCAAAAAGCTTTGTGAATATAAGCTTTATGCCAACTTAAAGAAATGCGAGTTCTGGCTTGAGGAAGTAGCATTCCTTGGGCACGTAGTATCAAGTCATGAAATATCCGTTGACTCGGCAAAGATTAAAGCTATTCAAAGCTGGGAGCAACCCAAATCAATGACCGAAGTACGTACCTTTCTCGGTTTAGCTGGTTATTATCGGAGATTCGTGGAAGGATTTTCTCGAATCGCTACTCCATTAACTCAGCTGATTCGGAAAAATACAAAGTTCGGTTGGAGCGAGGAATGTGAGAAGAGTTTTCAGGAACTCAAAAGGAGACTCATTTTAGCACCTGTTTTGACAATACCATCTGGTTCGGAGGGATTTGTTATCTACAGTGATGCTTCGGGCAAAGGGTTAGGATGTGTTCTCATGCAACATGGGAAAGTCATAGCCTATGCCTCAAGACAACTCAAAGAATATGAGAGGAATTATCCTACTCATGATCTAGAGTTGGCAGCTGTTGTTTTTGTACTTAAAATTTGGAGGCATTACTTGTATAGAGAGAAAGTGGAGATCTTTACGGATCATAAAAGCCTCAAATATTTCTTCACTCAAAAAGAACTCAACATGCGACAACGATGTTGGCTTGAACTGTTGAAAGATTATGATCATACCATCCAATACCATCCTGAAAATACGAACGTGGTAGCTGACGTACTGAGTAGAAGATCATATGCGGGTACGAGTGCAATATTGTCAACGCAAAGGCCCATTTTGTATGACTTGCAAAGGATGGAGTTAGAGATAAAGACTCTAGGGACCCACATGATGATGGCAAACATACGAGTAGAACTGACTTTAATCGATAAAGTTAAAGCTGCTCAAGCTACAGACCTGGAGCTAATGCGTATGAAGAAGAAAGTGCAAGAAGGTGCTATGCCGGAAGCAAGAATCGATGAGGAAGGAATACTTCGAGTCAACTCCAAACTTTGTGTTCCTAACAACCCTGATTTAAAGTATAAAATCATGATGGAGGCGCACAACACACCGTTTGCAATCCATCCTGGGAGTACCAAAATGTATCGTGATCTTCGACATATATTTTGGTGGAGCAATATAAAGAGAGAGATAGCAGAGTTTATCTCAAGGTGTTTAACTTGTCAACGAGTCAAGGCGGAGCATCAAGTACCAAAAGGTCCATTGCAACCACTTAAAATTCCAGAATGGAAGTGGGAACACATTACTATGGATTTCGTTACTGGTCTTCCCAAAGTTTCTCAAGGCATAGATGCAATTTGGGTCGTTGTTGATAGATTGACCAAGTCTGCTCATTTCTTACCTATACGAGAAACTTATAAACTTGAACGTCTTGCTCGTATGTACATAAACGAGATTGTAAGACTGCATGGTATGCTAGTATCCATAGTTTCTGATCGAGACCCAAGATTAACTTCAAGATTTTGGGTTGGTTTGTAAAAAGCTATGAGCACTGATTTACGATTTAGCTCGGCATATCATCCTCAGACGGACGGGCAGTCGGAGAGGATCATTCAAACTCTTGAAGATCTATTAAGACTCTGTGTCCTTGACTTCAAGGGAAGTTGGGATAAGTTCCTACCATTGGTGGAGTTTTTCTACAACAACAGTTATCAAACAAGTATTGACATGGCTCCATTTGAGGCGTTGTATGGAAGAAAGTGTTGTTCTCCAGTATGCTGGGATGAGGTGGGTGAAGCAACGTTGTTGGGACCGGAGTTGGTACGTATGACTATGGAAAAGATTCAAACGATCCGACAACGTATAAAAACTCACAAGATCGACAAAAGAGTTATGCTGATCTTCATCGAAAGGACGTGGAATTCGATATTGGAGATCATGTCTTATTACGTGTTGCTCCATGGAATGGAGTTACGAGATTTGGAAAGAGAGAAAAACTCAACCCTCGATTCATTGGCCCATTTTTAATCCTCGATCGAGTAGGAACTGTGGCGTATAGACTTGCTTTACCGCCATGTATGTCTCGTGTTCATAACGTTTTTCACATATCTATGTTACGTAAATATGTGAAAGACCTGAACCACATTATTGAATTAGAACCAGACGAGATAGAGGAAGATTTAACGTATGAAGAGTTACTTGTTAAAATCTTGGATAAAAAGGATCATATTCTACGTTCCAAGGTTATACCTCAAGTCAAAGTTTTGTGGAGAAACCACGATGTCGAAGAAATGACCTGGGAGTTAGAATCTGAGATGAAATCAAGATATCCTTACCTCTTCGACATACCAGGTACACACCCTAATTTCGAGGACAAAATTTCATAAGGAGGGGTAGTTGTAAGACCCCAACTTTTTGAATAAAGATTAAATTTTCTCGAAATATATTTTTGAATATTATGGTGTAGATTTGATATAATTTTATAATTGTGAGTAATATTTATAAATTTTGCAAAGTACGCAAGTTGTTATATAATATTCGATTGGTCAGGGAATATTCGTTTTAACAGGGAATATTCGTACAACGGCACAATCATTAGTGGACCTCCCACAACGGAATTATTATCGGATTGAGAAAACGACAAAAATACTTTATGAAAATAACGGCAGAAGTTTTACCGTTAACTGTTGAAACACCCGTTGTTAAAAGTACAGTAATATGCGTGGTTGCATAGTAGCACACGGTATTAATTATTGATGCTTACGTGAGAAGTCACTCAGTTATACTAAATTATTGCTACAGTAATTGATGCATCATATCTATCATATTATTGATTCAATTATTATCACAGTATCATCTGCATAAAATGTTTTTTTATTAAATCAATACTTGAGACGACAAAGTTATTCATATTATAAATTTTAATATTTACAATGTCTAGAAGTTCTATCAAGAAGAGGTTTGGTCACCTAATTGCGCGCCAATAGGGAGAAATCCTTATTGGAAAGTCCCTCTTTCCTGGGAACGACCTGGCTAATAAATATTATGAGTTATAATATTAATAATGAATATTGTTCGGAGTTGAATTTGTAGATGCGGACGTGATATTTGAGTCCGGAACGACGAAATTAATAAAAATAGTCTATAAACACAATTTTTCGGGATTCACTATTTGGTCAAAAAGTCAACAGTTGACTTTTTTGGAAAAAGTTAAACTTCAGAATTTCAAAATTTATATTTTTGATAAAAAATAGTTTCATTATGTTGGAATTGTTTGTGTTAGTGAAAATTGACATTTATTCCGATGATAATTGATGTCTAGGGGTTATGTTGATAAATCAGGCAATTTATCGGATAAATGAGCAATTAATTGTTACTAATTCACATGCTTATATAACTATTTATTCACATATGTATACTATTGAATCACATTATTTATTATTAGGGGAGTTGGTGCAAGATTGATAATATTTGCATGACTAAATTAAAAATTGAGGTATAGATGGAGGTACTATACTGAAATTCGTATTTTTCACATGATTATACTATTGATTCACATGATTGAACTATTGATTCACATTATTTACTATTAGGGGAGTTAGTGCAAGATTGATAATATTTGCAGGACTAAATTATAAATGAAAGAAAAGTTGAAGGTATTGTACTGTAATTTTTGAGCCCCAAAATATGTAATTATCGAAACTATATTTTTCTATAAATACAAGCTCATTCTTCCTTCATTTCTCACCAATTCACAAAAGTTTTTGAGCGATTATTATAGAGAGAAATTATAGAGAGAAAGAAGAAGAAAAATCTGTTACCTCACTATTCCGGTATCCAGTTTTTTCCAAGGTAGGGAGTATTATTTCTTTCTTATCTATGAAGAGAACTTCTGTTATTTCATTCTTTATTATTCTGTTGGAATAACCTGTATACGCGGACTACCCTATACTTGGTGAAATTCTTCTGTTGTTCCATTCTTTATCATTCTGTTGGAACATCCTGTCTGTGCGTTCTATGCTGGACCTGGTTCAGTCTTTATTATTCTGTTGGAATATCCTGTTTGTGCATTTTACGCCGGACCTGATTCCGTCTTTATTATTCTGTTGGAATATCCTGTCTATGCGTTTTACGCCAGACCTGATTCCGTTATTTATTATTCTGTTGGAATAACCTGCCTGTGCTGTCTATCGCATGCTTGGTGATTTCTTTTGTTATTCCATTCCTTATTATACTCAGTTGGTTAAAGTTTTGACTTCTATACTCTATGAAATTAGTGGAATATCATTGATATTTACGCTTTATCCAGTATCTTTTCATGGAAATATTCTTTTGTGCATTCTTGAATTTTACTCTACAAAGCAGTATCATGTTGACAATTTGGACGTTATTAGTTCATGGATAAATTAATTCTTAAACTTATTTTATTGAATTCTTATATTATTGTCATCATCCTCATGTTTATATTTTGTTGAAAGTCATTTGTGGTCTATAGTGCATAGATGGACTTGGTATGATTATGACAAGGGATTATTCGGTGTAATCATGACCGTAATATTACAAATGATGTAGTAAAAGTCATCATTGGCCCGTAGTGCATTGATGGACAGTTGTTGGCATGATCATGACTATTATTGAATACAAAAATATTCTTGGCCCGTATTGCATGGATAATTATGGTTGTGATACTAAAGAATATCCTTGGCCGTAGTGCAGGGGTGATTCGATGATGTGGATTATTTATTAAGCTGAGTCCCAGCGATAAAAATGATGAAAAACCTTCTAAATCATAAAAGATAGTAGATTTTATTCTCTACTTGACTCTTTTAATGGATTGTCTGTTCCGCTGCAGCTAAACTTGATGGTTGTTATATTGTATCAGTTTAACATTGTTGAAAAGGCTAACGATAATATATTCTGCATTATCTTAGTCATAATATTTTCTACTGGGCTAGTTGAGCTCACACTTTTACTTTTATTGTTCTCTTAAGAAAATGAGGACTAGTCGGGGAACGGAGTGACGGACCAGATGATAGCATTAGTAATCCTCACTATTCTATGAAATAGTGTAATAATAATTCTAATAAGGACTCTTTTGAGTTTGTATAATTTCTAGTAGACAATATTTGTATTCAAACTCAAAGTTTATGTTTTATCGTATTGAACACGACAGTTGTATTATTAAGTTGTATTTGAATTTATGTATCATGTAAGTGGCAACCCAAGATGGGTGACATATACCTAATTTTGAGGGCGTCACATGGGTGTGAAAAATGGGTCAGCCATATTAACAAAACAAAAAAACTCATTCGTAACTCATAATAGATGAACTCTTTCTCTCTCTAACTCTTCTCTATCTCTTAGCTCTGGCCAAATCCAATATGAGTGAACCATAGAACAAATAAGGATTGAAATCGAGCCTAAAAGATCTGTAATAGTTCAGGGTTTGAGTCGTATACATAGCTAGCTGTATTTATCTTTCAGATTTTATAAATTCGTTCCATGATCTGTCAAAAGATTGTGTGCTTTGTTTATATTGCAAATCAGATCATTTCTCTAGATTTAAGTGGGAAAATTATCTTTGGAAATTTTGGTTTCATAGTGCATAGAAAAGTAGCCCTTTAGTATGGTTTTATTTATTTGATTAGAATTTGATCAGATTTGTTGTAAATCTTCCCTGGTTAGGCTGGTTGGAATAACATAGTACAACACTGACTTTGAAGTTTTTATAGAAAGTTCTTTGTTAGATGAAACTATTTTAACGCAGGCCTTTAGAAGCTCTATTTCTCTAAAATTTACTTTGCACAGTACTTGTTTTTTGGAGTTTAAAATAATTTTTTTCGTTTACAAGTGTTGCTATAAGGTAAGTAGTGACTTCCAAATTAGTTAATGTTTTTGCCAGAATTGCATGATTTGAGGAAGAGCAGATCAGATCATTATAAATTACATTTCTTTTTCATGCTTATAAAAGAATAGATCTGGCTAGTTAATTAGAGAGATTGGCACTATTATGTCAACCTATTTTTGGTGCCGGCATGACATAAAAGCTATACCCACACTATGCCCACTTGCAACTCCTCTTCCAAAATGCCAATAAGATGTGTCAAAATTCATAACCAAAAACCCACTAGGCATGAAATATTTCTAAGTGTCATATAGTGGCCTCATATCATACTGTCATATCACTATAAAGGGATTCCATCCACAGCAACCGGTTGTTGGGAGCAACTCATTTTTTCCCAGCCGCTACAGCTTGTAGCGGCTTATAAAAAAAAAAAAAATCTAAGTGGGCCAGTACAAGCTGTAGCGGCTGGGAAAAAGGGGTTGCTCCCCAACAACCGGTTGCTGTGGATGGAGACCCCACTATAAAATATATATATATGTTCTAGAATAATTTTTTTTCAATAGTTTATGTCAATTTAATCATGTTCTACTTGTATTTGTTGTTTTGTTCTTAGAAGTATATTACTTTAATCATAAATAATTTTTAATGTTGGTAAGAGAACCTCTTTGCTGGAAGGCTCAGAAGTGCAACACTTCCCCAGGATTTATGTAGCATATTGTTTTAGTCTCGGAAGAAATTAAGTAATAAGTAAAACCACTATCATTAGACAATGGATTTTTGACATTTGTTGCTGTTGCCAGAATCCAGCGAGTTATATTAGAACTTTGATATTGCCTTTTGAACGAGAACTTGTATGTAAATAAATTTAGTGTATCCGTATTTGGTCCTTTTATACAAGTGAATAAATATGCAGCAAAGGTCCTTTTATACAACCGTATTTGTCCCAAAATATGCAACAATGTGGTAACTTCATCAGTTGGTGTGACGAATATGAAGCGTTGCATAATCAAAGGAGATTGCAAATGAATACATCTGAGCGTTTAAATGTAACAACTCATCCAACGATTATAATACTAGTGCACCAGTAATCAGAACACAACATATACAACCTAAGATCAATAGATTATCATGTTAATGGTTACATTACACCATTGACATCTTCAGTATCAGATCTCCCCAAACTTAATATTGATATTCCCTTACTAAACCATTTCAAAGAACATGCAAATTCACATTAATCACCCCCAACTTGTCTCTTCCAAGATTCTTCCACAATCAATTCATCTTCCGCTGGGCAGGTAACGGCGAATGGTGAAGGGTATCTTCCGCTGTCGTAGTTCCTTCATTGCAATTTAGAACAAAAAAGATAAAACAAATTTATGAGATCGATTAAAAGCAGGGAAATACAACTATATTCATTTTCTAGCAAAGGTTTATTTTATTTCAGGTTTATCAAAATAGTGCATAAAACTAGTAAAGATAGAACAAATTTGTGTCATGTGAGTTTTAAGCTAACCTTTGGAAGTATGACTAAAAACTTCAAAGTCAGTGTTTTTCTATGTTATTCCAACCAGCCTAACTAGGGAAGATTTACAACAAATTTGATCAAATTTTAATCAAATAAATAAAACTATACCAAAGGGCTACTTTTCTATGCACTATGGAACCAATCTTTTGTCTGATCATGGAACCATGGGATTTACTGTGCTATTAATTGAATCAAGAGAAGAGCTTTAACTTAGGCAAGAGAAATAATTGAACCTTGCATTATTCAACCTCAGTTATAAAACTTATTTCACCATGCTACAATAGCTTTGAAGAAAATGACTTTCTACCTTTTCCTTTTGTATATTGAGAAATTTGAAACTGAAACTGGATCCAATTTATGATATTTTGCCAAATCAGAAAGCAACTTGGGCAATCCTAATTACTTCATAAACTGAGAATTATAAATAAATAAATAAAACCTCCTTAATTTTCCTTCAAAATGGATGAACTGATCATCAAGAAACTAATTTGTGAAAACAATTAATATATCAAAATTCTACACGACTAATTTAAAACAATTGAGCCGTGTTAATCTTCCCAAAAAAAGAGGGTAGATTTCCATGGTCTTGGAAAAACAGTTTTTCTTAATAACTCAAAACTGTGATAATGGCCTAAACCATGAATAAAAAAAGAGTAACAGTGCTATATATATAGTGTGTCATATACCATAATAGAATCATCATATTCAAATGGAGGCAACAATGTACTCATGAAACAAGCTGGTGTAGTCGCAAGTCCCATATCTTTCTAAAGTAAAAGACAAATTAGACATTACATACAAGTTTTGACATTGAAGCAACCTTTTAAAGACCATTACTTCACATAAACGCAATCGTAACAAGGGAACACCAAAACCAACTTCTCTTTTTATATAATCAAAGTGCTTCTAAAAAATTGATAATATCCCTCAAAAACTACTAAATACTGGATATCATCTTTCATTATTTAATTACCTTCTTCTATGAGTTAGCCTCTCTGTCAATTTGTTCTTCTCCACCAAATGAATTCTAGGGTTTACACAGCGCTCCAACGAATTTATAGAATCTGAAAGATAAATACAGCTAGCTATGTATACGACTCAAACCCTGAACTATTACAGATCTTTTAGGCTCGATTTCAATCCCTATTTGTTCTATGGTTCACTCATTCGATTTGGCCAGAGCTGAGATATAGAGAAGAGTTAGAGAGAGAAAGAGTTCATCTATTATGAGTTACGAAAGAGTTTTTTTGTTTTGTTAATATGGCTGACCCATTTTTCACACCCCACCCGACGAAATTGCCCCGCGTGTATTTTTTTTAAAGTTCGCCTTTAGTCCGTGGTATATGGTTCGTTGGAGAAAGATCTCCTATATATATATATATATATACGGAATCCTTCAGAAACGGACTTACAAAACGAACCAAAGACGGACTAGTGAAACACGCGGGTCAAATTAGTAGCTATTCGGGTCTAAAAAAAACCAAGCACAGAACTTTCGCTGCTCTCCAGACCAAACCCTTCATCTCGCTGAAGCCACAGAGCTGAATCCACCAGAGATTTCTCTGCTCTCCGTCTAACCAGAACAAAAGGGGCGCGGTTCTTGAGGATTGAACCCTCGTGCTCCCTCGCGAAGGGGCGATTCGCTCAGAGGTGAAAAGGCTCGCCTGATGAGGTATTTTCAATAATCGGCAACCTAAGTTGCTCATAATCCAATCTAATTTTCTCCCCATTCCCGTCACTCAGAACCTCCCAATCTGTCGATTCTCTCCCTCCTCAAAGTAGCAGACGGAAAGGCTTCAGATTTCTTCAATTCACCACATGACCTAGATAAGTTTTGTTTGAATTTATGGGTATCTTGCCAAAAATGTAATCTATGGAGTTATGTTCTGGGAATTGCACTAGTTGTGTTTTGCGAATTGGGTTTGACAAATTAACCTTCAGTTAATCTATGAAGTTATGGATTTCTGATTATTGGATGAATTTATACTTGTATGTTGCTATTTGATTCAACTATTTCTGTTTAGATGACCAATTGTTATGGAAATGTTTGTGGCTTTGAGTTTGTTTTCTGTTTTGTGCTTAAAGTTTTCAGGAGGCTCAAGAGTATTTTGGCCTGTGAGAAGACAGTTTATCCAATGGAGCTGTTGTCTGCATATGGAGTTGATTTTCACAAGTCATGCTTCAAGTGCTCTCATTGCAAAAGGTACTCTCAAGGTAATCATCCTATTTTGTTGCTCTTTCTTCAGTTTTTTTTATTATGGATTTTAATGTTTGTCCTCATCTCAAGCTTTTTTGGTTGATTTATTCACTGTAAATTAAATGATAATACTCCATTCTTTTACAAAATTTGCAGAAAACTTTTATAATAATAATAATTATTATAATGAATTTTCTGTATTATAAGTTATTTGGTTTCACCATTGACACTGGTTATTTATACCTGCAAAATAAGATTTTCAAAGGGCATTATTTGAAATAAACCACTATAGTGCATTGATAATGGAAGAGAATAGAGTGCATTTTCAAAGGATTGTAAAAATAAACCACTATAGTGAAATAAACCACTATAGGGCATTATGATAATAATACTTATTCATCTCTAGGTGATTGTAAAAATCCTCTTCTAAAGGATATTTTCATTATAGAGTTTTCAACTAATATTTTACTTTTTCATTTCAGGATGAGATTTTATGGTGCTAAACTTGATGCTCTTCACAGTGCCTCTAGCATAAAATCCTCTTCACAGTGCCTCTTCACATTTTGTGGTGCTAAAATCCTCTTCACAGTGCCTATTCTGTATTTTTTAAGTACTTTGTATGACTGCAGATTAGTGGACTGCATTCTGAATACATGTATAAGTACTTTATAAGTTTTTTAGGTGGAATGGACTGCAGAGCATTGAATATTTTTTAAGTTTGTTACTGTCTGACTCCTAATTTTTAATGTGCAATGAGTTTGAGTTGTTCTTTTATGCATATGTAGCTGTTCTTGAACTAACTACGTCTGCATTATAATATGTAAAATATTTATTCAAATCATATGCTTTTACATTGTTTAGTTGTATTTACATCAAACCATGTTTAACATCTGTCATGTCTCATGTCTGGATTTTATGAGAGTCCAGATTCTTTGTTTTTGAGACATGTCTCATGTCTTCACTGCAAATATGAGCAGTTTATGATGTAACACGACGAGAAACCTTCACAAATCTGGCTGACAAATGGTCAAAGGAAATTGACCTTTATTCAACAAATCAAGATTGCATCAAGATGCTTGTTGGTAACAAAGTTGATGAGTTATCTCTTTTAGTAGGGTTAATCTGTCTTTAAATTGGCCACATAATGCTTGTTTTAAACTGATGTGGTCTTAGGACCTATTAAAACAACACTTATCCTTATAGTTAACTGGTAATTTGTTCCACTAAAAAATAGTTATGGTAATATTGGCAAGGAAGGGGACAAATTCAAGTCCAGATTCTATCACCCCTGCTGGGCACCTAAACATGTCAATAAAAAAAATAGAAGTCAACCTTTGGGCACCTAAACATGAACGCAAAGCAGGGAAATTCCTGCAACATACCACCATACTTCTGTAATACCAACATACTGGCACTATCCAACAATTACACATGCATGTGATCAACACAACACATAATAATTTTAGCAACATTACATGTAAAAGTTTCAACTGATCCAGATTTAGAACATAGTAATTTTCATACCATAGATCCACCAATCTCATACATAACGTGTTGGTTAAATAATGAACATTATCAAAATTACAACTGATTTAATAAAATTAGTAACAACACCGCATACATAACATTCACAATTATGACAAATCGTAAAGTTAGTTGCAATTGGCGCATTTCAATCTTCATCATCGCTAATTCGTTGGAGTCGTTAGTATTCGTTGGATGAGTTGTTACATTTAAACGCTCGGATGTGTCCATCTGCAACCTCCCTTGATTATGCAACACTCGAACATAAGTACATCATTGTAGTTTTGGTACCTGAACACATCATTTTAGAAATTAAAACTAATAGCCATCATGGTTACTAACATATCATTACCACACAAAACACCATATGCAGTGTTAATGTAACAATAGTCATTGTCATTGCCGGTATACTACAAATAAACCATGACATCTAGAATACCACCATTACTTCTGCCACAGCCTAGGCCATTTAACACTAGACAACTACTATGCCTCATCCACCATGCCATTAGGACCATTACTATAGATTCCATAATACCAAAATCAAAAAGGCCAAATAATCTGCACTGACACCACAAACTGCAAAGGAATTGCAGCTACTCCTACTACCACCATCACAACACCGCCCTTTGAAAATGCACTTTACTCTCTTCCATTATCAATGCACTATAGTGGTTTATTTCAAATAATGCCCTTTGAAAATCTTGTTTTGCAGGTATAAATAACCAGTGTCAATGGTGAAACCAAATAACCTATAATACAGAAAATTCATTATAATAATTATTATTATTATAAAAGTTTTCTGCAAATTTTGTAAAAGAATGGAGTATTATCATTTAATTTACAGTGAATAAATCAACCAAAAAAGCTTGAGATGAGGACAAACATTAAAATCCATAATAAAAAAAAAACTGAAAAAAGAGCAACAAAATAGGATGATTACCTTGAGAGTACCTTTTGCAATGAGAGCACTTGAAGCATGACTTGTGAAAATCAACTCCATATGCAGACAACAGCTCCATTGGATAAACTGTCTTCTCACAGGCCAAAATACTCTTGAGCCTCCTGAAAACTTTAAGCACAAAACAGAAAACAAACTCAAAGCCACAAACATTTCCATAACATTTGGTCATCTAAACAGAAATAGTTGAATCAAATAGCAACATACAAGTATAAATTCATCTAATAATCAGAAATCCATAACTTCATAGATTAACTGAAGGTTAATTTGTCAAACCCAATTCGCAAAACACAACTAGTGCAATTCCCAGAACATAACTCCATAGATTACATTTTTGGCAAGATACCCATAAATTCAAACAAAACTTATCTAGGTCATGTGGTGAATCGAAGAAATCTGAAGCCTTTCCGTCTGCTACTTTGAGGAGGGAGAGAATCGACAGATTGGGAGGTTCTGAGTGACGGGAATGGGGAGAAAATTAGATTGGATTATGAGCAACTTAGGTTGCCGATTATTGAAAATACCTCATCAGGCGAGCCTTTTCACCTCTGAGCGAATTGCCCCTTCGCGAGGGAGCACGAGGGTTCAATCCTCAAGAACCGCGCCCCTTTTGTTCTGGTTAGACGGAGAGCAGAGAAATTTCTGGTGGATTCAGCTCTGTGGCTTCAGCGAGATGAAGGGTTTGGTCTGGAGAGCAGCGAAAGTTCCGTGCTTGGTTTTTTTTAGACCCGAATAGCTACTAATTTGACCCGCGTGTTTCACTAGTCCGTCTTTGATTCGTTTTGTAAGTCCGTTTCTGAAGGATTCCGTATATATATATATATATATATATATATATATATATATATAGAGAGAGAGAGAGAGAGAGAGAGAGAGAAATGATCAGGTCCGGGAGTTCGGACCTGATCAAAATCCGGATAAATTTTTTTTTATAGAATAACTAAAAAAAAAATTATGGAATTAATTTTTTTTTCTATAATACAATGTTTTGGGTGTGTTTTTAATAAATACACCAACCAATGTATGTACAGTCTGCCCAGACTGTACAAAAATATTTTGGTATAGACATCCAAATCACGCCAAAAACACTGTATTATGTAAAAAATTTAGTTCCATAATTTTTTTTTAGTTGTTTCAAAAAAAAAAGTAAAAAACAAGGTCCGGGAGTTCGGACCTGATCCGACCTCTATATATATATACCGTTATCTTACCTAGTATTAATAATATAAATAATTAATGAATGAGGACTGTGACGCCCCCAAAATCGGTATACATCACATATTTTGAGTCGCCAAATACATGGTACAAAATTTAAATACAACTTAATTATACAACAGTCGTGTAAAATATAAGACCCCAACTTTTTGAATAAAGATTAAATTTTCTCGAAATATATTTTTAAATATTATGGTGTGAATTTGATATAATATTATAGTTGTGGGTAATATTTACAAATTTTACAAAGTACGCAAGTTATTATATAATATTCGATTGGTCGGAGAATATTCGTTTTAACAGGGAATATATTCGTACAACGACACAATCATTGGTGGACCCCCATAACGAAATTATTGTCGGATTGAGAAAACGACAAAAATACTTTATAAAAATAACGGCGGAAGTTTTACCGTTAAATGTTGAAACATCCGGTGTTAAAAGTACAGTAATACGCGTGGTTGCATAGTAGCACACGGTATTGATTATTGATGCTTACGTGAGAAGTCACTCAGTTATACTCAATTATTGCTACAATAATTGCTGCATCATATCTCTCATATTATTGATTCAATTATTGTCACAGTATCATTTGCATAATATTTTATATTATTAAATCAATAATTGAGACGATAAAGTTATTCATATTATTATTTACAATATTGACAATGTCTAGAAGTTTTGTCACCTAATTGTGCGCCAATAAGGAGAAATCCTTATCGGAAAGCCCCCTCTTTACTGGGAACGACCTGATTGTTAAATATTGTGAGTTATAATATTAATGATGAATAAGTTGTGTTGATTAAAAATGAATTTTGATAGTTTCAGTGTGTTGGGATTATTAGTGTTAGTGAAAATCGACATCTATTCCGATGATAATTGATGTATAGGGGTTATATTGATAAATTGGGCAATTTATCGGATAAATGAGCAATTAATTGCTACTAATTCACATGCTTATATAACTATTTGTTCACATGTGTGTACTATTGAATCACATTATTTACTATTAGGGGAGTTGGTGTAAGATTGATAATACTTGCATGACTAAGTTAAAAATGGAGGTATAAATGGAGGTACTATACTGTAATTCGTATTTTTTACATGATTATACTATTGATTCACATGATTGAACTGTTGGTTCACATTATTTACTATTAGGGGAGGTGGTGCAAGTTTGATAATACTTGCAGGACTAAATTAAAAATGAAAGACAAGTTGAAGGTATTGTACTGTAATTTTTTGAGCCCCAAAACGTGCAATTATCGAAACTATATTTTCCTATAAATAGAAGCTCATTCTTCCTTCATTTCTCAACAATTCACAAAAGTTTTAGAGCAATTATTATAAAGAGAAATTATAGAGAGAAAGAAGAAGAGAAATCTGCTACCTCACTATTCCAGTATCCAGTTTTTCCAAGGTAGGGAGTATTATTTATTTCTTATCCATGAAGAGAACTTCTGTTATTCCATTCTTTGTTATTCTATTGGAATAACCTATATACGCGGGCTACCCTATACTTGGTGAAATTCTTCTGTTATTCCATTCTTTATCATTCTGTTGGAACATCCTGTCTGTGCGTTTACGCCGGACCTGGTTCTATTATTTATCATTATGTTGGGACATCCTGTCTGTGCGTTCTACGCCAGACCTGGTTCTGTCTTTATTATTCTGTTGGAATATCATGTCTGTGCGTTTTACGCCGGACCTGATTCCGTCTTTATTATTCTGTTGGAATATCCTGTCTGTACGTTTTACGCTGGACTTGATTCCGTTATTTATTACTCTGTTGGAATGACCTGCTTGTGCGGTCTATCGCATGCCTGGTGATTTTTTTTGTTATTTCATTCCTTGTTATACTCAGTTGGTTAAAGTTTTGACTTTTATACTCCATAAAATTAGTGGAATATCCTTAATATTTGCGCTTCATCCAGTATCTTTTCATTGAAATATTCTTCTGAGCATTCTTGAATTTTACTCCACAAAGCAGTATCATGTTGACAATTTGGACGTTATTGATTCCTGGATAAAATAATTCTTGAACTTGTTTTATTGAATTCTTATATTATTATCATCATCCTCATATTTATATTTTGTTGAAAGTCATCTGTGGCCTGTAGTGCATAGATGGACTTGGTATGATTATGACCAGAGATTATTCGGTGTAATCATAGCCGTAATGTTACAAATGATGTGGTATAAAAGTCCTCATTGGCCCGTAGTGCATTGATGGACAGTTGTTGGCATGATCATGACCATTAATGAATACACAAATATTCTTGGCCCGTAGTGCATGGATAATTGTGGTCGTGATACTAAAAAATATCATTGACCGTATTACAGGGGTGATTCGGTGATGTGGATTATTTATTAAGATGAGTCCCAGGGATAAAAGTGTTGAAAAACCTTTTAAATCATAAAAGATAGTAGATTTTATTCTCTACTTGACTCTTTTAATGGATTAATTGTTCCGCTGCAGTTAAACTTGATGGTTGTTATATTATATCAGTTTAACACTGCTGAAGGCTAACGATAATATATTCTGCATTATCTTAGTCAAAATATTTCCTACTAGGCTAGTTGAGCTCACCCTTTTACTTTCATTGTTCTCTTCAGGAAATGAGAACGTAGCAGGGACTAGTCGGGGAACGGAGTGACGGACCAGATGATAGCATTAATAGTCCTCACTATTCAGTGAAATAGTGGGAAAATAAATGTAATAATATTGAATTTGAGTTTGTATATTGTCTAGACGATAATATTTGTATTAAAACTCACAGCTTATGTTTTGTCGTACTTTGCACGACAGTTGTATAATTAAGTTATATTTGTATTCTGTACCATGTATTTGGTGACTCGGAATAGGTGATGTATACCTGTTTTGGGGGCATCGCATAAAATACGACTAAATATATGATGTGAGTTTTAATGCAAATATTGTCATCTAGACAATATACAAACTCAATGGGGTCCTCATTATATTTATTAACACACTATTTCATACAATAGTGAGGACTACTAATGTTATTATCTGGACCATCACTCTGTTCTCCGACTAGTCTCTGCTACGTTCTCATTTCCTGAAGAGAACAATGAAAGCAAGAGGGTGAGCTCAACTAGCCCAGTAAGAAATATTATGACTAAGATAATATAGAATGTATTATCATTAGCCTTCAACAGTGTTAAACTGATAAAATATAAAAAACATCAAGTTTAACTGCAGCGGAACAAGCAATCCATTAGAAGAGTCAAGTAGAGAATAAAATCTACTTTCTTCTATGATTTAAAAGGTTTTTCATGACTTTTATTGCTGAGACTCAGCTTAATAAATAATCCACATCATCCCTGCACTATGGCCAAGGATATTCATTAGTATCACAATCATAAATTATCCATGCACTACATCCAAGGATATTCGTGTAATCATCAATGGTCATGATCATGCCAACAACTGTCCATCAATGCACTACGGGTCAATGAGGACTTTTTCCACATTCTTTGTAACATTACGGTCATGATTACACCGAATAATCTCTGGTCATAATCATACCAAGTCCATCTATGCACTACAAGCCACATATGATTTTCAACATAATATAAACATGAGGATAATGACAATGATATAAGAATTCAATAAAACAAGTTCAAGAATTAATTTATCCAGGAACTAATAATGTCCAAATTGTCAACATGATACTTCTTTGTAGAGTAACACTCAAAAATGCTCAAAAGAATATTTCTATGAAAAGATACTGGATGAAGCGTAAATATCAAGGATATTCCACTAATTTCATGGAGTATAGAAGTCAAAACTTTAACCAACTGAGTATAATAACGAATGGAATAACAAAAAAAATCACCATGCATGCGGTACTTCGCATAGACAGGTAATTCCAACAGAATAATAAGTAACGGAACCAGGTCAGGCGAAATTCGCACCGATAAGATGTTCCAACAGAATAATAAAGACGGAACTAGGTCCGACGTAAAATGCACATACATGATATTCCAACAGAATAATAATAAAGACGGAACCAGGTCCGGCGTAAAACGCACAGACAAAATATTCCAACAGAATAATAATAAAGACGGAACCAGGTCCTGCGTAAAATGCACAGACAGGATATTCCAACAGAATAATAAAGAATGGAATAACATAAGTTCTCTTCATAAATACAAAAGAAATAATACCCCTAACCGTAAAAGAAACTGGATATAGGAAAAGAAAGGTAGTAGACTTCTCTTCTTCTTTCTCTCTATAATTTTTCTCTCTCTAGAGTTTCAGTGAATTCGTAAGAAATAATGAAAGAATGAGCTTCTATTTATAGGAGAATTAAAGGATACTATTGGACTATACAGTAGGAATTCAGACGAAATCATTTGCTGATTCACAGCTCCATTGATCCAACGCATCAGTAATCTTTTTCAAAGAGTTGGCCAATGAAAAAAAATGAACACATGCCACTTTAAAAGCCTTGACCAATTAAAATGCTCCATAATTTACAAGTTGCCACTCATGCTGCATGATTGAAAAAAATTGGCCAATAACTTTCAAGCTTGACAAATCAATCCATAACCTGCCAAATTTTATCTACTAGGACTACCATTACCCACCCATATGCTATACAATTATATATATATATATACATATAGCCACAAATTGATTGAAAAATACACCACCCGTCTCACACCACTTCCCCACCCTTTACAATTCATGCCATATATAATACTAATTCTCATCCCACCATTCCCACTTTTCCACCAAAATTCTACTTTTCCACCATTTTCCACTCACACACACACAATATTATATATAATTCACTCACCACACACATAATATTATATATATAAACTCTCTCAATATTTTTAACAATATTTATCATCAATATTATAATTCACAATATTAATCGACCAGGTCGTCGTTCCCAGGAAAGAGGGGGCTTTCCAATAAGGATTTCTCCCCATTGGCGCGCAATTAGGTGACCAAAACTCTCCTTGACAGAACTTCTAGACATCGTTAATATTGCAAATAATAATATTAATAACTTTGTCATCTCAATTATTAATTATAAAATATTGACAATAATTGAATCAAATAACGTGAGATACTATGCAGCAATTACTGTAATAATAATTGAACAAAACTGAGTGGCTTCTCATGTAAGCATCAATAATTAATATCGTGTGCTACTGTGTAACTACGCGTATTACTGTACTTTTAACACCGGGTGTTTCAACAGTTAACGGTAAAACTTCCGCCGTTATTTTCATAAATTATTTTTGTCGTTTTCTCAATCCGACAATAATTCCGTTGTGGGATCCACCAATGATTGTGCCGTTGTACGAATATTTTCTGTTAAAACGAATATTCCCCGACCAATCGAATATTATATAACAACTTGCGTACTATGCAAAGTTTATAAATATTACCCGCAATTATAACATTATATCAAATTCATTCCATAATATTCAAAAATGATATTTATAGAAAATTTATCTTTATTCATAAAAGTTGGGGTCTTACAAGGACTACTATTGTCTAGGTTTTCTACTAGTAGCTAGAGACAAAATCATGGATTTTTTTATTTTTCTTTTGAAAGAGAAAATCATGGATTTGGTTAAAGATTAACAATTTTTATTTTTCTTATTTTCTTTTTGGCTGCCAAATGCCAATAATAATATTAGGGTTAAGTTCAGTTGACCACCTGGGGTTTGGGCGGTTTTCCACTTAACCACCTGTAGTCAGTAAAGCTACATTTAGACTCCCGACCTTTTTGATTTGAAGTGAAAAAGTGCTTTCTGTCATAATTCTGTTAGTTAAATTGTATAAAGACTTAATTACCCTCCTACGTTCAACAACATAAACAACATAAATAGAAAGAAACACAATTGCACCTCCTAAGTTCAACTTTCCAATAATCAAAACAACAAGAAGGGAAAGAAGACCTGAAACAGAGAAATAATACCCAAAAACTAATTAAACCCTTGGTGGCTAGTCCCCAAAATTCAACCCAAAAACTGAAAACCCAGATTTTCATCGGAAGGAGGCGTAGCCCAGTCGTATTCTTTGTCTGTTTCTGATATTTTTCTCTTTGCCGTCGAAACCCAGAAAATTATGTAGTAGTAATACAATGACATCCTTTTAATTGAATCTACACCACATATAAGGAAGAAAAGTTAAAAGTAGTACTTTGAAGAATAGAGCAAATCCTTCATTTTTTTTTCTCTCAATTTCTTGTCCAAAAACAGAGCAAATGTAATATACCCTAACACCCAAATACAATTCTCCAATAATTCACCAACACAAGCAGAATATCCAATTTGAAAGATTAATCGCAGGAATCTTCATGTAATATACTTTGTTCAAAGATTTTCCCATATGCACCAAGAACTGTGAATTTCTTCCAATTCAACAACTTTTCTAAATATTGAAACAACAATGCTAAAATTTAAGAATATCACCAAGTAAAACCCCAAACCCACACTAATTTTTAATATTCCAAGAAAATCACCAACACATCGACCAAATCAAACTTAAAAAGACTCTCAATGTAAATTACTCATATCAAGAAGTTTTAATTTTCTTAAAATTGAGCCTCAGAACATTCAGGTAGAACAAACCCATAATAAATGAAGCAAATGGGTGTTCAAATATGCATTTACACTGAATTGACATAAATCAAAACTTACAATTGAAGGGCTTGCAGGAGAGAAAGTGTTTAGTATGGGTAAATGTCAAATTGACTGAAATCAAGCATTGAATCAATTTAATAATGAATCAATTTAACCACTTTCGGCAACATCTGCTCAAGAACTCAATTGAATAAACAAAAGAGGGGCAATTACCGGTTTCGCCTTGAAGCAACCGTTCTTAATCAATTTAACCACTTGCCGGTCCGGTGACGACTCAAAACTTCACCAAGAAAAGGCAAAAGTCTTTAACTAGTACCTGAATTTCATTACGAATGTCATTGAAATTAAAGAACCTCTTCCCCGGCAAGTGCAAGAACTCTCCGTACTCTTCTTCGGTCCCATCAGCTTTTCGCTTAGTCTGCAAGAGTTGGAGCACGACTAGGCGGCGAGTACAGATGTCAGAGCCCCTAGGCAAGAAGTCACGGCTGACGAGAGATTCAAGCACACTGGAAGAGACAGGTTTTGGCGATGGAATCCAGCTCGGTTGTGGCGACGGTTAGGGTGTCCCGGTCGGAAAGCTTGTTGAGGCATGTGATCACCCGGTGCTTAAGATCGGATGGCGGCAGAGTTGAGAAATGAGAGAGATGATTGTGGTTTGAGGAAGATGAAGGGTATTTCGGACATTTGACTGTCTTTTTTGACTGTTATAGTCATTTCTCACGCGTTTTTGGCGTTTGACTTATACGCACGGTTAAGTTGGACGAAAAAAGTGACGTTTTCACTTCAACTCAAAAGGTCGGGAGTCTAAATATAGCTTTACTGACTATAGGTGGTTAAGTGGGAAACCGCCCAAATCCAAGGTGGTCATCTGATGTGACGCCCCCAAAATAGGTATACATCACCTATTCTGAGTCGCCAAATACATGGTACAGAATACAAATACAATCTTTAATATACAACAAGAGAGCTGTGAGTTTTAATATAAATACTGTCTTCTAGACAATATCCACTCTCAGAATAAGTCATCATTACATTTATTATTACACTATTTCATAGAATAGTGAGGACTACTAATGCTATTATCTGGACCGTCACTCCGCTCCCCGACTAGTCCCTGCTACATTATCATTTTCTGAAGAGAACAATGAAAGCAAAATGGTAAGCTCAACTAGCCCTGTAAGAAATATTATGACTAAGATAATGCAGAATAAATTATCATTAGCATTCAACGGTGTTAAACTGATAAAATATAACAAACATCAAGTTTAACTGCAGCGGAACAAGCAATCCATTAGAAGAGTCAAGTAGAGAATAAAATCTACTATCTTCTATGATTTAAAAGGTTTTTCATGACTTTTAATGCTGAGACTCAGCTTAATAAATAATCCACATCATCGAATCACCCTTGCACTATG
Source organism: Panax japonicus (assembly GCA_020205505.1). Lineage (NCBI taxonomy): Eukaryota > Viridiplantae > Streptophyta > Magnoliopsida > Apiales > Araliaceae > Panax > Panax japonicus. The sequence goes on from CM035113.1 coordinate 86,555,177, forward strand.
GCCAAAGATATTCTTTAGTATCATGACCACAATTATCCATGCTCTACGGCCAAGAATATTTGTGTATTCATTAATGGTCATGATCATGCCAACAACTGTCCATCAATGCACTACGGGCCAATGAGGACTTTTTTCACATCATTTATAACATTACGGTCATGATTAAACCGAATAATCCCTGGTCATAATCATACCAAGTCCATCTATGTACTACAGGTCACAGATGACTTTCAACATAATATAAACATGAGGATGATGACAATGATATAAGAATTCAATAAAACAAGTTCAAGAATTAATTTATCTAGGAACTAATAACGTCCAAATTAAATTGTCAACATGATACTGCTTTGTAGAGTAAAATTCAAGAATGCTCAGAAGAATATTTTCATGAAAAGATACTGGATGAAGTACAAATATCAAGGATATTCCACTAATTTCATAGAGTATAGAAGTCAAAACTTTAACCAACTAAGTATAATAACGAATGGAATAACAAAAGAAATCACCATGCATGCGGTACTTCACATAGACAGGTTATTCCAACTGAATAATAAGTAACCGAACCAGGTCCGGCGTAAACGCACAGACAGGATGTCCCAACAGAATAATAATAAAGACGGAACCAGGTTCGACGTAAAACGCACAGACAGGATGTTCCAACAGAATAATAATAAAGACGGAATAATAGAAGAATGTCACCAAGTATAGGGTAGTCCGCGTATATTGGTTATTCTAGCAGAATAATAAAGAATGAAATAACAGAAGTTCTCTTCATGAATACAAAAGAAATAATATTCCTTACCGTAAGATAAACTGAATATAAGAGTAGGGAAAGAACAGAATACTTTTCTATAGCTTCTCTATAATTTCTCTCTCTAGAGTTTCAGTGAATTCGTAATAAATAATGAAGGAATGAGCTTCTATTTATAGAAAAATGGATTGCATAGTAACTAACTCATGAATGGTCCAGATTGATTTACTTTAATCTGACGGTCTATATTTAAAGCAAAATCTTTTAAATAAAATATAATATATTCTATTTATAATCTAATAAAACGAATAACTTTATAAAAAGATTTTACTATGCAAACACTATGCAGGGACTATGCATAATAAAATATAATATATTCTAATTACTGTCTAATAAAACAGATAACTTTATAAAAGTATTCTGTTTTATATAAAAAGATTTTACTATTAGTCTAATAAAACAAATAACTTTATAAAAGTATTCTGTTTTATATAAAAAGTTTTTCTGTTTTATTACATTAATAATACCAATAAAATAAAACTGAGTGACTTGTCACATAAGCATCAATAATCAATACTGTGTGCTACTGTTCAACTACGCGTATTACTGTACTTTTAACACCGGGTGTTTCAACAGTTAACGGTAAAACTTCCGCCGTTATTTTCATAAAGTATTTTTGTCATTTTCTCAATCCGACAATAATTCCGTTGTGGGGTCCACCAATGATTGTGTCGTTGTACGAATATTCCCTGTTAAAACGAATATTCCCCCGACCAATCGAATATTATATAACAACTTGCGTACTTTGCAAAATTTATAAATATTACCCACAACTATAACATTATATAAAATTCATTCCATAATATTCAAAAATAATATTTATATAAAATTTATCTATTTATAAAAGTTGGGGTCTCACATCCAACTTAACCCATAATATTAACAAGTTGGTAGAATCATATGATATGATCATTTGACACGTCTAACCACCCACACCTGACACAACCAAACCACATTCCAATACTCTATTCCTTTCTCACCCCATTTATGTACCAGTACCAACAAAATAGTGCAAAAACAAAAGCACTAGGCCTATTATTCCAATGGATATTATTCCCAAGTTCCCCTCTAGCCTCACCATAGCTTGGTTCCTACTTCTCTTGACCACCGTGCAGCGCTCTCTTTCCGCTCGAACCCTCAACAATCCGCCACCACGCCGCCAACAGCATCACCACCATCCAATCACATTTTACATGCCAGAAAAACTAACCAACACGCACCCCTCACCAACAAATGCAAATACTAACCAGCGCTTGCCCTTTTCAAAACCACTAGGCTTTTTTCCACCTAGTGGGGGAATACTAATTCCCATGCCAAATTATAACCCCACCATTTCCACCCAAACAATAACTTTCCCTGGAATTGGCGTTTCCTTTCCTGCCAGAGCCACTCTGGAGGAATTGGAGCTCGGGACCGTCACGGTAATCGAGGAGGATTTGTTTGGGACAACATTGCTTGGAAAAGCCAAAGGGATGTATGTTGTTAGCTCTGAAGATGGGATAAGTAGTCATATGATGGCATTGACTGCTAGTTTTGCTAGTGGTGAGTATAAAGATGGCCTAAGGTTTTTCGGGGTGTACCCAAAAGATGTGTCCGAGTCTCATATTGCAGTCATTGGTGGCACTGGCAAATATCATGGCGCCAACGGCTACGCCACGATTAAGGCTGTGAATGTCAGCACTTCTCATGCTATGAGGAAGGAAAGTGCAGCCGGAAATAAGTTTCTTTTGTTCAATGTTTATCTTGGTTGAAGGGATATTGCTATCCAAATAACAAAGAAACATGAGAATATAAATTGGATATGTTTGTAATTTCCACTTTATAGTAAGATTTTTATTTAGATTGGAGTCAGGAATCTCATCAGTTTCTCATGAATGTTGAAATATTTGTGCTATATTTTTATTTTTTATATAGAAGGAAGAATGAAATTTCTGATTATTAGGAAAATTAGGACAAAATTGGTTGTCTAATGTAATGTTTTCCATACATCGGGGAACTGATATTCCCTCTCTCATGAATAGTGAATGAGTCTTACCTCCATGTGAGAGTTTAACATATGAAAATATCAGTTTCCGACGGCTTAATATAATCCAAAATAACTTGTTAAGCTCTTTGAGAGAGTGGTCCTCTATCCTCTGGTACATAACAACTAATAAATTTAGATTAAAATTCAAGCTCGAATGAGATTAGGCAGCTTTGATAACCAAACTTTGGCGCGTCTCAATCACGACAACCATTTCAAGATTATTGTCACATGTACAGCCAAAGACTACTCCCTCTGAGATTCCTAATTGATTTTTAAAATATATTAAGGCATGCTTAGGACACAGTTGGATATAATTTCTTCAAAGGGTGAGTTTGTTAAAATATTGAGACAAAGATGGGACTCTCATTTTGTTTTGTAGCAAGGCAGTAATAAGTTTGGCAATCATCCAATAACTGAAGCTCTGAAAACTGAAAAGCTCAACTCATTTCACCTGAATTATACTTTAACCATCATATAAATTCGCAGACAAGTTCATGCTGCTACCTCCTCAGCCTGGTTTAGGTTTGCTACCAAGTCCTAATACAATTTCCATGGCAACTTTTTTTTAACTTGTGTAATCTTTAGCCTACAGTAACTAAGCTATAATTTAAGAGCATATATATGAATATATCCCAAGATGCTCAAGATTTTTTTATAATATTATGCTTTTAATCCAACTGCAGGTCATGTTACATGTAAATAAACCCTTGCTAACAGCTGATGAAACAACTAAACAAGTGAGGATTACTTGTGATGATTGAAAGGAAATAAAAACAAATCCTCCTGGTCTTGTGTTTTTAATAAGGTCATCTAGTGGTAACTTTTTCACAGCTAGAGAATTAACCACTGTCAAAAAATGGAATGCTATCTTTCATAAAGAGGAAGCTTTTATTATTGGGCAAGTGAGCAAATGCACTTTGAATAGAATATTAGTACAAGTTTTCAGGTTGAGCAAAACAGCTGCATAATAGGAATTAGGTAATTTTAACTGAACACACCTTACAAAAACAAAGTATATGCATTATGCAACAACTCCATCACATCAGCTCCACTTCTCATACTAAACTGCCTTGCCTCAAAACTATAAAATATGCACATACACACTCCTCTCAATATACCCAACACAAGTCTCTTCATTACCATTCCCTTCGTATCTTCACATTTCTAAAAATGGCCAAACTTCAGCTACACAGCTCAAACATACTCAAAACCACCATCTACCTCTTGTTGCTAGCCACCACCCTTGGTTGTGCCAGCTCAGCTCGGATCCTCGATGAAGCGGACCCACAATCCCTTATCATCGGACCCTTCCGAAATTGATGACCCTGATGTGGCACCTGAGGTGGGCCCTACCACCACATTGCCAAATGCCCAAATCCCAGCCACTGGTTCCATCCCACCTGTTGGTGGCTTGGCTCCTCTACCTGGCCCTGCCATCCCATTACCTAGTGTACCTGGACCCGTCATTCCACCGGGCGCCACCGTGGCACCAATAGCAACCCCAGCCACCACATTACCAAGTGGGCCCCCAGGAGTCACCGCCGGAGCCACCGCAGGAGCAGCCGCCGGAGCCGCAACTGGAGCCACCTCCGCTGCAAATGTCGAACCTCCATTGGCCTTCTTTATGCACGACATCCTAGGCGGGACCCACCCTTCCGGCCGAGTGGTCACCGGGATCATAGCCAACTCCCAAGACAATGGTCTCCCATTCTCCAAAGCCAATAGTCAAGTCTTCCCAATCAACGGAGGTGTCCCACTCAACAACATAAACGGCATAGTCAACAACAACAATGCCCCATTCCTTGTAGGCCTAAATGGTTCCCCAACCTCCACAACTTTCCAAAACAGTGGCAACAACAATGTAGTCAGTGGCGGCAACAACCTACCCTTCGTCTCCGCAGGCCAGCTCCCGGCCGGACTAACCCTCCAACAGCTCATGTTTGGCTCCATAACGGTGGTCGATAATGAGCTAACTGAAGGGCATGAGCTTGGATCATCTGTGCTAGGGAAAGGACAAGGATTTTACTTGGCAAGCTCTTTGGATGGTACTACCCACACACTTGCACTAACAACATTGTTCCACGGTGGTGATCACGACCACGTGGACGATACAATTAGCTTCTTTGGGGTCCACCGGACAGGCTCACCGGTGTCTCACATTGCTGTTATTGGAGGGACTGGAAAGTATGAGCATGCAAAAGGGTATGCAACTATTGAGACTCTTCATCAGGGGGATCAGCACACAACTGATGGGATTGAAACAGTTACGCATTTCACTGTTTACCTCACTTATCCATAGACTACTATTCTATCTATTTTATGTTCTTGTTTTTCTCTCAAGTTTCTGTATTTCATGATCTGATGTATCTTGCAGTGTGTTTTAATTGAATGTTCAGTTATGAACAACTCTTGAGTTTTTCTCTATTTATATGTCCCATCTTTTTCAATCTGCACAAGCATTGCCTTTTCAGAATAACAATGCATCGAAAAACAAAAGCAAACAATTTCTTTGAGTTAGTCCACGGTCAGCAGCGGCTGACAATTTCACTATCGAGTTACCTTTTGGATAGTTTTACAATCACCTCTGAATTAAAGTTTGGATCAGGCTTCACCAATAACATGTCTTCCCTTTAAATCATCTTATCTAGAGGAACTTCTAGTACTGATGGACTATATTTTTTCATATTTTTAGGCCATATGATGATGTACTATAATCTCAAGTGGAGATTTGGCATTAAATCCCTGTTTGAAGTATCAAATAACCTTAGAAATAGTAACAAATAGTCCATCAGATTAAATAATGGACGTTCATAGTTATTAAATTTTTATGAATAGTCATATCCCAGTATCATTTTGCAAACAAACATAGCCTTTTAAACTCCACGCAGTGCTGCTTAGAGACTTGTAACTTGAATCACAGCTTCATCTTTAAACTTCATATATCATTACCATTTGTTCACCGTGAAGTCAAAATGTTGGATCGCCAGGTGGTATGAATTAATGTGAAGGTTAGAAGTTATGGAAGAAAATGCAACACTTGCATATCTTTCTTTTGGAACTTGCAATATGGAGGCAAAAGAAAGAAAATGAAATTAAAAAATTTATTGGAGTTTTATCAGCCTTTCATTACACTTCAGTCTACACTCTGACATTATAGTTGATATAAAAAAAATTATATAGTTACAAAGTCAAAGTCCTCTCTCTTGCTAATTGAAGTTTTGTACTTTCTAGCTAGCTGGATATTTGAAAAGAGAACTAATTAGATAAAATATCAACAACAACAAAAATGGCTATAATACTTGTTTACTGCCATAAAGAACTTATAATCTTTTCTGTTCTCACAATTGTGGAATAGCATTTGCTAGGACCTTTTCTTTAGGTTTTATGTTTGGAAATTGAGCGAAAAAATCGAGATATTTATTGGAGCTATTTAAAAATCATCACATTATACTATATATTAGTGTGTTTTTTTTCAAAAAAATAAGTAAATAGACTAATGTTCATTAATATAACTTTTTTCTCAGGGTTTTTTAAGTTAAAAACACAGACTTGCTGTTGTTTTCTTAACATATGGAATAAATTTTGGTTCTGGACTTTCAAGAATCTCATGGAAATATCTTTTTAAACACCTTTCTCAATGATCACAACATGTTGTATTAGTCTGTTCAGATTTCATGAAAATTCAAATTAATAAAAAGTATTCTTTTTTCTTGGAAAGGAAAAATACAAGGGAATCTCAAATCACAAAACAAGAAAACATTGATTTTTTTTCCCTCTGTCATGACTTATGCAGAGAGTTCAACATATATTCAAAACTTAACATACTTCAAACACAAAAAAAAAAATATTACCCACAAAGAAAATACAATCAGTAAGCAATATAAACAGTAAACTCCAGCAGCGACTCCAGGCCATCGATATTGTGCTGGTTGACAGATGGAAGGGTCTTAACGATAGCAAATCCCTTTGCATTAACATATTTCCCAGTTCCACCCATAATGGCAAGCTGAGACTGTGAGACTGCAGTACGATGAACCCCGAAAAAGCTAAGACTATCTACATAATTTCCATCCTCAAACATAGCAGTAAATGCCATAGTTTGGCTACTTCCATCTTCAGAGCTAGCCACATAAAATCCTTGTGCCTTTCCAACCAAACCGGACCCCAGCTCATGCCCTTCAGTCAGCTCATCATCAATCACTGTCATGGTGCCAAACATGAGCTTCTGGAGGGCGGGACCAGCCGGGAGCTGGGCCCCAGGAAATCCGAATCCACCATTGTTGTTACCATTGTTTTGGATCACGTTAGAACTAGTGCTGCCACCAAGGCCGGTGAGGAATGGAATGTTGTTATTGTTGATAAGTCCACTGTTCCCGTTATTCTGGGGTACCCCATTGTTCCCTGGGAGGACTGCACCGTTTGGCTTGGCGAACGGAATTTGACCATTGACAGCAGGATTTGTGACTACTCCAGTAATGGCTCGAGCCGAAGGATTTGATCCCCCTAGTATGTCATGCATAAAAAATGACAAGGTATGGTGGGGGTCAGTACTAGCCACAGGGGCACTAGTTGCTGCCCCACCAGTGTTGGGTTGTGTTGATATAGGCGTTAAAACTGGACCTGCATCAGCAACTGGTTCCTCAGGGGACGCTACGGGGGACAGGGCTTCTTCATCAAGAATTCTAGCAGAGGAAACAGAAGCAATAAATAGGGTCAAGAAAAATATGAAGACTGTGAACTTGGTTTTCGAGGCTGTGAATGTAAGGATTGCCATATGATGATTTTGGGAGAAAGGTAATGGTTTCAAGCTGATTAGCAATGTATCTTTGATGATGATGATGATGATGATTATGGATTGAATGGTGTGGAATTATGTACATATATTTATATTATTTGTATCAGGGTTTAAGACAGGAGTTGATGATATGGAGTTGGTACCTGAGTTTCTATTTCTAGTGTTTTGGTTAAAACAACTACCAAATGAATGGATGCCGAGGAATGGTTGGTGGTAGGCACAGAGGACTGAACATGTGGGAGAATGATTTATTCCCTATTTTAATTTGCACCCAACAAGAATTGAAACAGAAAATTAAGGGACATTCCCTTTTCCACCCATTTGAATAAAATATATAGATAGCATGACAGCTTAATACACCATGGCTGAAGAACATTATCCCATCAGTTTGATCTCCTTTCATCCAACAAACACCACTCAAAACTGAAGCTCAGTTAGTAGCAGTCATTCTCTTAAACCGCATGACAATTAACAACAAAGTTTCTAGTGTTTCAAACTCCTGTGTTCTTGGAAAACTCCTGTACTCTTTTTTCTAGACAGACATTATATTCATGTGCATTACAGATTGAAGAATGGAGGAGTAAGCCAGCAAAATTATGTCCCTTTATATCTATAGGAGTAAGCAAGGTGAGTGATAAAAACCAATTTCAAGCTGTTTCACTCAAAAAATCACCCTTTGTATTTCTTTCCAAAACCAGATAACAGCAACCTTATTGCATTACAAACTATAATTACACATACCACAGCTCTAGCTTTTACTGTAGTTCTATTGACATTATATAAATTTGCCAATAACAAAAAACACCTGATTTCAAAACTCTATCTCAACTCAACAACGCCTTTTAAAAAACTCTATGTACAATCTAATTCTGCCGCAAGCTCATCAAACAAAAATTTCTCTATTTCACTAACAATGAAATCAATATCATCTCCCAACTCTAACCACCTTGTGTCACCTCCCAGGGCTTTCTCTGACAAGCTCTTACCCACTTCCTTTTCCTGGCTAGCCAACAAGTTCCACAATTCTTCTTCAACCACATCCCTCCTTACTCGGGTGCCAATCCTTTTCCTCCAAGGATTTGCCCACTTACGGATATCCATGCATGGCTGCAAAATCTCCATCAATCCCGACTTTATGCGGTCAAACAGAAGCCTTCTTTCGGACTTCTTCCAAGATATCTGCTCTCCGTATTTCTTCTCAAGCACCTCAAACACTGAGGGGTTCACTGCGCATTCTGGAGAATGCAATATCTCGAAATTTATTTCCCAGTTTGCATCATAGAACCCAGCCTCATCCAAAACATCAACTAGGTAGGAGAAATTCCTACTTTCTTCGGCTTTGAATACTCCCATTAACTTTCTATTTTCTTTTGAAAAATCAACAGATCCCTCTCTGGTACCTTCATCACTCGACACCATCATTCCTGGACCTTCTGAATGTGTGTCTTCAGCCTCTGATTTAAGAAGCAGGAGTTGCATCCACAGACCTAGCAAAACAGATGGTTAAGGTCTTATCCAAAAGTAATTTAAAAAAAAATTGACAGTTAAAAACACTCTTTCTAGTTTACCAACCTTGGAGATTAGAACTAACACTTTCAAAATTTTCAGAGTCCGATAAAATCTCTTGCTCGAAAGGTGGTTCCAGAATCGAGTTTGGACTGGGCTGATATGTGTCCCTTGAACTAGCAGCAAATTCTGGGTCGATTTTGGAGATTTTTGAAAAAATCAGTTCCTCTTCAGGAGATCCTAATGATGATTCCTGAAGTGAAAAAGAAAATTTTAGCTACAAAAATGGAACCAACGGAAATAACATCAAGGCCAAAATATAGATATGATAAAAATGAAAACAATAGAAAAGGATTACATGTTGGGGAAAGAGAAAATAAAAGAAATTGGAAAAAAGGAGGCAATAAGAATGTAAAAATTTTGCTAATAAAGTTTGCCAAGATTGCTTTACTTTGAACTACATTTAGGAGAAAATTAGACTGTATTTCACCTCGCAGATGAATGGTAGGCAAAAGGAAAGAGAGAACTTTTGACTTATTATTTCTTCCATATAGTTCTTCCCAAGAAAACGGAGCATAAAACATAAGTAGAAGTAATATCAAAGCAGATGAAGAAGCCATTAACTGATCATGAACAGTCGAGTTCCATTTGCTCCAGTTCACAATTTTATGGTGATATTTTGGCCTGGCATTCCACAACACTCAGTTTTCTATTCAAAAATTGTTAATCTTAAAACTTTTGACATAAAAAATTGACAACCTAGTTTAATATACAAGGGTTCAAGTACTAGATGCAAACTATTGTAGGTAAGGGGTCTATAGCATATCAAGAAAAGCCTGTCAGAAGAAACACTTATCCTTCCATGATCAATTCATATCCAATTTTTCTGAAAGCAATATTAACTAAGACGAGGAGGCAAAAATAAAGGCTGTACTCCCCAAAAAACCCTCCTACAAGAAAACAGCCCCAACCAAAAAAGAAAAGAAAAAAAGAGCAAGCCTACACAATCCACTAGGCACAAAAGAAAAAAAAAACTTGTAGTGCCAGCTTTGCTAGGAAGGACATGATATCTCTCCCGGATAAACCTCGCGAAAATACACATCAGAAAAGCAAATTCAGCGTCAATGTTCATATAAGGAAAGGATGACTCACAAATTGGTCGGAGGGAGTATCATATTTTACACTGATTTTATATGAATTCATAAGCTGGAATAGATTCAATAGATTTAAACAAAGTTTAAGTCATAAAACCCTCAATTATAATATTACCATAATCATACACAAGCATAAAAGCATTTATGACAAGCAATCAATAAATTTTCAAATGGATCCTAAATTCACATACAAAGGCCCCGACACCACATTATGCTTAGACATTCTATACATACAAGAATTCAAAATACCAAAATCAATCATTTTTGCACAACCCTTGTCATTCTCTCCTCTTTTCTACAATGGCAGCTCTACAAGTACAGGACCTTGGCCCTAGTATATACTAGTTCAAAGAAGCTATCTGATTACTGACTTCTTTTTGCTGGGCCTACATTAACCACTCCACAACTAACTTATAAGGCTATAGCTATAGGCGCACATCCACAACCACCACAACTTTATCGGGTTGGCTCACATGTCTCACTAAATGGACCATATTCACAAACCCAATTTTCATAAACCAACAAACAATGGAAGCCCAATAAAGATAAAATCTAGCATATACATATCGTGTATATATGTTATCTATTGATTCTTTAATAAGGTTTTTTTTATCAAGGATTATAAAATTCATAACAAGGCTTCATTTACCGATGCTCATATTAAATGCATAATCATGTGAACTCCACAAGACCAAGATCTATTAACGTGCTGAAAGAAGGCATATGGTACTGTTAGCCCCTTAGTGGGTTGCCACGGATTTGGCATGCTTGATGGCCAGACAACGTGCCAACACTTGGAATTGACACTCAACTCGTGTGGGGGCAAGGCAGCGCACTAGACTTGTAGGGAAAGGCTGGGCACTGGCTAAATATACATTATGATTCCTCAAGCATACCTGATGTCTGTTGCTGACAATTTGAAAATTTTCTTAGAGGGGTGTATTCAATTAAGATTTTTAAAGACTTTTTTTAAGTGACAGACTTTTGTAGAATTTGTGGGATTTTAATGATTTTCACAAACTTTAAAAAGTTTTTTAAAATGACCTTTATAGACTCCATGAAATAAGTAACATACTTTTATAAACTTTTTATTAAGACTGTGATAGACTTTTGTATACTTCTAATATATCTTGCAACTTATATTAATTGTTAATTAGCCCATGTGTACAATCTCTCCCACTTTTTCATGAACTAGAGTAAATCTAATTATATTATTGTGCCATGAGATTTTATATATGTTGAAAGCGTTCACATTATTCTACTCATTTCATGATACATTTGGATACTCGGATACCAATAAAACTTTAGAAACTACAGACACAATACAAAAATTAAGCTCACTTTTCATTAAGCTATATATACTTTATGCATATGCGTACGCTTTTTACTAATAATTGATTGCTTCTTATTATTGATTGCTTTACTAATATATATATATATATATATATATATATATATATATATATATATGTTGATTGTGTGATTGTGTGATTCTGTCAGCCCAATTTTCTATCTTAACTACTGCTAATTTTGTTTGATTGTGTGGACCTTTTTTATGCGCCTAACATATATCAAAGCAGTGCGTTTTTCCCTTTTTATAAGGGAAAGATAACGATTCTGTCAATTTGTCATGCTGGAATACAACTCCATGTTACATTATTTCACTATGATACACCAAAGACACTTGAAAACGAATATGGAGGATGTCTCAAAAATTAACAGTGATCTCCTTCGTTTAAAATGTCAGAAAACTAAAAAAAAATTTACACATACACATCATATATTTTCTATTTTCATATATTATAATACATAATCTTTACAATTGATATGAAAGTTTTATGATTTTATCTCACATTTGTTGAACAAATCTCTTTCCACTTTCTATTGGAAGCTTTTGAACGACTGCTTTTTCCCTCACCAATTCAGATTAGGTCTAGTTATTTGTTTACTTATTAATATATCTTATTAATTCTCTTATAATAAAATTATAATAAATCCAATTATTTTTATGGCCCAAATTTTACCAAATTATTTATCCATCACATATTAATATTTATTAGCCCATATAAAATAACTAACTAATTTGACCCAATAAAAGATAAAGTCCAATTAATAACTAATTTTATCCACCTTTGTGTTTATTTGGAAGTCTTTAGAAATCTTTAGAGATGAGGCAAGACTTTGGATATGGTTTGATAGTTATAATTCTTCTTCTAAAGTCAGTCAAACTCTACCATTTGATAGAAATCTTTAAAATCTATGACTTTTTGAATACCAAAATACTTTTATAGACTTTGTAAAAATCTTAATTCAATACCACCTAATTTTTAAAGACATTAAAAAAGTTGTAATTGAATACCACTAAACTTTTATAAACTCTTTAAATGTCTTGATTGAATACAACCAAACTTTTAAAGTCTTTAAAGTCTTTAAAAATCTTAATTGAATACACCCCCCTTAATGTCTACTATAGGGGGGAGGGGTGGTCCGTGAAGTCCACCCAGGTCATGGGCAGACTACAGAATACCATGGCCTATGCATGCGAGGCATTGGGATAATGTTGTGCTCCCTTAATAACAATGATAGCATATGGATTGGTGGCTTGGATCGAATCAAAAGACCCATCATGGGCTGGGCATGATTGGACAGGAACATTGCATGTTGGGCATGTTCTTCGCGGGTAGCACCTTAGGCAAGTGTGTTTGGCTTGGTTTGGTTGGAATTTTGTGTGGGCTAGTTTGGCATAGCTTAAGGGCAAAAGTTGGACATATTCGTGGGCTGAGGACAACAAAGATGTGGGTTGGCATCGTGGGTTAGTTTGGATGTTGGGTTGGATGGGTTGACAACAAGGCTGGCAGCAGTTTCAAGCAGTTGTGGGCAAGGAAAACATCAAACACACGTGGGCTTGTCATGGTGGCTGATCAAACATATATATGGGCAGTTGGCTTGGCAGTTTATTATTTGAATTCAAATGTTTGTTGGCTATTGGCTGAAATTCCTAGGCAGTTGGGACTGTCAACTGCATGCCTATTTTGCATTATTTATATGCATTGCTAGGGCTGTGTATTGCAGACAATTAGAGCGAGTCTTGCAAGCCCTTAGCCGGTATATCCTTTGTATTGAGAGTGCAATAAAAGTTTGGGACGTTATCCTGTAAAGTGTGGCTTTGTGTGTGTGTGTGTGGCTTGTGTGTTTCTTTGCATTACATTTGTGAATTGTACGTGGATGTGTGAAACGTTGCTGACTGGTTTGAGTGTGCAAATTAGTGCATCATTAGGTTGGTTTGGTGCAGAAAATTTAGTGTCAAACATAGACCCTGTGACAGGTACCATGCTTGTATACGCCTGTGACAGGTACCATGCTTGTATAGCGCGCTAAGCTCCCTTCAAGGAAGAGCATCTCAAACTTGAGCTATGTTCAATTGTCCATGCACATAGATCCTTTTAGTAATATAACAAATATGAATCAAACAGGAAGGCTATGATACATGTGCTTGTGTGTAGAGTCTATAGACGTGTGGAGAGAGAGAAAACACCAACTTTATAATTTCATTACTTCCTGCAACTATTACCAATTTACCAGGCTACTGAAACGACCAGACAATTTCTGACCTTAAATACATCCATCTATCTCAGTACTTCATATGATTGACAGAGACAGAATAATTATATGAAGTCTTTTACTGATTACTTACGTGCATATGTCACCCAAGTATTTTTGAGAATCTTTACTTTCTAAATAGAGATAAGTCGAGAAAAAGTCAAACCTGGCCAACTGAAGTGTCCGAGACACGTGAAGAAGAAATGCCATCTTTCGCCATCAATTTGCATCCAGTTGGTCCAGACTGCTGCTCATTGGGTTCTTTACAAGAAAACTCAACATCCACTGTTTCTATAGCTGTTACCAGGTCTTGTTCCACTATTTCTGCAATTGTACTTCCAGAGGCAGTTGAACTACCTGGTGACTTGTCTGAAGAATTATTTCCATAGGTTTTCAACATAATGCTCTCCTCAAAACTGTTGTCCAACTCATCCTGAATCACCGAAGCCTTTTGTACACGGTAATCAAATTCTGAATCCAAGTAAGGAACATGACTACCAGACAAATCAGAAACCAAAGAATTTTCTTCAGATAGATTTTTATCCTCCAGTCTGTTTTCAAGCTCATTCAAAATTATTTGAGTTTCTTGTACACTTTGATTATTTTCTAAATCTGTATAACTAGATGATTGTGATGTCTCACAGCTAAATTCTGTGTCTCCAGGTTTTGACTTACCTTTCTTGGAAAAGTTTTGGTTACTTAAACTGTTCCCTGCCACAGTAACAGCTTCTTCCAGCCTCAGACTCTCACCATTATGAAAAGCTTCATTATGGTTCCTAGATATAGGACTTCCAATGGCATCAGAAGATGCAGAAAATGATCTGAATCTTGATAACATTGTGAGAAAATCATTCTTCATACCATCCTTGCTGCTAATACCTAAATGACTACTCAAATCTAAATGTTTACCATTCAGACTAAATTTATTGCACAAACCATGTTTCTCAAGTTTGCAGTTCAACTTTCTTGGCCTTGTTTTCTGATCAGATGAAGATAGCATTTCACCAAGCGTGCGACACCTATTAGTTGTTCCAACTTCTTGGATTCTTTTGACCATCTTCCATCGTTCAGAGAATTGCTTGGCTACCCTGGTGAATGATGGTTGGTTTTGGTTCTTCCAGTCAAAGAAACTGGAACAAGAAGGCATTATCACATCATTCTCATTCACAGAAGTGTCATCAGTACCAACTTCTGATCTTGATAACTTTGTAGAACCGGTAATAATGACTTGTGTTTCTAGTCGGGTAAGTCCCTTTTCCTTTGCAGTTCCCCCAGAAATTCTAAAACCATGCCTAGAAGGTTCCAAATTCATTACTGGTTTTTCTACGATTCTTACTTCATACACTTCTCCATTTACAAGTCGAGGAATCCCCTTCTTTTTATCACCAAACTGAGAACCTAAACAAGATCTAGGTGAAAAGGAAGATTTTGCAGAATATTTTGTGTTTCCTGGATTTGGCTTTAGAACAAAAATCCTTTTAGGGGATTGGCATGTATCATCCTTCAACTTCAATCGCGTTTTCAAAAAGTTTTGCATTTCAATATGATGATCCTCTAAGGTATCTTTCCTAGAATCATTCTCTAGTTTCTGAAGTGATCTCAAAACATTCCGTTGTGCAGTTGTCTTCTCTAATTTCCAGCATTTTTCATTTTTCCTATAGTTAGGATCGATAAATGACTTAAAGACTGCTATCCGACCTGGCGGAGAATGTGGTTGGAAACCTTGCTGATCATGTGGGTGATTGGGAAACAAAATATTTCTTTGCTGGATACGTTTCAACAAAATATCCTTGTCAAAACGTATATTTTCCAGCATGTTGTCAAATTCCTTTATATCCAGAATCTTCTTGTCCATTTCAACACATTTTGCATCTGTAAATTTTAGCTCTTCAAATGTCATTCTTTCCTTTGTTGCACTTGGACTTTCCTTTTCCTTTGGAATTGACTGAATAAAATGTATCTCCTTTTGCTGCACTTCAAACACATCCTTAAATTCTGGCTGTTTCCGACTGTTCATCCTAGACGATCGTCCTCCATAAAATGATTGCTTCTCTCGTAAACCTATAGAAGCACTTTTGCGAAGATAGTCCTCAGACAGCACTCGCTGTTGTTTATGGATTGGCTTCTGAGGCGGCAGTTCATCCAGACCCATCAGTCTAGCAATAACACTTGGTGTTTGCTGTTTGATTCCCATAGCTTCTGACATGTTCTCAGCAAGTTGCCTTTAGACCATTTAAACTCAAGCACTGCCCAGAAAGCATAAGCATGAACTCTCATAAGCTTAGAAAGAACATAGAGGATGATAAACACATAATGAATTGAACTAAAATCACAATTATCCTCTAGCTACATTAGAAGATAAGTAACAGAAAAGCTTTTACTTTGTTTTAACATGTATATGACAGCAAGAAACAGGAAAATCACTTACCTTATCATCTTCTGAAAACACAACCTTAACTCTAGAATCAGATGTCTAATTTGACAGGCCTCCATGTTTTCAAGTCCTCCATTTCCCCGGAAATCAAACTATCATATTTTATCAACAAACAAGAATCAACTATTATTACATTATACAAACTGAAAATTAATCCAAGGTGCATTATACAAAAAGGTCTACACTCGAAAACTTTTACATACTTCCGATCTTTCAACATTGAAAACTCCAGAGTTCGAACTATTATCTAAAATCTTTAAATAAATAAAGACAAATAAAAAAGAAGAATAACTTAAGAGTGACTGTTAAAAATCAAGACTCAACTGATATGCACATATTATTTGAACAAACAAAGGGCCAAATATAATAGATTTCCAACACGGCAACAGATAGCATTTGAGGCTGAACCACAACGACACCAGTAAGCAATCAGCTAGTATCTCATAACTCAGCACATTTCTACCAAATCTTCTTAGTACAAAATTCCCAGAAGAGAATAAGAAAGACGGAAAAACTATGTGTTAAAGGGGGAGATTCCAACCCCAAAATAAATACACGGTTAAGTTCCAAGGACAGAATTATATCAATTTGTCAGAACAGCTAGAAAACAAGTGAACCAAACCATCATCATCATCACAAATAAAGAAGAGAACATACTCATTCAAACAATTAAAGTCAACAGTCTGCCATCATATGTAATACTAATTACAAAAAAACAAAAGCAAAAAAATCAATTCGGAACTAGTAATAATCATTACATTACTGCTTTATAATTAACAAATAACAACAAAAGCCATGTTAGACAAATTAATCTCATAATTATCAATTAACATCAATACATCCATAAACACATGCATATATACTATAATTCGACAAAAGAAAAAACACCCAGAAATCAAATTCCAAAATTCAATAAAATCGTCGCATATTACAATAACCCAGAAAAGAAAATGAATCAAAAACGACAAAAAAATCCATTCTACCTTTTTGATAGCTATTCTTCTTATTGACCCTCCATAAATACTTTCTCCACCTTATGATTATGCTCAATTAGTTAACAAATCAATGATTATAACTGATAACAAATTGAAGAAAAAGCGCATGCACGCCTACATAGTTGGAGGAATCCGAGGAAATGATAGGATCAGACAAAGGTTCTTGAGTTTGGATTATTTGGAGAGACCCAATTGGGAATCGGGTCATAAATGTATAATATATAATTATACATTGACATTGAGTCAAATATGGCTATCTATCTATATATAGTAGTAGAAGTTTGTTTGTTTATTTAGACGAAAAGAGCTCCAGTGAAAATGGTGACTCTGTTTTTAAAATTTACTCTACGCGCCGACCGGCTTTAATGCCGTCAACCCTTCGGTATAAACCTGAATTACTATTTCCACTCTAACCTCTCTTCTCTCCCTAACCGTCTCGTCTTAATTTTCTTTTGAGAATAATTATCATTTTATTCATTTCTAACAGTTTTCCGTCCTTTTTGTAAAACTAACAAATTTTCTCGTTATTTTTAAAACTTTTTTTTGTTACATTCATCTCTACTTTTAATTTTAAATATTAATTCTCAAATATATATATATATATATGAGAATAATGGTTATACACAACTGTGTATATTTTATTTGTGCACCGTTCGTCAAAACCATGTCGTTTTGATAAATTTATTTTGATTTATGATTTGAGAGGGGGAACTAGTTTTTTTTTAAATTTGCGAAAACGACGTAGTTTTGACAGACTGTGCACAAATAAAATATACACAGCTATGTATGACCATATTGCCCATATATATATACATATATTAGAAAGGATTAAGGGCATACCCTTTTATTCAACATACTTTGCATACCCCTTTAGTGACGATCCGGGGTGACGGTCCGGTTCTTTGATATAGCGACGGATCAAACTGTCGCACACTCTATCGCTAAAAGAAGTATGCACGATATGTTAGATAAAGTAGTATAACCTCGAAATGGATAAATATATAGAGAGAGGGGTAGATCTAAAACACACCTCTTAAATAACACTCTTTTATTAAAACTACGTCGTTTTCGAGGTTCTTTGTGGGGTCGCGGGTGGTATTTTTATAAATAAAAATAAAATAAGCGGGATCACTCTATTTTAATATTATTTTATATTTTAATATAATCTCTAAAACGACGTAATTTTAATTAAAAAAATACTATTTCAGAAAAAGTTCTTTTTAAGAGTAGTGTTTTAGATTCATTCGGTATATATATATATATATATATATATATATAATTACAAATTTAAATGTATAATAGCTAGAGTAATAAATTCAATCAGTGTTATATAATAAAAGTAAGTTATCTTAATATTTTTCCTTATTCTCCTCTTGATTTGTCCTTCCTACCAGAAATCTATATAATAAAACAGAACTCATTTTGAATTTTTCATTTGACAAAGCACAAGAACGGTTCAGATTCATTCTAACTTAATTTTTCCAACTTAATCTAAAGGCTCATATTTCTTCCCGCCCAAATTAAATTCACTCATACACCATACTCTCTCTCATGTTCACACACAAAATCTTTCTCTCTCTTCTCTTCTTCACACACACAAAAACAAATAATAATGGTACTAAAAATAAATATAATAATAATAATATGACTAATAATAATTATAATAGTACTAATAATAGTAATAATAATAATAATAATTATAATAGTAATAGTAATAGTAATAGAAATAAAAATATCTATATAATAAAACAGAACTCATTTTGAATCTTTCATTTGACAAAGCACAAGAACGGTTCAAATTCATTCTAACTTAATTTTTCCAACTTAATCTAAAGTGTAAGACCCCAACTTATTATTAATGAAATTTAATTTTCTCTATTTATGATTTTGAAATAGTAAGGATTGATTTGATTAATATGGATAGTTATGGGTAAAATGCGCAAATATTTTAAATAAGCAGGTGGTTATAAAATATTCATTATTGTCGGGGAATATTCGTTTGGTCGTGGAATATTCTAGCTGTCGGAGAATATTCGTACGACGGCGCAGTCTTTTGTGGGCCCCATAACGAAAATCGATTGGATGAAGAAAACGACAAATATAAGTTGTTTATAAATAACGGCGTAGTTGTTACCGTTAATACTGTTGGAATACCCAGTGGTTAAAACACAGTAATACGCGTTGTTGCACAGTAGCACACGGTATTGCACCAATTATTGATTCTTACGTAAAAAGGCACTACTCAATAATTGTTACAGTAATTACTGTTCAGTATTTTATGTTATTGATTCAATAATTGCTGCATTGATATTTTATATTACTGTTGTTTCAATAATTGTCATTATACAGTATTTTCCATTATCGAAGCAATAATTCATATTATCTGAATAATATTATTTGATAACATTATTGGCAATGTCTAGAAAGTTCTGTCTAAGGAGAGGTTTGGTCACCTAATTGCGCGCCAGTAAAGAGAAATTCTTATTGGAAAGCCCCCTCTTTCCTGGGAACGGCCTGGTTGCCAGTACTGTGATTCTGTAATATTATTTGTGAATAATTAATTATTGATTTATATGATGAGGAAAATATTGAATTTATGTGGATATAGATGGAGAAAATTTTTAATGTGACAATTGTTAAAGATTAATATTTTTTCTTTTTCTGATAAAATAATTCATTTAAATATATTATTTTAATAATATATTAACGATGATATTTTTATAATGAATGTGGGATATATGAGTATATGAGGAGGAAGAGTATTTTTGTGGCATTAAATGTTTAACACATATTTTGTGTGTTGGTGGACACAATTATTGACTGAAATTTGATTATAGTGTGTAAAATCGTCCGTTTATGGATTTCGGTCAATTTCTGTTTGGAATTTGGAAAAACTTTCTTCTGCAAAGTTGTAGAGAATTGAATTTCCTATAAAAACTCGCGTGATTCGAATTTTCTGGCAAAAGGGCTATTTATTATGAATTATTAAAGTCTTGAAGCTCCGAAATAATTGAGTTTTGGAAGTTTTAATTATTTTAAATAATAAAAACATTTTTTATTTATATTTCTAGAAGGGAGCATGTGTTCAATGGCTGAAAATCAGATTCAAGGGTTGGCGTAGATGATTATATATATATATTAATAATATAATAAATTTTCTGCTTTGGTGTTCTAAGCAATTTCCTATAAATAGGTGCTTAAGTTAGAATTGAAAATCACAACAGAAACTGAAGTTTTCTCTCTCTATAATATCGAGCGTATTCTTGTGAGTATTTTGAGTATACTTTGAGTATTGCTATACGGTGCAAGTTCAAGTCATAGCCTATATCCGGTGTTTTAACTAGAAGTACTGTCTTTCGAGGTAAGAGATGTTATATTCTTCTAAAATGATATTATTTCTTCAATATCATTATGTTGAAATGTTGGTTGGAAATTTTTATCAAATTTGAAACTTTTTCATTTCGGAGTTACTATTCATGAGTTACTATTCATGAGTTACTATTCACGAGTTACTATTCACGAGTACTATTCACGAAGCGTGATGATGTTTTTTGTGAAATTTCTATCTTTTGGTGTCGGAGTTACTATTCACGTATACGTCACTATTCACGTATACGACACTATTCACGAATACGACATTATTCACCGAAAAAATGAAATTTCTTCTTTTTGTCCAAAATATCTATTCTGGATACTAGCTTTGATTGGATCTATGTTTTGATCATTCTAGAATTTTACTTCAGTATGATTATTTATGAAGTATTTTTGAACTCAGATTGTTTAAAGTATGAATCCTTAATACTTGTTATTTTGTTTCACTGAATTCGTTTCCTTTAAAATATTTTTCATCATCCTCAGTCCTAAATGATGATGTTACTGAATATCTTTGGCCTGTAGTGCAAAGATGGTTGATTTTGTTATGAATATCTTTGGCCCGTAGTGCAAAGATGTACAGGTGTTGAGATGAAATGAACAATTGATGAATATCTTTGGCCTGTAGTGCAAAGATGAACAGGTGTTTAGATGAACATGACCAACTGATGAATATCTTTGGCCTGTAGTGCAAAGATGAATATTTGATTTGATTTGAGATATATATTGATTGATGTTACAGGGATAAAATATTGATGATAGACTTTTAAATTCATAGATGTTAGTAGATTTTATTCTCTACTTAACCCTTCTAATGAATTGTTGTTTCCGCTGCAGTTGTTGATCTAAAACTTGTTGTCTATTGTATTCTATCAGATTTTTCCCTGTTGAAGACTAAGGATAATTTGTTGTACATTATCTTAGTCATAATATTCTTTACTGGGCTAGTTGAGCTCACCCTTTTCCTTGTTGTTCCATTTTTCTTCTCAGGAGGCGGGAATGTAGCGAGTACTAGTCGGGGTATGGAATGAAGGTTCTAGAGAGAGTTGTTTAGTAGTCCTCACCATTTTTTGTAAAATTATGTATCAATAATTATGATGGGGATTTATTTGCATGTGGATATTGTCTAGATGATAATGTTTGTATTCAAACTCACAGCTTATGGGTGGTAAAAGTTGTAGTTGTTTCTGTACCATGTGTATTTGGCGACTCAGAATGGGTTGGATGGAATGGACCTATTTTGGGGGCGTCACAGTTGGTATCAGAGCTTAGTGATATGATCTCTGGCGGAGATCGGGGAATAGAACTAGGAGGGGAGAGACGAGCAAATCCTTCGCTAGTGTGTCCTACCTAAGCTTATTTGTTAGTTGGTCAGTATATAGGGATATTATGTGATACATTGATTTCCTTAATTAACCCTTGTTTTATGACAGTATTTGAGAATGTCGACTGAGAATATTAACAGTGGAGTAAATGAGACCGTGGAGATGCCTGTACTTACCAACGAGGAGAACGTGCAACAAGCTGGCAATGTTCCTCCTGTGAACAGCACCACTGAGCAGACGATGAACGACGGGATGTTTAGGAGCTTTTTGCAGTTCATGCAAAACCAGACGAGGGAGACTCGTGTTTAAAATACAGGAGGAAATGATAGCAATTCTCGGGTGGTCACAGCCAAGCAGTTCAAAGAGTTGGGACCACCAGAATTTAAGGGAAAGCCCGATCCGATCATGGCGGAAACATGGGTCAAGCAAATTTCTAAGATATTCGATGTCTTTGGATGCACGGAGGAACAGAAGGTTCCATTCGCCACCTTTATGTTCCGTGGAGAGGAAGACTACTGGTGGGAGTCTGTGAAGCGTACACATCTAGCCGCACTCAGCATGTCATGGGAGATGTTTCAGAAACTTTTCAACGAAAAATACTTTCCTGAAAGTATTCGCCATATGAAGGAAGTGGAGTTTATTAGACTAGAGCAGGATAACATGACGGTGTCCCAGTACGAGGCGAAGTTCGCGGAGTTATTCAGGTTTGCACCTCATTTGGTGGAGAATGAGGAACGTATGACGCGGATGTTTCTGAGAGGTTTGAAACCCGGTATACGTCAGTATCTCATTTCTCATAAATTTTCTATCTATTCAGATGTTGTCAACAGGGCTCAGTTGTTAGAACGAGATAACGAGTACGTTCAACCGAGGGACCATAACCAGGATCATACCGAAGATAGCAGTCATCAGAATAATGATAACCAGCAGAGAAAGAAGAATATGGACAAAGGCGGTAACCACTTTGGTGGTAATCGTGGCCATGAAAATAGAAGAAGCGAGTCGGGAGGAGATTTTAAAAAGAGGAGATTTAACAACGACCATGTGAAGACGACAGTGCCAGCAGCAACTGGTTCCAAGGGAGGAGAAAGACCACCGGTCGTATGTTACAAATGCGGGAAAGAGGGACATATCAGCCCAAACTGCCCACAACAGTTCAAGGTATGCTATAATTGTGGAAAGGAAGGACATATCGCTCGAGAGTGTACGGTAGCGAAACCAATTCCAGCGGGGATGGTGATTCAAAAGGCTGTCCCAGAAAAGTCAAAGTCAACGATTCTTGGAAGAGCGTTTGTCGTGACCGGTCAAAATGCGAGGAACCCGAACGAATATAGCACGGGTTAGTTAATTATAAATTCTTGCGAAGTTTATACCTTACTAGGTACCGGTTCTACCCATTCTTTTATCTCTCTAGCTTGCGCTCAACGTTTGAACTTGACTACGGAGAAATTAGACTTTGACCTATTTATGGAGACTCCGTTAGGAGAAACTTTCATTACATCCATTGTTTAGAAATCTTGCTTGATTCAAGTTGGCACTATCACATTACCTGTTAACCTTATTTCTATAGAGATATTTGCTTTTAATGGGATTTTAAGGTTAACTACTTATCATGCCAAAATTAATTGCTTTTGTAAAGGTTGTTAGTTTTCATATTCTTAAGCAACCTGATATTCGAACTCAAGCAATCAAACCATTGAAGTCAAACATTTTTATATCAAGCCATGAAGTCATTCGTTTATTGAAAAATGGATGTCATGTTTTCTTAGCCCATGTCATGGACTTGAACAAAAGTACATCAAATTTGAATGATATTTCTGTTGTTAGTAAATTTCCTGATGTATTTCCTGAAGAATTTCTTGGCTTACTCCCAGAGCGTGATATTAAATTTTGTATCAACTTTGAATCCGGTACAAAATCCATTTCTAAAATCTCATATCGAATGACTCCTATTGAACTTCAGGAGTTAAAAACCCAACTGTAGAAGTTGATACCCGAGCCTTTATCTGGTGACTTCCTTTGTGGAATACACAGAAGCCAGACTTTCCGTAGGGGATGCCATATTCGTACGGTAGTAAACTGATAGGTGTTATTGTGACGTGCTATCCAAGATTGGGATATGAGTTACAGTTGAGAGCAACCTAAGTCAGTAATCGAAATACGTAGCTTTCTAGGCTTAGTTGGTTATTATTGGAGATTCGTTGAAGGATATTCTCGAATCGCTACTTCATTAACGCAGCTGACTCGTAGAGATACAAAATTCGAATGGAGCAAGGAATGTGAGAAGAGCTTCGAAGAACTCAAGAGGAGACTCATTTCAGCACATGTTCTGACCATGCCATCCTGGAAAAGCGAACGTGGTAGCTGACGGGTTGAGTAGAAGATCGTATACAAGTACGAGTACGATATTGTCAAAGACTCATTTCGTATAATTTACAAATAATAGAGATGGAGATGAAAACTCTAGGTACCCACGTGATGGTATACGAGTATAATCGACTTTAATCGATAAAGTTAAAGTTATTCAAGCTACACACTGGAGCTGATGAATTTGAAGAAGGAGGTGCAAGAAGTTGTTATTCCAAAAGCGAGAATTGGCGATGTGAGCAAAGCTCAAACCTTCAATTTATTAATCCATTTGAAAATCTCGATCGAATAGGAACTATGGCCTATAGACTCGTTTTACCGCCAAGTATGTCGCGTGTTTATAACGTTTTTTTTATGTACCGATGTGGACGACTCGAACCATGTTATTGAGTTAGAACCAGACGAAATAGCCGAAGACTTAACGTACGAGGAAGTACCTGTCAAGATGTTGGATGGGAAAGAGCATGTCCTACGCACGAAGGTCATACCACAAGTTAAAGTTTTGTGGAGGAATCATGCTATAGAGGAAATGACATTGGAGTTGGAAACGGAAATGAAAGCGAGGTATCTTTACTTTTTCGAAACACCAGTTGCGTACGTCAATTTCGAGGACGAAATTTCATAAGGAGGGGAGGTTGTAAGACCCCAACTTATTATTAATGAAATTTAATTTTCTCTATTTATGATTTTGAAATAGTAAGGATTGATTTGATTAATGTGGATAGTTATGGGTAAAATGCGCAAATATTTTAAATAAGCAGGTGGTTATAAAATATTCATTATTGTCGAGGAATATTCGTTTGGTCGTGGAATATTCTAGCTGTCGGGGAATATTCGTACGACGGCGCAGTCTTTTGTGGGCCCCATAACGGAAAGCGATTGGATGAAGAAAACGACAAATATAAGTTGTTTATAAATAACGGCGTAGTTGTTACCGTTAATACTGTTGGAATACCCAGTGGTTAAAACACAGTAATACGCGTTGTTGCACAGTAGCACACGGTATTGCACCAATTATTGATTCTTACGTAAGAAGGCACTACTCAATAATTGTTACAGTAATTACTGTTCAGTATTTTATGTTATTGATTCAATAATTGTTGCATTGATATTTTATATTACTGTTGTTTCAATAATTGTCATTACACAGTATTTTCCATTATCGAAGCAATAATTCATATTATCTGAATAATATTATTTGATAACATTATTGGCAATGTCTAGAAAGTTCTGTCTAAGGAGAGGTTTGATCACCTAATTGCGCGCCAGTAAAGAGAAATTCTTATTGGAAAGCCCCTCTTTCTTGGGAACGGCCTGGTTGCCAGTACTGTGATTCTGTAATATTATTTGTGAATAATTAATTATTGATTTATATGATGAGGAAATATTGAATTTATGTGGATATAGATGGAGAAAATTTTTAATGTGACAATTGTTGAAAATTAATATTTTATCTTTTTCTGATAAAATAATTCATTTAAATATATTATTTTAATAATATATTAACGATAATATTTTTATAATGAATGTGGGATATATGAGTATATGAGGCGGAAGAGTATTTTTGTGGCATTAAATGTTTAACACATATTTTGTGTGTTGGTGGACACAATTATTGACTGAAATTTGATTATAGTCTGTAAAATCGTCCGTTTATGGATTTCGGTCAATTTCTGTTTGGAATTTGGAAAAACTTTCTTCTGCAAAGTTGTAGAGAATTGAATTTCCTATAAAAACTCGCGAGTTTTGAATTTTCTGGCAAAAAGGGCTATTTATTATGAATTATTGAAGTCCCGAAGCTCCGAAATAATTGATTTTTGGAAGTTTTAATTATTTTAAATAATAAAAATGTTTTTTATTTATTTTTCTAGAAGGGAACATGTGTTCAATGGCTGAAAATCAGATTCAAGGGTTGGCGTAGATGATTATATATATATATATATATATTAATAATATAATAAATTTTCTGCTTTGGTGTTCTAAGCAATTTCCTATAAATAGGTGCTTAGGTTAGAATTGAAAATCACACCAGAAATTGAAGTTTTCTCTCTCTATAATATCGAGCGTATTCTTGTGAGTATTTTGAGTATACTTTGAGTATTGCTATACGGTGCAAGTTCAAGTCATAGCCTATATCCGGTGTTTCAACTAGAAGTACTGTCTTTCGAGGTAAGGGATGTTATATTCTTCTAAAATGATATTATTTCTTCAATATCATTATGTTGAAATGTTGGTTGGAAATTTTTATCAAATTTGGAACTTTTTCATTTCGGAGTTACTATTCATGAGTTACTATTCACGAGTTACTATTCACGAGTACTATTCACGAAGCGTGATGATGTTTTTTTGTGAAATTTCTATCTTTTGGTGTCGAAGTTACTATTCACGTATACGTCACTATTCACGTATACGACACTATTCACGAATACGACACTATTCACCGAAAAAATGAAATTTCTTCTTTTTGTCCAAAATATCTATTCTGGATACTAGCTTTGATTGGATCTATGTTTTGATCATTCTTGAATTTTACTTCAGTATGATTATTTATGAAGTATTTTTGAACTCAGATTGTTTAAAGTACGAATCCTTAATACTTGTTATTTTGTTTCACTGGATTCGTTTCCTTTAAAATATTTTTCATCATCCTCAGTCCTAAATGATGATGTTACTGAATATCTTTAGCATGTAGTGCAAAGATGGTTGATTTTGTTATGAATATCTTTAGCCCGTAGTGCAAAGATGTATAGGTGTTGAGATGAACATGAACAATTGATGAATATTTTTGACCCGTAGTGCAAAGATGAACAGGTGTTTAGATGAACATGACCAACTGATGAATATCTTTGGTCTGTAGTGCAAAGATGAATATTTGATTTGATTTGATATATATATTGATTGATGTTACAGGGATAAAATATTGATGATAGACTTTTAAATTCATAGATGTTAGTAGATTTTATTCTCTACTTAACCCTTCTAATGAATTGTTGTTTCCGCTGCAGTTGTTGATCTAAAACTTGTTGTCTATTGTATCCTATCAGATTTTTCCCTGTTGAAGACTAAGGATAATTTGTTGTACATTATCTTAGTCATAATATTCTTTACTGGGCTAGTTGAGCTCACCCTTTTCCTTGTTGTTCCATTTTTCTTCTCAGGAGGCGAGAATGTAGCGAGTACTAGTCGGGGTATGGAATGAAGGTTCTAGAGAGAGTTGTTTAGTAGTCCTCACCATTTTTTGTAAAATTATGTATCAATAATTATGATGGGGATTTATTTGCATGTGGATATTGTCTAGATGATAATGTTTGTATTCAAACTCACAGCTTATGGGTGGTAAAAGTTGTAGTTGTTTCTGTACCATGTGTATTTGGCGACTCAGAATGGGTTGGATGGAATGGACCTATTTTGGGGGCGTCACATAAAGGCTCACATTTCTTCCCGCCCAAATCAAATTCACTCATACACCATACTCTCTCTCATGTTCACACACAAAATCTTTCTCTCTCTTCTCTTCTTCACACACACACACAAACAAATAATAATGGTACTAAAAATAAATATAATAATAATAATATGACTAATAATAATTATAATAGTACTAATAATAGTAATAATAATAATAATTATTATAATAGTAATAGTAATAGAAATAGAAATAATAATTATAATAATAATAATAATAATCTATATAATTAAGATTCTGATTCATTCTAATTGATTTGAGTGGGAAAGCACAAGTACGGTTCAGATTCATTTTAATTTTAATTCAAAATAATAATAATTATAATATAATAATAATATTATTATAATAGTAATAATAATAATAATAGTAATAAATTAATAATAATTATAATAAAATTAATATTAATATTAATATTAATATTAATAATTAAAATTATAATAATAATTGTAACAATAATAATAATAACAACAACAATAACAATAATAATAACATAATAATTATTATTGTGGTGGTGTGGTGAATTATGATAATTTTTATTGATAATTGTAAGTTTTATAGACAAGTTTAATTTTTTCTGGATATCTATTTTTAAAGGAAAATTAATTATTGTGGTAGTGTGGTAAATTATGATAATTATTATGTCTGATTTTAAGTTGCAAAGAGTCTTTAGGTAATAAATTATTTTTCAAATTTTAATCTAATTTTTCATTAGACCGTGCCTTCAGGCACAGGCAATTACTAGTGTCTTATATTGACCAAGCAATATTTGGAAAATATTGGATAAAGTAAAAAAGAGAGTGGAATAATTAAAATTTCATATACTACTATTATTAATATTATAGAAGTGGTTAGGATGAAATTTATTTTTTAATAAGTTAGAATAGAATATCCCATCACAAGATGTGGCACGTGCGGCCGCCAATCACTTCGGAGCCGTCACTTGCATTACGCGCGGGGATCACGTATGTATCACACGTTACTTGGCTCCTTCTGGACGTTTAATTTAGGCTCATTTTTATTCTACTCTAATTCTAATTTATCTTTTATTGAAAGAAAAATAAGTTAAAGTTCTAGCAAGTAATGGCCAATAAAATAAAATTACTTCAAATTTCAAAAACCTGTTTGATTTTTATTTTTATTTTTATTTTACATTATCTTGAGCATATTAAGATCTATAACTAATTGTCATTCATATATATAATTTTTTAATCACAAATTATATTTTTAGAATTTAATATTGCAAAAGTAAAAACTACCCTTATAAAATTATTGTAATCGGAATTTTGACAAAATCTTAAGTGACGGTGGGCCGGTGACAGAATCAATTATAGATTTGATTAATTTGAATTTGAAAATTATAATTAATGTATTTGTGTGCATTGCCATATAAATTGTCCCCATTAATATATGCTCTCTCGGTCGCATAATATATGACGTTTTACATAATTTTATTTTTTTAAAATTATTTGATATTTTATATAATTTAGGAGAATTAGTTATAATCTTTCTAAAAACATTACAAATGTCAGAGAAAGTATAAGATAAGTATATATGATAAAGGATATTATAGACTGTGAAGCCCCCAAAATAGGTCTACACGACCCATTCTGAGTCGCCAGATATCGCACTATAAAAATTAAATATAAACTTCATTTATACAACTGTTGAATTGTCATGCAAAGTACGACAACAGATAAGCTGTGAGTTTTAATACAAATATATATAACTCTCGTGATGCCTTGACCACAAGACCTTACAATGGTACCTTACATAAAGGTACAGTCAATAATTGTTTTAGAAATTAAAATATTTAGAAAATACTCAAGGAAACCTTCGTACATGGGAGACCATGCGTCTAGGTTATGATAAATATCATATGTCCGCAGAATTATCCTTGGTTAACCCAAAAGTCCCCAAAGAAAAACAAGAAGATTACTATCATCTTCTTTCCAATGGTGAATCTTCTCTTGACATATAATTATCTCCGTTGTCTCCGAGTGAAAATTATATTTCAAATAAACTCCAAGATCATATAGGTAGTGCTCGTAGATATACTCAGCAAGTGGATATGCACAACCCTGTCTTATGATAACATGAGGTTGTATGTCATTAGACATTTTGTATGATAATGGCAAAACACCCTTCCTAAGTTGGGTTCACCTCACCCTATTCGGTTCACCAAAATTAAATATCAAATAACGTATACAATACGACACACTTATCTAAGGTTCTCAACAAAATTATTTCCATACTATTTAGAGAGAACCTCAACAGCTATAGACCACCGTTCTATTCTCCTGTTATCCCCGCTCGACCCGACAACACTCTTATTACCTGAAAGGAATTGTGAAGCAAAAAGGGTGAGCACTGTGACGCCCCCAAAATAGGTATACAACACGCATTCCGAGTTGCCAAATACATGGTACAGAAATAACTACAACTTTATTAATACAATTGTAGTGTAAAATACGACAACACTTAAACTGTGAGTTTAAATACAAATATTGTCATCTAGACAATATCCACACTCAAGTAAGTCCTCATTATAATTATTGATACACTATTTTATAAAATAGTGAGGACTACTAAAATAACTTCTAGAACCATCATTCCACACCCCGACTAGTACTCGCTACATTCTCGCCTCCTGAGAAGAAAAATGGAACAAAAAGGAAAATGGTGAGCTCAACTAGCCTAGTAAAGAATATTATGACTAAGATAATATAGAACAAATTATCATTAGTCCTCAACAGGGAAAAATCTAATAGAATACAATAGACAACCAGTTTTAAATCAATTTTCGCAGCGAAAATAATAATTCATTAGAAGAGTTAACTAGAGAATAAAATATACTATCTTCTATATATGAATTTAAAAGTCTATCGTCAATATTTTATCCCTGAAATATCAATCAACATATATCTGGAATCAAATATTCATCTTTGCACTACAGGCCAAAGATATTCATCAGTTGGTCATGTTTATCTAAACACTTGTTTATCTTTGCACTACGACCCAAAAATATTCATCAGAAAATCATTCATCTTTGCACTACAGGACAAAGATATTCAGTTATATCATCATTTAGGACTGAGGATGATGAAAAATATTTTAAAAAAATGAATCCAGTGAAACAAAAGAACAAATACTAAGGATTCGTACTTTAAACAACCCAAATTCAAAAATACTTCATAAATAACCATAGTGGAGTTAAATTCAAGAATGAAAATCAAAACATGGATACAATCAAAGCTAATATCCATAATAGATATCTTGGACAAAAAATAAAAATTTAATTTTTTGTGAATAGTGTCGTATTCGTGAATAGTGCCGTATACGTGAATAGTGCCGTATACGTGAATAGTAACCCCGACACTAAAAGACAAGAATTTCACAAGAAAAATCTTACCAATATTCCGACATAATGATATTGAAAGAAATAATATCATTTATAAAAAAAATAACATCCCTTATCTCGAAAAGACAGTACTTCTGACTGGAATACTAGATATAGTGCTGAAGAAACTTGCACCTTATGTAAGACCCCAACTTATTATAAATAAAAGTGAATTTTTCTCTATTCATTATTCTAAATTAATAAGGTATTAATTTGATATAATATTTTGGATATGGGTGAAATATGAAAATTTTGTAAAATAAGCAAGTGGTTATAAAATATTCATTTTGTCGGGAAATATTCATTTGGTCATGGAATATTCTTTCTGTCGGGGAATATTCGTACGACGGCGCAGCCATTTGTGGGCCCCATAACGGATAACGGTCGGATGAAGAAAATGACAAATTTGAGTTTTTACGAATAACAACGTAGTTGTTACCGTTAACACTGTTGGAATACCCGGTGGTTAAAATACAGTAATACGCGTGGTTGCACAGTAGCACACGGTTTTGCACAATATTGTTGAATTATTGATTCTTACGTAAAAAGGCACTACTCAATAATTGTTACAGTAATTACTGTTCAATATTTTATTTTATTGATTCAATATCTGATATATTGATATTTTATATTATTGTTGTTTCAATAATTGTCACTGCACATTATTTTCCATTATCGGATCAATAATTCATATTATTTGAATAATATTATGAGATAGCATTATTGGCAATGTCTAGAAAGTTCTGTCAAGGAGAGGTTTAGTCACCTAATTGCGCGTCAGTAAGGAAAAATTCTTATTAGAAAGCCTCCTCTTTCCTGGGAACGGTCTGGTTGTCATAATTATGATTCTGTAATATTATTTGTGAATAATTAATTATTGATTTATATGATAAAAAAATATTTATTTGATGTGAATATAAATGATGGATTTATTTATGTGGTTATAAATGAAGGAATTAATGTTGAGGTATTTTATCAGTATTTTGTCGGAAGGGAGTTATTAAAAATCATTCATTTATGGATTTCAGATATTTTTTATTTTAAATTTGGAAAAACTCAAAGCTACAAAGTTGTAGAGAATTCGATTTCAGGCAGAATGGTCATAAAATTCGTATTTTTTTGATAAACGAGCTATTTTCTATGAATTGTTGAAGTTTAGGAAAATAAAATGATTTTTATTAAATAATGGGGTGGGACCCACTTTGGTTTTATCACATGTGGGCTGCAAATTGGTTCAAAGGTGGCTAGCTTGAATTGTCAACAAAGGATGGCATGCGTAGAATTATTGTAATTAATATTATTTTATTATTTTAGTTTCCTATGGCGTTCTAACATTTTCCTATGGCACTATTCACGTATATGGCACTATTCACGAATACGTCAATATTCACCGAAAAATGAAATTTTCTTCTTTTTGTCCAAGATGTCTATTATGGTTACTATCTTTGATTGTATCCATGTTTTGATCTTTATTTTTGAATTCTGCTTCAAAATTGGTTATTATGGAGTATTATTGATCTTGGATAAACTGTTATACAAATCCTTACTATTTGTCCTTCTGTCTCACTAGATTCGTTTTCTTTAAAATATTTTTCATCATCCTCGGTCCTAAATGATGATATTACTAAATATCTTTGGCCTGTAGTGCAAAGATGAATGATTAACTGATGAATATCTTTAGCCTGTAGTGCAAAGATGAACAGGTGTTGAGATGAACATGACCAACTGGTGATATAAATGAATATCTTTGGCCTGTAGTGCAAAGATAAATATTGATTAAAGATGTATATTGATTGTTGTTATAGGGATAAAATATTGATGATGGACTTTTAAATCTTAGAAGATAGTAGAACTCATTCTCTACTTGACTCTTCTAATGGATTGTTGTTTCCGCTGCAGTTGTTGATCTAAAACTTGTTGTCTATTATATTTTATCAGATTTTCCCCTGTTAAAAACTAATGATAATTTGTTGTATATTATCTTCGTCATAATATTCTTTACTGGGTTAGTTGAGCTCACCCTTTTCCTTTTTGTTCCATTTTTCTTCTCAGGAGGTGAGAACATAGCAGGATCTAGTCGGGGGTATGAAGTGATGGTTCTAGAAAGATGTTTTAGCAATCCTCACTATACAAGGTATGTTACAACTGTGGAAAGGAAGGCCATATAGCTCAAATTTTTCTGTAGCAAAACCAAGTTCAACAGGTATGGTGACTCCAAGGGCTGTCCTGGATAAGTCAAAATCAGCGGTTCCTGGAAGAGCGTTTGTCGTGACTAGCCACGTGAGGAACCCGAACGAGGTGATCACGGGTAAGCTAATCTTGAACTCTTGCGAAGTTTATACCTTACTAGATACCGGTTCTACCCATTCTTTTATCTCTCCTGCTTGTGCTCAATGTTTAAACTTGACTCTGGAGAAATTGGACTTTGATTTATATGTTGAAACTCCGTTGGGTGAAACCTTCGTTACATCTACAGTTTATAAATTTTGCATGATCCAAGTTGGCACTATCGCATTACCTGTTGATCTTATCTCTTTAAAGATACTTGCTTTTGATGTGATTTTAGGAATTGATTGGTTAACCACTCATCATGCTAAAATTGATTATTTTCGTAAGGTTATTAGTTTTTATATTCCTAACCAACCTGTCATACGAATTCAAACTACTAAACCACTAAAATCAGTTACTGTCATATCAAGCCACAAAGCTATTCGTTTATTGAAAAATGGATATCAAGCTTTCTTAGCCCATGTTATGGATTTGAACAGAGACAAGTCAGATTTGCATAATATTTCTGTTGTTAAAGAATTTCATGATGTATTTTCTGAAGAACTTCCCGGTCTACCCCCAGAACGTGATGTTGAATTCTTTATTGATCTTGAACCTGGTAAAAAACCTATTTCTAAAACTCCATATAGAATGGATCCTGATGAACTTCAGGAGTTAAAAGTCCAACTACAGGAATTGTTAGACATCGGTTTCATTCGTCCTAGTACATCTCCTTGGGGTGCTCCTGTTTTATTCGTAAAGAAGAAAGACGGGAGTATGCGACTTTGTATTGACTACCGAGAATTAAACCATGTCACCATCAAGAATAGGTATCCGTTACCTCGCATTAACCTTCGTTACCAGTTGCAAGGAGCACAATTCTTTTCAAAGATCGACCTTCGTTCTGGATATCATCAGCTGAAGATTAAAACTGAAGATATTTCAAAGACTGCCTTTAGAACTCTGTACGGGCATTCTGAATTTTTAGTCATGTCTTTTGGATTGACTAATGCTCCAGCTGCTTTCATGGATATGATGAACTGTGTATTCAAGGAATATTTGGATCAATTCGTTGTTGTCTTTATTATTAATGACATCCTCATCTATTCCAAAAGCCGTGAAGATCATGAGCACCATTTGAAGCTGATACTTGAAAGGCTTCGTGAAAACAAGCTTTATGCCAAGCTGAAGAAATGTGAGTTTTGACTTGAGGAAGTAGCATTCCTTAGGCACGTGGTGTCAAAACATGGAGTATCTGTTGATCCGACGAAGATTGAAGTAATACAAAGTTGGGAGCAACCGAAGTCGGTGACCGAAGTACGCAGCTTTCTGGGCTTAGCTGGTTATTATCGGAGATTCGTGGAAGGATTTTCTAGAATCGCTACTCCTTTAACTCAGCTTACTCAAAAAGATACAAAATTCGTATGGAGCGAGGAATGCGAGATGAGTTTCCAAGAGTTCAAGAGGAGACTCATTTCGACACCTGTTCTGGCAATACCATCTGGTACGGATGGATTTGTTATCTACAGCGATGCTTCAGGCAAAGGGTTAGGATGTGTTCTTATGAAACATAGGAAAGTCATAGCCTATGCTTCATGACAACTCAAAGAATATGAGAGGAATTATCCTACTCATGATCTGGAGTTGGCAGCAGTCGTATTCGCGTTGAAAATTTGGAGACACTACTTGTATAGGGAGAAAGTGGAGATTTATACGGACCGTAAAAGCCTCAAATATTTCTTCACCCAAAAAGAACTCAACATGCGGCAACGACGTTGGCTTGAATTATTGAAAGATTACGATCACACTATTCAATATCATCTTGGAAAAGCAAACGTAATAGCTGACGCATTGAGTAGAAGATCATATACAAGTACGAGTGTGATATTGTCAATGCAAATGCCCATTCTGTATGACTTGCAAAGGATGGAGGTAGAATTAAAGACTCTAGGGACCTACATAATGATGGCGAATATACGAGTAGAACCGACTTTAATCGATAAAGTTAAAGCTGCTCAAGCTACGGACCTGGGGCTAATACCTTGAAGAAGAAAGTGCAAGAAGGAGCTATTCCAGAAGCGAGAATCGATGAAGAAGGAGTACTTAGATTCAACTCCAGACTTTGTGTTCCTAACGATTGTGACTTGAAGCATAGAATCATGACTGGAGGCACACAACACCCCATTTGCAATCCATCATGGGAGTACCAAAATGTATCATGATATTCGACATACATTTTGGTGGAACAATATGAAGAGAGAGATCGCAGAGTTTATCTTGATGTGCTTAACTTGTCAACGTGTAAAGGCGGAGCATCAAGTGCCAAAAGGTCCATTGCAACCACTTGATATTCCGGAATGGAAGTGAGAACACATTATTATGGATTTCGTTACAAGTCTTTCCAAAGTTTCTCAAGGCATAGATGCGATTTGGGTTATTGTTGATAGATTAACCAAGTCTGCCCATTTCTTGCCGATACATGAGACTTATTCCCTTGAACGTCTTGCTCATATGTACGTGAATGAGATTGTGCGATTGCATGGCATGCCAGTATCCATAGTTTCGGATCGTGACCCAAGATTCACTTCACGATTTTGGGTTAGCTTGCAGAAAGCTATGGGCACGGATTTACGATTCAGCTCGGCATACCATCCTCAAACGGACGGGCAATCAGAGAGGACTATTTTAACTCTTGAAGATCTATTAAGACTTTGTGTCCTAGATTTCAAAGGGAGTTGGGATAAGTACTTGCCATTGGTAGAATTCTCCTACAATAACAGTTATCAAGCAAGTATAGGCATGGCTCCATTTGAGGCGTTGTATAGAAGAAAGTGTCGTTCTCCAGTATGCTGGGACGAGGTGGGAGAAGCAACGTTGTTAGGACCAGAATTAGTATGTATGACTACAGAAAAGATCCAAATGATTCGACAATGTATTCAAACCTCACAAGATCGACAAAAGAGTTATGCTGATCTTCATAGAAAGGACATGAAGTTTAATATTGGAGATCATGTACTGTTACGTGTTGCTCCATGGAAGAGAGTTACAAGATTTGGAAAGAGAGAAAAGCTCAATCCAAGATTTGTTAGTCCATTTGAGATTCTTGACCGAATAGGAAATGTGGCCTATAGACTCGCATTACCTCCAAGTATGTCTCGTGTTCATAATGTTTTTCACATATCCATGATTCGTAAATATGTAAAAGACCCGAACCATATTATTGCGTTAGAACCAGACGAGATAGTCGAAGATTTAATGTACGAAGAGGTAACTGTTAAGATCTTGGATAGGAAAGAGCATGTCCTACGCACCAAGGTTATACCACAAGTTAAGGTTTTGTGGAGGAACCATGCTATTGAAGAAATGACCTGGGAGTTGGAATCAAAAATGAAAGCAAGGTACCCTCACCTGTTCGAAACACCAGGTACGTACGTCAATTTCGAGGACAAAATTTTATAAGGAGGGGAGGTTGTAAGACCCCAACTTATTATAAATAAAAGTAAATTTTCCTCTATTCATTATTCTAAATTAATAAGATATTAATTTGATATAATGCTTTAGATATGGGTTAAATATGAAAATTTTGCAAAATAAGCAAGTGGTTATAAAATATTCATTTTGTCGGGGAATATTCATTTGGTCGTGGAATATTCTTTCTGTCGGGGAATATTTGTACGACGGCGCAGTCATTTGTGGGCCCCATAACGGATAACGGTCGGATGAAGAAAATGAAAATTTTGAGTTTTTACAAATAACGGTGTAGTTGTTACCATTAACACTGTTGGAATACCTGGTGGTTAAAATACAGTAATACATGTGGTTGAACTGTAGCACACGATTTTGCACAGTATTGTTGAATTATTGATTCTTACATAAGAAGACACTACTCAATAATTGTTACAGTAATTACTATTTAATATTTTATTTTATTGATTCAATAATTGTTGCGTTGATATTTTATAAAATTGTTGTTTCAATAATTATCATTGCACAATATTTTTCATTATCGGATCAATAATTCATAATATTTGAATAATATTATGAGATAACATTATTTGCAATGTCTAGAAATTTCTGTCAAGGAGAAGTTTGGTCACCTAATTGCGCGCTAGTAAGGAGGAGTTCTTATTGGAAAGCCCCCTCTTTCCTGGGAACGGCCTGGTTTCCATAATTGTGATTCTGTAATATTATTTGTGAATAATTAATTATTGATTTATATGATAAGTAAATATTTATTTGATGTAAATATACATGATGGATTTATTTATGTTGTTATAAATGAAGGAATTAATGCTGAGGTGTTTTATCAGTATTTTGTCGGAAGGGAGGTATTAAAAATCATCCATTTGTGGATTTCGGATATTTTCTATTTGGAATTTGGAAAAACTCAAAGCTACAAAGTTGTAGAGAATTCGATTAAACGGGCTATTTTCTATGAATTATTGAAGTTTCGGAAAATAAAATTTTTTTATTAAATTATGGGGTGGGACCCACTTTGGTTTTATCACATGTGGGCTGCAAATTGGTTCAAAGGTGGCTAGCTTGAATTGTCAACAAAACATGGCATGTGTAGAATTATTTTAAATAATATTATTTTATTATTTTAGTCTCCCATGACGTTCTAACATTTTCCTATAAATAGACGCTTAGGTTAGAATTGAAAATCACAACAGAAACAAGTTTTCTTTCTCTCTAGATTATCGAGCGTATTTTTGTGAGTATTTTGATACTTTGAAAGTTGTTTTTCGGTACAAGTTTTCTTCGGCTTTCTATCCGATATTCCGATCAGAAGTACCGTTATTTTGAGGTAAGGGATGTTATTTCTTCTTAAATGATATTATTTTCTTCAATATCATTATGCCAAAATATTGGTTTGAATTTTTTTTATCAAATTTATAACTTTTTGTGTCAGGATTACTATTCACGTATACGACACTATTCACGAATATGACACTATTCACCGAAAAATGAAATTTTCTTCTTTTTATCCAAGATGTCTATTATGGTTACTATCTTTGATTGTATCCATGTTTTGATCTTTATTTTTGAATTCTGCTTCAAAATTGGTTATTATGGAGTATTATTAATCTTGGATAAATTGTTATACGAATCCTTACTATTTGTCTTTCTGTCTCACTGGATTCGTTTTCTTTAAAATATGTTTCATCATCCTCGGTCCTAAATGATGATATTACTGAATATCTTTGGCCTGTAGTGCAAAGATGAATGATTAACTGATGAATATCTTTGGCCCGTAGTGCAAAGATGAACAGGTGTTGAGATGAACATGACCAATTGGTGATACAAATGAATATCTTTGGCCTGTAGTACAAAGATGAATATTGATTAAAGATGTATATTGATTGTTGTTACAGGGATAAAATATTGATGATGAACTTTTAAATCTTAGAAGATAGTAGAACTCTTTCTCTACTTGACTCTTCTAATGGATTGTTGTTTCCGCTGCAGTTATTGATCTAAAAACTTGTTGTCTATTATATTTTATCAGATTTTTCCCTGTTGAAAACTAATGATAATTTGTTGTATATTATCTTAGTCATAATATTCTTTACTGGGCTAGTTGAGCTCACCCTTTTCCTTTTTGTTCTATTTTTCTTCTTAGGAGGTGAGAACATAGCAGGATCTAGTCGGGGTATGGAGTGATGGTTCTAGAAAGTTGTTTTAGCAGTCTTAACTATTTCTGTAAAATAGTGTTTGAATAATTATAAGGAGGACTTATTTGTGTGTGGATATTGTCTAGAAGACAATATTTGTATTTAAACTCACAATATGTGTTGTCATATTTTGCACGACAATTGTATTATTGAAGTTGTAGTTTGTTTTATGTACCATGTATTTAGCGACTCAGAATGGGTGTTGCATACCTATTTTGTGGGCGTCACACATTATATCAACACTCAAAGTACCAAAATACTCACAAAAATACGCTCGATATTATAGAGAGAAAACTTTAGTTTATGATGTGTTTTTCAATTCTAACCTAAGCACCCTATTTATAGAAAAATGCTTAAAACACCAAAGCAGAAAATTTAATAAAATATTAATATATTTATATAAATTTCCTACGCACGCCAAGAAATCTGAATTCAGCATCTAACATGTGCAAGTGGGGTCCACCCAATGGAAAAAATGTTTTTATTAAAAAAATATTTAAAACTTCAAAAATTAATTATTCCAGAACTTCAATAATTTATAATAAATAGCCTTTTTTATCAGAAAAATTCGAATCTTATGTCATTCCATAGGAAATTCAATTCTCTACAGCTTTGCAGAAGAAAGTTTTTCCAAATTCCAAACAGAAATTGACCGAAATCCACACACAGACGATTTTACAGGCTATAATCAAATTTCAGTCAACAAATGGGGTCCACAAACATGAAAAACATGTTTTAAATATTTTTAATAACAAAAATACTCTTCCTCCTCATTTACTCATATATCCCACATTCATTGTAAAAATATCACCATTATTGTAAGACTCCAACTTTTATGAATAAAGATGAATTTTCTATAAATATCATTTTTAAATATTAAGGTGAGAATTTGAAATAATGTTATAGTTGTGAGTAATATTTATAAATTTTGCAAAATACGCAAGTTGTTATATAATATTCGATTGGTCGGGGAATATTCGTACGACGACACAATCATTGGTGGACCCCACAACGAAATTATTATCGGATTGAGAAAACGATAAAAATATCTTTTTATGAAAATAACGGCGGAAGTTTTACCGTTAACTGTTGAAACAACCGGTGTTAAAAGTACAGTAATACGCGTGGTTGCATAGTAGCACACGGTATTGATTATTGATGCTTACGTGAGAAGTCACTCAGTTTTGTTCAATTATTGCTATAGTAATTGTTGCATAATATCTCGCGTTATTTGATTCAATTATTATCAATATTTTATATATTATTCAATCAATAATTGAGACGATAAAGTTATTAATATTATTATTTGTAATATTAACGATGTCTAGAATTCTGTCAAGGAGAGGTTTGGTCACCTAATTGCACACTAATATGGAGAAATCCTTATTGGAATGCTTATTGAAATCCTTCTTGGGAACGACCTGATCGTCGATTAATATTGTGAATTATAATAAAGGTGATAAATGTTGTTAAAATTATTAAGGTGATTTTTATGAAGTTTTACTTATTTTATGAATCCCCATTTACCTATTTTTTAAAATAATCGATAAAAAGTTTTTTTAATATAATAAAGGTGGGCCCACATGTGGGGCCCATGTGTGGAAAATGGGATGACAGAGAATTGCAAATGTTGGTCACGGGTGGTTATAAGTGTGTATATATATAAATATGAAAACTTTTGTTTTATATATAAGTATTGTATATATATATATATATATATATATATATATATATATATATATATATAAATATATTTGATAAAAGGGGCCACATGTTTGTTTTGTTTTGTCAGGAGAGGAATTGATGAATTTGGGCAGAAGGAAAATTGGGAGGGAGTAAGATTGTTTTAATATATATATATATATATATATATATATATATATATAGTGTGTGTGTGTGTGTGTGTGTGTGTGTGTGTGTGTGTGTGTGTGTGTGTGTGTGTGTGTGTTTGAAGATTGACAGAGTGGGAGTACGATTGTTATAATTATTTTTGATGGTTGGCAGAGAAGAGTCACGGGGTTTATAACCCATGGCTAATGTTATATATATAATATATATTATATTTTATTTAAATTTTTTCGTTTTATTAGAATATTTTATTAAATCAATATGGACCGTCCGATTAAAAGTACATTAATCTGGACCGTTCATGAATTAGTTACTATGCAGTCCATTCTTCTATAAATAGAAGCTCATTCCTTCATTATTTCTTACGAATTCACTGAAACTCTAGAAAGAGAAACTATAGAGAGAAAGAAGAAAAGTGTTCTGCTACTTCACTACTTCTATATCCAGTACTCTTCTTTCTAAGGTAAGGGGTATTATTTCTTTCGTATTCATGAAGAAAAATTCTGTTTTTTCATTCTTTATTATTCTGTTGGAATAACCTGTATACGCGGGCTACTCTATACTTGGTGAAATTCTTCTGTTATTTCATTCTTTATCATTATATTGGAATAACTTGTATATACGAAGTACTGCATGCATGGTGATTTTTGTTATTATTTCTTTCTTTATCATTCCGTTGGAACATCCTGTCTGTGCTTTATGCATGACTTGGTTCCGTTCTTTATTATTCTGTTGGAACATCCTGTCTATGCTTTACGCATGACCTGGTTTCGTTCTTTATTATTCTGTTAGAACATCCTGTCTGTGCGTTTACGCATGACCTGGTTCCGTTATTTATTATTCTGTTGGAATAACCTGTCTATGCTGTCTATCGCATGCCTGGTGATTTTTTTTGTTATTCCATTCTTTATTATACTCAGTTGGTTAAAGTTTTGACTTCTATACTCCATGAAATTAGTGGAATATCCTTGATATTTGCGCTTCATCCAGTATATTTTTATGGAAATATTCTTCTGAGCATTCTTGAATTTTACTCTACAAAGCAGTATCATGTTGACAATTTAATTTGGACGTTATTAGTTCCTAGATAAATTAATTCTTGAACTTGTTTTATTGAATTCTTATATCATTGTCATCATCCTCATGTTTATATTATGTTGAAAGTCATCTGTGGCCTGTAGTACATAGATGGACTTGGTATTATTATGACCAGGGATTATTCGGTTTAATCATGACCGTAATGTTATAAATGATGTGGAAAAAGTCCTCATTGACCCGTAGTGCATTGATGGACAGTTGTTGGCATGATCATAACCATTAATGAATACACAAATATTCTTGACCGTAGAGCATGGATAATTGTGGTCGTGATACTAAAAAATATCATTGGCCGTAGTGCAAGGGTGATTCGATGATGTGGATTATTTATTAAGCTGAGTCTCAGCGATAAAAGTCATGAAAAACCTTTTAAATCATAGAAATAGTAGATTTTATTCTCTACTTGACTCTTCTAATGGATTGCTTGTTCCGCTGCAGTTAAACTTGATGTTTGTTATATTTTATCAGTTTAACACTGTTGAAGGCTAATGATAATTTATTCTGCATTATCTTAGTCATAATATTTCTTACTGGGCTAGTTGAGCTTACCATTTTGCTTTCATTGTTCTCTTCAGGAAATGAGAACGTAGCAGGGACTAGTTGGGGAACAGAGTGACGGTCCAGATAATAGCATTAATAGTCCTCACTATTCTATCAAATAGTGTAATAATAAATATAATGAGCACTTATTCTGAGAGTGGATATTGTCTAGAAGACAGTATTTGTATTAAAACTCACAGCTCTCTTGTTGTATATTAAAGATTGTATTTGTATTCTGTACCATGTATTTGGCGACTTAGAATAGGTGATGTATACCTATTTTGGGGGCGTCACATAAGATGACCACCTGGGGTTTGGGCGGTTTACCACTTAACCACCTATAGTCAGTAAAGCTATATTTAGACTCCCGACCTTTTGAGTTGAAGTGAAAACGTCACTTTTTCCGTCCAACTTAACCGTGCGTGTAAGTCAAACGCCAAAAACGCGTGAGAAAGGACTATAACAGTCAGCAAGCTAAATGCAAAGCAAGATACCAGAAAACCAAATCCTGTATCAGCAAATAGTAAGTTTTCATTCAAGTCTAGCTAGCTTTGATGGAAGTTCATTAAGGCTTTTAAGTTTTGTCAAATTCTAATACACGGGCAAAAATAAAAATAAAACTTGGCTGACTTTTTCTTACTGAATACTATAGTAACTTGGATGTTGTAGTTGGTTCCTTTGCATGTGTGTTAGTGTGTGTATGTTTGTTCTCTATGGTAAGAGGTAATGACAGTATGACAAAAGGCACATGAAACTAACTTTATTCAATCATATCATGGATGATGGAGCTAAGTTATGATTTATGGCCCGGATCATTTTTCTCTTCTTTTCTGATTAGTCTTATTAATGACTCTGATCATGGAGCTAAGTTTATGAAAAAAGAAGGTAATTATTATAGAGAAAGCTAAAAGATGAACAAGGGCGGGCATACTTGAGTCGCCACCACGTCTAGATAAGTTCAAAAATGTGAACTGTGCACAAAGATTTGATGCGATATTAGAATCTATTGTAAGTGAACCTATAATCAGGATCAGCTACCCTATTAATCTCAATTTTAATGTTAGATAAAAACAGGCACGTTGCCCGTATGAGTTCATATATCGGTTGGAAGTCGCTAGTGATTGATACCACAAGTGCATCAAGTAGAGAAAGGACCAGCTTCATTTGGTCTGTGCATATATGATGTCCCAAAGCACTTGAAATTAAGTTTATCAATCCTCCATAGAGTATGATTGTACAGGGTAATAAATTCACTGAAAGAACTAGGTAGTGTTCTTAGATATTTTTTTCCGGAAAGCCTTTCCTTCTTGGTGTTCCCCTCCCCTATACAAGCTTAATGTTTCAAAAATGCAGGTATTCATGTATCTCACT
Organism: Panax japonicus; assembly: GCA_020205505.1. Lineage (NCBI taxonomy): Eukaryota > Viridiplantae > Streptophyta > Magnoliopsida > Apiales > Araliaceae > Panax > Panax japonicus. The sequence goes on from CM035113.1 coordinate 86,599,228, forward strand.
TTCTTCCTTATCAATGTAGACCACATTCTGCAAGAACCTTCCAAAGAAGAATTCAACGACTGGCCTCATGGATTGCTTGCAATAGGGACATTTGGAACTAAGGAAGAACCAGAGAAGTGCAATCTTCAGGGGAGCGAAGCTTCGTGTCCAGATCATCTACAATACATTACCCCTGAAGAAGTCGGAGAACTTCAGAAAGAGTTGAAGCTGATACTGGATAAACATCTTGTTGAATCTAGTTCCAAGAATGAATTTTATAACAAGTAATCCTCACTTGTTGAGTTGTTTCATCAGCTGTTAGCAAGGGTTTATTTACATGTAACATGACCTGCAGTTGGATTAAAAGCATAATATTATAAAAAAATCTTGAGCATCTTGGGATATATTCATATATATGCTCTTAAATTATAGCTTAGTTACTGTAGGCTAAAGATTACACAGTTGCCATGGAAATTGTATTAGGACTTGGTAGCAAACCTAAACCAGGCTGAGGAGGTAGCAGCATGAACTTGTCTGCGAATTTATATGATGGCTAAAGTATAATTCAGGTGAAATGAGTTGAGCTTTTCAGTTTTCAGAGCTTCAGTTATTGGATGATTGCCAAACTTATTACTGCCTTGCTACAAAACAAAATGAGAGTCCCATCTTTGTCTCAATATTTTAACGAACTCACCCTTTGAGGAAATTATATCCAACTGTGTCCTAAGCATGCCTTAATATATTTTAAAAATCAATTAGGAATCTCAGAGGGAGTAGTCTTTGGCTGTACATGTGACAATAATCTTGAAATAGTTGTCGTGATTAAGACGCGCCAAAGTTTGGTTATCAAAGCTGCCTAATCTCATTCGAGCTTGAATTTTAATCTAAATTTATTAGTTGTTATGTACCAGATGATAGAGGACCTCTCTCTCAAAGAGCTTAACAAGTTATTTTGGATGATATTAAGCTGTCGGAAACTGATATTTTCATATGTTAAAATGATATGTCTCTCTCACATGGAGGTGAGACTCACTCACTATTCATGAGAGAGGGAATATCAGTTCCCCGATGTATGGAAAACATTACATTAGACAACCAATTTTGTCCTAATTTTCCTAATAATCAGAAATTTCATTCTTCCTTCTATATAAAAAATAAAAATATAGCACAAATATTTCAACATTCATGAGAAACTGATGAAATTCCTGACTCCAATCTAAATAAAAATCTTACTATAAAGTGAAAATTACAAACATATCCAATTTATATTCTCATGTTTCTTTGTTATTTGGATAGCAAATATCCCTTCAACCAAGATAAACATTGAACAAAAGAAACTTATTTCCGGCTGCACTTTCCTTCCTCATAGCATGAGAAGTGCTGACATTCACAGCCTTAATCGTGGCGTAGCCGTTGGCGCCATGATATTTGCCAGTGCCACCAATGACTGCAATATGAGACTCGGACACATCTTTTGGGTACACCCCGAAAAACCTTAGGCCATCTTTATACTCACCACTAGCAAAACTAGCAGTCAATGCCATCATATGACTACTTATCCCATCTTCAGAGCTAACAACATACATCCCTTTGGCTTTTCCAAGCAATGTTGTCCCAAACAAATCCTCCTCGATTACCGTGACGGTCCCGAGCTCCAATTCCTCCAGAGTGGCTCTGGCAGGAAAGGAAACGCCAATTCCAGGGAAAGTTATTGTTTGGGTGGAAATGGTGGGGTTATAATTTGGCATGGGAATTAGTATTCCCCCACTAGGTGGAAAAAAGCCTAGTGGTTTTGAAAAGGGCAAGCGCTGGTTAGTATTTGCATTTGTTGGTGAGGGGTGCGTGTTGGTTAGTTTTTCTGGCATGTAAAATGTGATTGGATGGTGGTGATGCTGTTGGCGGCGTGGTGGCGGATTGTTGAGGGTTCGAGCGGAAAGAGAGCGGTGCACGGTGGTCAAGAGAAGTAGGAACCAAGCTATGGTGAGGCGAGAGGGGAACTTGGGAATAATATCCATTGGAATAATAGGCCAAGTGCTTTTGTTTTTGCACTATTTTGTTGGTACTGGTACATAAATGGGGTGAGAAAGGAATAGAGTATTGGAATGTGGTTTGGTTGTGTCAGGTGTGGGTGGTTAGACGTGTCAAATGATCATATCATATGATTCTACCAACTTGTTAATATTATGGGTTAAGTTCGATGTAAGACCCCAACTTTTATAAATAGATAAATTTTCTATAAATATTATTTTTGAATATTATAAAATGAATTTTATATAATGTTATAGTTGTGGGTAATATTTATAAATTTTACAAAGTACGCAAGTTGTTATATAATATTCGATTGGTCGGGGGAATATTCGTTTTAACAGAGAATATTCGTACAACGGCACAATCATTGGTGGACCCATAACGGAATTATTGTCGGATTGAGAAAACGACAAAAATACTTTATGAAAATAACGGCGGAAGTTTTATCATTAACTGTTGAAACACCCGGTGTTAAAAATACAGTAATACGCGTAGTTGAACAGTAGCACACAGTATTGATTATTGATGCTTATGTGACAAGTCACTCAGTTTTGTTTTATTGGTATTATTAATATAATAAAACAAAAAAACTTTTTATATAAAACAGAATACTTTTATAAAGTTATTTGTTTTATTAGACTAATAGTAAAATCTTTTTATATAAAACAGAATACTTTTATAAAGTTATCTGTTTTATTAGACGGTAATTAGAATATATTATATTTTATTATGCATAGTGCCTGCATAGTGTTTGCATAGTAAATTTTTTTTATAAAGTTATTCATTTTATTAGATTATAAATAGAATATATTATATTTTATTTAAAAGATTTTTCTTTAAATATAGACCGTCAGATTAAAGTAAATCAATCTGGACCATTCATGAGTTAGTTACTATGCAATCCATTTTTCTATAAATAGAAGTTCATTCCTTCATTATTTCTTACGAATTCACTGAAACTCTAGAGATAAAAATTATAGAGAAGCTATAGAAAAGTATTCTGCTCCTTCCCTACTCTTATATTCAGTTTATTTTACGGTAAGGAATATTATTTCTTTTGTATTCATGAAGAGAACTTCTGTTATTCCATTCTTTATTATTCTACTGGAATAACCAATATACGCGGACTACCCTATACTTGGTGACATTCTTCTATTATTCCGTCTTTATTATTATTTTGTTGGAACATCCTGTTTGTGCATTTTACGCCGGACCTGGTTCCGTCTTTATTATTATTCTGTTGGAACATTCTGTCTGTGCGTTTTACGCCGGACCTGGTTTTGTCTTTATTATTATTCTGTTAGGACATCCTGTCTATGCGCTTACGCCGGACATGGTTCCGTTACTTATTATTCTGTTGGAATAACCTGTCTATGCGAAGTACCGTATGCATGGTGATTTCTTTTGTTATTCCATTCGTTATTATACTCAGTTGGTTAAAGTTTTGACTTCTATACTCCATGAAATTAGTGGAATATCCTTGATATTTGCGCTTCATCCAATATCTTTTCATGGAAATATTCTTCTGAGCATTCTTGAATTTTACTCCACAAAGAAGTATCATGTTGACAATTTGGACATTATTGGTTCCTAGATAAATTAATTCTTGAACTTGTTTTATTGAATTCTTATATCATAGTCATCATCCTCATGTTTATATTATGTTAAAAGTCATATGTGGCCTGTAGTGCATAGATGGACTTGGTATGATTATGACCAGGGATTATTCGGTATAATCATGATCATAATGTTACAAATGATGTGGAAAAAGTCATCATTGGCCCGTAGTGCATTGATGGACAGTTGGTGGCATGATCATGACCATTAATGAATACACGAATATTCTTTGCCCGTAGTGCATGGATAATTTGTGGTCGTGATACTAATGAATATCCTTGGTCGTAGTGCAGGGGTGATTCAATGATGTGGATTATTTATTAAGCTGAGTCTCAACGATAAAAGTGATGAAAAACCTTTTAAATAATAAAAGTTAGTAGATTTTATTTTCTAATTGACTCTTTTAATGGATTGCTTGTTTCGCTGCAGTTAAACTTGATGTTTGTTATATTGTATCAGTTTAACACTATTGAAGACTAATGATAATTTATTCTGCTTTATCTTAGTCATAATATTTCTTACTGGGCTAGTTGAGCTCACCCTTTCTTTCACTGTTCTCTTCAGGAAATGAGAACGTAGCAGGGACTAGTCGGGAAACGGAGTGACGGTCCAGAGGATAACATTAGTAGTCCTCACTATTCTATGAAATAGTGTGTTAATAAATATATTGAGGACTTATTTTGAGTTTTAATGTTGTATAGAAGACAATGTTTGTATTAAAACTCACAGCTCATGTTGTATATTTAAGATTATATTTGTATTCTGTACCATGTATTTGGCGACTCAGAATATGTGATGTATACCTATTTTTGGGGGCGTCACAATTATTATATTATTATAATATATTTAAATAAATTATTTTATCAGAAAAGATAAGATATCAATTTTTAACAATTGTCACCTTAAAATTTTTTTCCCATCTATATCCACATAAAAAGAATATTTTCCTTATCATAATAATTAATAATTAATTATTCATAAATAATATTATAGAATCACAATACTGACAACCAGGCCGTTCTCATGAAAGATGGGGCTTTCCAATAAGGATTTTTCCTTACTGGCGCGCAATTAGGTGACCAAATCTCTCCATAGATAGAACTTTCTAGACATTGCCAATAATGCTATCTAATAATATTATTAAAATAATATGAATTATTGATTTGATAATTAAAAATATTGTGTAGTGACAATTATTGAAAAAACAATAATATAAAATATCAACGTAGCAATTATTGAATCAATAAAATAAAATATTGAATATTAATTACTGTAACAATTATTGAGTAGTGCCTTTTTACGTAAGAATCAATAATTGGTGTAATACCGTGTGCTACTGTGCAATAACGCGTATTACAGTGTTTTAACCACCGGGTATTCCAACAGTATTAACGGTAACAACTACGCCGTTATTTATAAATAACTTATACTTGTCGTTTTCTTCATCCAATCGCTTTCCGTTATGGGGCCCACACAAGGCTGTGCCGTCGTACAAATATTCCTCGACAGTAAGAATATTCCACGACTAAACGAATATTCTCCGACAACAATGAATATTTTATAACCACTTGCTTATTTGAAATATTTACGCATTTTACCCATAACTAACCACATTAATCAACTCAACCCTTACTATTTCAAAATAATAAATAGAGGAAATTCAATTTTATTCATAATAAGTTGGGGTCTTACAAGCACAACTAGCCCAGTAAAGAATATTATGACTAAAGATAATTCACATCATCAATAGCCCTCATCAGTAATAAATCAGAGATTTAGAACATATGGTAGATGATAAAACTTTTCAACCATAGTTGCAGCGGAACGAGTAATCCATTATAAGAGTCAAACAGACCATCAGGTCTATTATCTTCTCCATGTTAAGAGTTCACCAATAATGTTTTATCCTTGTAACATCAATCAACAATTCTTGTCCACAATCATATGAATAACTCGTAATCATAATTGTGATTCTAAATTCCTCTTCACACCCAAGGACAAAGATAATTTTCATCACCTATCTTCACTTGAAACATTTAAAATCATGGTTATTCCAAATCATAATTCCTGCTCATAATCATACTAATAAATTCATCTTTACACTACAGCCAAAGATATACAACTGCATTTTAGAAGAGTCAAGTAGAGCATGATATCTACTATCTTCTACGAATTAAAAGTGTATAATCAATATTTTATCGTTGAGACTCAGCTTAATAAATAATCCACATCATCGAATCATCCATACACTACGGCCAAGGATATTCATGTAATCATCAATGGTCATGATTATACCGAATAATCCCTGGTTATAATCATACCAATAACTGTCCATCAATGCACTACGGGCCAATGAGGACTTTTACCACATCATCTATAACATTACGGGTCATGATTATACCGAATGATCCTTGATCATAATCATACCAATAAGCACTTCATCTATGCACATAAGCCAAATATACTCATCAATCAATAGTTCATCTTTGCGCGTAAGCCAAAGATATACAACTGTAAAACCAATAATCAACAGTCCATCTTTGCACGTAAGCCAAAGATATACAACTGTAAAACCAATAATCAATAGTTCATATTTGCACGTAAGCCAAAGATATACAACTGTAAAACCAATAATCAACAGTCCATCTTTGCACGTAAGCCAAATATAACTTTCATCATAATATAAGGATGAGGATGATGACAATGATATAAGCATTAATCAAACGAAATCAAGGATAAATATTAAAGACTTTAAATGTGACGCCCCCAAAATAGGTATACAACACCCATTCTGAGTCGCCAAATACATGGTACAGAAAACAAACTACAACTTCAATAATATAATTGTCGTGCAAAATACGACAACACATACTATGAGTTTAAATACAAATATTGTCTTCTAGACAATATCCACACTCAAATAAGTTCTCATTACAATTATTCATACACTATTTTACAGAAATAGTGAGGACTGCTAAAACATATTTCTAGAACCATCACTCCATACCCCGATTAGATCCTGATATGTTCTCACCTCCTGAGAAGAAAAATAGAACAAAAAGGAAAATAGTAAGCTCAACTAGCCTAGTAAAGAATATTATGACTAAGATAATATACAACAAATTATCATTAGTCTTCAACATGGAAAAATCTGATAAAATATAATAAACAACAAGTTTTAGATCAACAACTGTAGCGGAAACATCAATCTATTAGAAGAGTCACGTAGAGAATGAATTCTACTATCTTCTAAGATTTAAAAGTCCATCATCAATATTTTATCCCTGTAACATCAATCAATATACATCTTTAATCAAATATTCATCTTTGCACTACAGGCCAAAGATATTCATTTGTATCACCAGTCGGCCATGTTCATCTCAATACCTGTTCATCTTTGCACTACGGGCCAAAGATATTCATCAGATAATAATTGATCTTTGCACTAAAGGCCAAAGATATTCATCTAGTTTCACCTATTAAGGACAGAGGATGATGAAAACCATTTTAAAGAACGAATCCAGTGAGACAGAAGAACAAATATTATGGATTCGTATTTCGGTTTATCCAAATTCAATAATACTACATAATAATCAATTGTGAAGTAGAATTCAAAAAATAAAGATCAAAACATGGATATAATCAAAGATAGTAACCATAATAGACATCTTGGACAAAAAGGAAAAATTTCATTTTTCGGTGAATAGTGTCGTATACGTGAATAGTGCCGTATACGTGAATAACATCATTACGAAAAAAAATAACATCCCTTACCTCAAAATAACTGTACTTCTGACTGAATTTCGGATATAATGTTGACAGAAATATGCACTGAATAGCAACTCTCAAATTATCAAAATAATAACAAAAATATGCTCGATAATCTAGAGAGAAAGAACACTTGTTTCTGGTGTGATTTTCAATTCTAACCTAAACGCCTATTTATAGGAAAATGCTAGAACGCCAAAGGTGACTAAATAATAAAATAATAATATTTCATTTCTTCCATTCTACTCACACCTTGTTGAAAACTCTAGCATGCCAAATCTGAAAAATAATAGCAGCATACATGTTTATAAAAACAAAAGTGGGTCCTACCTAATTTTAATAAAAAATATTTTATTTTCTAAAACTTCAGTAATTCATAATAAATAGCCCGTTTATCAAAAAAATACTTTTTTTATGTCCATTCCACACGAAATCGAATTCTCTACAACTTTGTAGCTTTAAGTTTTTTCAAATTCCAAACAGAAAATATCCGAAATCCACAAACGGATGATTTTTAATACATCCAATCCGATAAAATACTGTTAAAATACCTCAGCATTAATTCCTTCATTTATAACCACATTAATAAATAAATTCATCATTTATATCCACATCAAATAAATATTTCCTTATCATATAAATCAATAATTAATTATTCACAAATAATATTATAGAATCACAATTATGACAACCAGACCGTTCCCAGGAAAGAGGGGGCTTTCCAATAAAGATTTCTCCTTACTGGCGCGTAATTAGGTGACCAAACTTCTCCTTGACAGAACTTTCTAGATATTGTCGATAATGTTATCTAATAATATTATTCAAATAATATGAATTATTGATCTGATAATGAGAAATACTGTGCAGTGATAATTATTGAAACAACAATAATATAAAATATCAAAGCATCAATTATTGAATCAATAAAATAAAATATTGAACAGTAATTAATGTAAGAATTATTGAGTAATGCCTTATTGCGTAAGAATCAATAATTTAACAATACTGTGCAATACCGTGTGCTACTGTGCAACCATGCATATTACTGTATTTTAACCACCGGGTATTCCAACAGTGTTAACGGTAATAACTACGCCGTTATTTATAAAAACTCAAATTTGTCATTTTCTTCATCCGACCGTTTTCTGTTATGAGACCCACAAATGGCTACGCCGTCGTACGAATATTCTCCGACAGAAAGAATATTCCACGACCAAACGAATATTCCCCGACACAATGAATATTTTATAAACACTTGCTTATTTTGTAAAATTTACACATTTCACTCATAACCAAAGTATTATATCTAATTAACACCTTATTATTCACAATAATAAATAGAGGAAATTCGATTTTATTTATAATAAGTTGGGGTCTTACAACCTCCCCTCCTTATGAAATTTCGTCCTCGAAATTGACGTATGTACTTGGTGTTTCAAAAAGGTGAGATGCCTCGCTTTCATTTCAGATTCCAACTTCCAGGTCATTTCTTCAATAGCATGGTTCCTCCACAAAACATTAACTTGTGGTATAACCTTCGTGCGTAGGACATGCTCTTTCCTATCCAAGATCTTAACATGTACCTCCTCGTACGTTAAATCTTCGGCTATCTCGTCTGGTTCTAACTTAATAATGTGGTTCGGGTCTTTCACATATTTACGAAGCATAGATATGTGAAAAATATTATGAACACGAGACATGCTTGGAGGTAATGCGAGTCTATAGGCCACATTTCCTACTCGACCAAGAATTTTAAATGGACCAATAAATCGTGGATTGAGCTTTCCTCTCTTCCCAAATCTTGTAACTCCCTTCCATGGAGTAATACGTAACAATACATGATCCCCAATATTAAATTTCACGTCCTTTCGATGAAGATCAACATAACTCTTTTGTTGATCCCGTGCCGTTTGTATACGTTATCGAATCATTTGGATCTTTTCTGTAGTTATGCGTACTAATTTTGGTCCCAAAAACGTTGCTTCTCCCACCTTGTCCCAGCATACTGGAGAATGGCACTTTTGTCCATACAACACCTCGAATGGAGCCATGCCTATACTTGCTTGATAACTGTTGTTGTAGGAGAATTCCACTAGTGGCAAGTACTTATCCCAACTTCCTTTGAAATCTAGGACACAGAGTCTTAATAGATCTTCAAGGATTTGAATAGTCCTTTCCAATTGCCCGTTCGTTTGAGGATAGTATGCTGAACTGAATTGTAAATTCGTGTCCATAGCTTTCTGCAAGCTAACCAAAAATCTTGAAGTGAATCTTGGTTCACGATCTGAAACTATGGATACCGGCATGCCATGAAATCTCATAATCTCATTCACGTACATACGAGCAAGACTTTCAAGGGAATAAGTCTCACGTATCGGCAAGAAATGAGCAGATTTGGTTAATCTATCAACAATAACCCAAATCTCATTTATTCCTTGAGAAACTTTGGGAAGACTTGTAACAAAATCCTTGGTAATGTGTTCCCACTTCCATTTTGGAATCTAAAGTGGTTGCAATGGACCCTTTGGAACTTGATGCTCCGCCTTTACACGTTGACAGGTTAAACACCTCGAGATAAACCTCGCGATCTCTCTTCATATTGTTCCACCAAAATGTATGTCGAAGATCATGATACATTTTGGTACTCCCAGGATGGATTGAAAACGGGATATTGTGTGCCTCCATCATGATTCTATGCTTCAAGTCAGAATCGTAAGGAACGCAAAGTCTAGACTTGACTCGAAGTATTCCTTCTTCATTGATTCTTGCTTCTGGACATCACCTTCTTGCACTTTCTTCTTCATACGCATCAGCCCCAGGTCCGTAGCTTGAGCAGATTTAACTTTATCGATTAAAGTCGGTTCTACTCGTATATTTGCCTTCATCATGTGGGTCCCTGGAGTCTTTAACTCAATCTCCATCCTTTGTAAATCATACAAAATGGGTCTTTGTGTCAACAACATCGCACTCGTACCCGCATACAATCTTCTACTCAATGCGTCAACTACTACGTTTGCTTTTCCAGGATGGTATTGAATGGTATAATCGTAATCTTTCAAAAGCTCAAGCCAAACGCCATTCCCGCATGTTGAGTTTCTTTTGGGTGAAGAAGTATTAGAGGCTTTTATGATCCGAATAGATCTCCACTTTCTCCCCATACAGGTAGTGTCTCAAAATTTTCAACGCGAAAATGACTGTTGCCAACTCTAGATCATGATTAGCATAATTCCTCTCATATTCTTTGAGTTGTCGTGAGGCATAGGCTATGACTTTCCCATGATACATGAGAACACATCCTAACCCTTTGCCTGAAGCATCGTTGTATATAACAAATCCATCCGAACCAGATGGTATTGCCAGAACAGGTGCCGAAATGAGTCTCCTCTTGAGCTCTTGGAAACTCTTCTCGCATTCCTCGCTCCATACAAATTTTATATCCTTTCGAGTCAACTGAGTTAACGGAGTAGCGATTCGAGAAAATCCTTCCACGAATCTCCGATAATAAAAAGGTAAGTCCAGAAAGCTACGCATTTCTGTCACTGACTTCGGTTGCTCCCAACTTTGTATTGCTTCAATCTTCGCCGGGGCAATAGATACTCCATGTTTTGACACCACGTGCCCAAGGAATGCTACTTCCTCAAGCCAGAACTCGCATGTCTTCAGCTTGGCATATAGCTTATTTTAACGAAGCCTTTCAAATATCAGCTTCAAATGGTGCTCATGATCTTCACGGCTTTTGGAATAGATGAGGATGTCATCAATAAAGACAACAACGAACTGATCCAAATATTCCTTGAATACACGGTTCATCATATCCATGAAAGCAGCAGGAGCATTATTCAATCCAAAAAATATGACTAAGAATTCATAATTTCCGTACCGAGTTCTTAAGGCAGTCTTTGGAATATCATTAATTTTAATCTTCAGTTGATGATATCCAGAACGAAGATCGATCTTTGAAAAGAATTGTGCTCCTTGAAACTGGTCGAACAAGTCATCTATGCGAGGTAGCGGATACCTATTCTTGATAGTGACATGGTTCAATTCTCGGTAGTCAATACAAAGTCGCATACTCCCGTCTTTCTTCTTTGCGAATAACACAGGAGCACCCCAAGGAGATGTACTAGGACGAATGAAACCGATGTCAAACAATTCCTGTAGTTGAACTTTTAACTCCTGATGTTCAATTGGAGCCATTCGATATGGAGTTTTAGAAATGGGTTTTGTACTCGGTTCAAGGTCAATAAAGAATTCAACATCACGTTCTAGGGGTCGACCGGGAAGTTCTTCAGGAAATACATCAAGAAATTCACTAACAACAGAAATATTATTCAAATCTGACTTTTCTTTGTTTAAATCCATAACATGGGCTAAGAAAGCTTGACATCCATTTTTCTATAAACGAATAGCTTTATGGCTTGATATGCCAGTGACTGATTTTAGTGGTTTAGTTGCTTGAATTCGCATAACAGGTTGGTTAGGAATATGAAAACTAACAACCTTACGAAAATAATCAATTTTGGCATGATTAGTGGTTAACCAATCAATCCCTAAAATCACATCAATAGCAAGTATCTTTAAAGAGATAAGATCCACTGATAGTGGACGTAAGCAAGATTTATAAATAGTGGACGTAACGAAAGTTTATCCTAACGGAGTCTCCACTGATAAATCAAAGTCTAATTTCTCTGGAGTTAAGTTTAAACGTTGAGCACAAACAGGGGAGATAAAAGAATGTGTAAAGCCGGTATCTAGTAAGGTATAAACTTCACAAAAGTTTATGATAAACTTACCAGTGATCACCTCGTTCGGGTTCCTTGCGTTTTGGCCTGTCACGACAAACGCTCTTCCAGGAGCTGCTGATTTTGACTTATCCGGGACAGCCTTTGGAGTCACCATCCCATTTGAACTTGGTTTCACAACTAGATAATCTCTAGCTATATGACCTTCCATTCCACAGTTATAACACACCTTGGATTGTTGTGGACAGTTTGGGCTGATGTGTCCCTCTTTCCCGTATTTGTAACAAATGAGCGGTGCTCGTTCTTCTCCTCTAGAAACAGTTGATGTTTATGCTGACGTCTTCACGTTATCATTGTTGCACCTTCTCTTTTTAAAATCTCTTCCCGACTCGCTCCTTCTATTATCACGGCCACGATTACCACCAGAGTGGTTACCGCTTTTGTCTGAATGTTTTCCTCCCTGCTGGTTTTCATTGCTCCGATGACCGCTGCCACCGGTATGACCCTGGTTGTGTTCCCTTGGTTGAACATACTCATTATCTCACTCTAATAATTGAGCCCTATTTACAACATCTGAATATGAAGAAAATTTATGAGAGATAAGATATTGCCGAATATCGGGTTTTAGACCTCTCCGAAACATCCTTGTCATTCGTTCCTCATTCTCTACCAAATGAGGTACAAACCTGGATAACTCAGCAAACTTCGCCTCATACTGAGACACCGTCATGTTGTTTTGTTCCAGTCTGATAAACTCTACCTCCTTCATATGACGAATACTTTTAGGAAAATACTTGTCATGGAATAGTTTCTGAAATGTTTTCCAAGACATATTGAGTGCGGCAGGCTTAGTATGCTTCACAGACTCCCACCAGTAGTCTGCCTCACTGCGGAACATAAAGGTGGCGAATGGAACCTTCTGTTCCTCCGTGCATCCTAAGACATCAAATATCTTGGTAATTTGCTTGACCCACGTTTCTGCCTTGATCGGATCCGGCTTTCCAATAAATTCTGGTGGTCCAAACTCCTTGAACTGCTTGGATGTGATACACCGTGCATTGTTATCACTTCTACCCATATTTTATACACGAGTCTCCCTCGTCTGATTTTGAATGAACTGCAAAAAGCTCCTAAACATTTCATCATTCATTGTTTGCTCGGTAGTGTTGTTTACAGGAGGAATATTGCCTTCCTGTTGTACGTTCTTCTGGTTTGTGAGTAAAGGTTGTTCTACAGTCTCATACACTCCATTGTTAATGTTCTCAGCAACCATTCTTAAATACTGCCATAAAACAAGGGTTAATTAAACAAATTAACATATCACATAATATCCCTATATTATGACATTCATTAGATAATAATTCATTTTTGCACTACAGGCCAAAGATATTCATCCAGTATCACCTATTAAGAACTGAGGATGATGAAAAACATTTTAGAGAACGAATCCAGTGAGACATAAGGACAAATATTAGGGATTCGTATTTCGGTTTATCCAAATTCAATAATACTCCATAATAACTAATTGTGAAATAGAATTCAAAAAAAAAGATCAAAACATGGATACAATCAAAGATAGTAACCATAATAGACATCTTGGATAAAAGGGAAATTTTCATTTTTCGGTGAATAGTGCCGTTTACGTGAATAGTGTCGTATACGTGAATAGTGTCGTATACGTGAATAGTAATCCCGACACAAAAATATAGAAATTCTACAATAAAATCCATACCAATATTTCGGTATAATGATATTGAAAGAATAACATCATTACGAAAAAAAATAACATCCCTTACCTCAAAATAATCTTATTTCTTACTGAATTTTGGATATAGTGTTGACAGAAACTTGCACTGAATAGCAACTCTCAAAGTATCAAAATACTCACAAAAATACGCTCGATAATCTAGAGAGAAAGAAAACTTATTTCTGGTGTGATTTTCAATTCTAGCCTAAACGCCTATTTATAGGAAAATGCTAGAACGCTTAAGGAGACTAAATAATAAAATAATAATATTTTATTTCTTCCATTCTACGCACACCTTGTTGAAAACTCTAGTATGTCAAATCTGAAAAATAATAGCATCCCACATGTTTATAAAAACAAAAGTGGGTCCGACCCAATTTTAATAAAAATTATTTTATTTTCCGAAACTTCAGTAATTCATAATAAATAGCCCGTTTATCAGAAAAATACGAATTTTATGTCCATTCCATACAAAATCTAATTCTCTACAACTTTGTAGCTTTAAGTTTTTCCAAATGCCAAATAAAAAATATCCGAAATCCACAAACGGATGATTTTTAATACATCCAATCCGACAAAATACTGATAAAACACCTCAGCATTAATTCCTTCATTTATAACCACATTAATAAATAAATCCATCATTTTTATATCCACATCAAATAAATATTTCCTAATCATATAAAACAATAATTAATTATTCACAAATAATATTACAGAATCACAATTATGACAACCAGGCCGTTTTCAGGAAAGAGAGGGCTTTCCAATAAGGATTTCTCCTTACTGACGCAGAATTAGGTGACCAAACCTCTCATTGACAGAACTTTCTAGACATTGCCAATAATGATATCTAATAATATTATTCAAATAATATGAATTATTGATCTGATAATGGGAAATACTGTGCAGTGACAATTATTGAAATAACAATAATATAAAATATCAACGTAACAATTATTGAATCAATAAAATAAAATATTGAACAGTAATTACTGTAACAATTATTGAGTAGTGTCTTCTTACGTAAGAATCAATAATTCAACAATACTGTGCAATACCGTGTGCTACTGTGCAACCACGCGTATTACTGTATTTTAACCACCGGGTATTCCAACAGTGTTAACGATAACAACTACGCCGTTATTTATAAAAATTCAAACTTGCCATTTTCTTCATCCGACCGTTTTCCGTTATGGGGCCCACAAATGGCTACGCCGTCGTACGAATATTCCCCGACAGAAAGAATATTCCACGACCAAACCAATATTCCCCGACACAATGAATATTTTATAAACACTTTCTTATTTTAAAAATTTACACATTTCACCCATAACCAAAGTATTATATCAAATTAACACCTTATTATTCACAATAATAAATAGAGGAAATTCAATTTTATTTATAATAAGTTGGGGTCTTACATTAAATTTATCCAGAGTTTAAAAATATCCAAATTGTCAACATGATACTGCTTTATGGAGTAAAATTCAAGAATAATATTCATATACCAAAAATAATTTGGACAGAAAAAATATATTTTTTGGGTAAATAGTACTCCGTAAATAGTACTTCGGGAATAGTAACTCGTGAATAGTACTTCGACATAAAAAGTACCCCAAATACCCGAATAAATAATATTCGGGTGAATAGTAATTTGGGTGAATAGTAACTCGTGAATAGTACTCTGACACGAAAAATGTCCCGAATACCCGAGTGAATAATACTATAGTGAATAGTAACAGGGTGAATAATAACTCATAAATAAAATACCAAATAAAATGATATTTCATGACGAGTACAGAAGAAATGATATCTTATACGAGTATAATAGAATATACAAAACTGCAAATGGATTTTCATCCGCTATGCGGTAATCCACGTAGACAGATCATTTCTATAATTTAATAAAGAATGAATACAAATACGAAAGGTCATTCACCACGCATGCGGTAGTCCGCGTAGACAGGTTATTCCAACAGAATAATAAAGAATGGAATAACAGAAGAATTCACCATGCATGCGATAGACCACACAGACAGTTTATTCCAATAGAATAATAAAGAATAGAACCAGGTCATGCGTAATTCGCACAGAAAGGATATTCCAACAGAATAATAAAGAATGGAATCAGGTCATGCGTAATCCGCACAGACAGGATATTCCAACAGAATAATAAAGAATGAAATAACAAAATATTTTACCAGGCATGCGATAGACCGCACAGACATATTATTCTAACAGAATAATAAAGAATTGAATAACAGAAGAACTTCACCATATATGCGGTACTTTGCATAGACAGGTTATTCCAACATATTAATAAAGAATGGAATAAAAACCCTTACGAGTATTGAAAGAAAATAACTCTCTTCATGAATACGAAAGAATAATACCCCTTACTATAATAATAATATCCCTTACCTCAGAAGAAGACTGGATATTGAAATAGTGTTGACTTATGTCACACTTCATGTTTTGATGATGACTCAATTATTTCTCTAATCAATGCCATATTATTTTAGGGAAAGATATGGAACCTCAGAAAACGTCAAGGAAGAAATTACAAAGCTAAGACATCCTTGGAGAAAGAAAAGCATATTTACAAATTTGAGTCCTAGGAATATATGTAATCTTAGCATTTATTGCTTTCCAAAATAAGGCTCTAGGGCATGTGCATTACATAATTGTATTCTCATACTTGATGCCACTTGATAAATTACCTAGCACTAAACATACATGATCATTATATGCTCCCGCTCGCTAAAGATTCAAATAATGGTCGGTAGAGCAAGAAGGGTGATTAATTACCTTAAGTCATGCAAATACATACATCATTCACGCCCCATAATTCTAGTGATTCACTTGGGCGAAATTAATATATGGTTATAAGTGGACACCGGCCAGTAGGTATAAAAGGTAAGCATAAATCAATGACATTATAGATACTACTCTTAATTCACGCTGCACAGATCATGCTCATAAATTAAGCATCTTAATTTTAGGAAATTAATTAAGGTAACTAGTCAAGGGCGCGAATCACCAGACGCTGCAGAGATCATGGGTCATGATCTAGGGAATCTAATTTGTTGATCTTAATGGTCCAATACATATTGAGAAATATGGTACTTGTTATATATACATGACAACTTAAAGTGATTGACTTCCGGATTGGTTGGGAGGGCCTTGACAACATGATATCACAATTTATGGAAAACATAAATTACGCAATGTATATCACAATCAACTCAGACTGCAAGATTGTTGCTAAGTAATTGTCTAACAGATATATCGCAGTATTAAAACTGTGCAACGGGTATATTCTCAGGATGCCTATATAACCAGAAACTGTTAAGTGTTAAGACACGAAAAACATACATAGAAACTGATAAGCTTACAAGCTACGAGATTATTTTTCATTGAGATAGAGTTGTTGCTTCTAAAACATTCTGGTAACATTCATCTTGCATATCATTTCATACTAGAGCCTTGAGTTGGTGAGTAATATATTGCTTGATCATTAGATCTCTAGTGTGTATCTTTCATTTCCTATCTCAGTCAATATTACATATAAATCTGTCTTGAATTGTTTACCTCTTACAGTCAAGTATAAAGAAAGCATAGGTGCACAGGGAACACATGTGTTCAAATTATTGAAACTTGTATTGTAATTGGAAGAGTTTAATAAAAGTGAGTCACCAATACTAGTTGGTATTGGACGTGGACTAAACTACTATTCTAGAGGGTAGTAGTTGAACCACGTAAAAATTCCGGTGTTGGTGTGATTGCTTTCTGTGAGTCTATATTGTTTTTCCATCCAGCTGCCTGCATTAGTAAAATCAGCTAACTCAATAATATCCTGATTTGGTAATCCAGCTTGCTGCATTAAAAATAAAAATTGAACATAGTTTGTGCCTACACTTATTCAACCCCCCTTCTAAGTGTATCTATATAAATTTCAAATAGTGAGGTAACAGACTTCTCTTCTTCTTTCTCTCTATAATTTCTCTCTATAATAATTGCTCTATAACTTTAGTGAATTGGTGAAAAATAATGAAGGAATGAGCTTCTATTTATAGGAAAATATAGTTTCGATAATTGCACATTTTGGGGCTCAAAATATTACAGTATAATACTGTTCTCTTTTCTTTTATTTTTAATTTAGTTCTGCAAGTATTATAAAACTTGCACCACCTCCCCTAATAGTAAATCATGTGAATCAATAGTTCTAGACATGTGAAAATACAAATTACAGTATAGGTGCTCCATCTATACCTCTATTTTTAACTTAGTCATGCAAGTGTTATCAATCTTGCACCAACTCTCCTAATAGTACAAGAATGTGAATCAATAGTACACACATGTGAAAAAATAGTTATAATCTTGTGAATCAATAGCAATTAATTGCTCATTTATCCGGTTAATTACATGATTGGTCAATATAACCTCCAGACATCAATTATTATCGAAATAAATGTCGATTTTCACTAACACTAATAATTCTCACACAATTGAACTATCAATTTCATCTTTAATCAACATGAACTTATTCATCATTAATATTATAACTCACAATATTTAACAATCAGGTCGTTTCCAGGAAAGAGGGGGCTTTCCGATAAGGATTTCTCCTTATTGGTGCGCAATTAGGTGGCCAAACCTCTCCTTAACAAATCTTCTAGACATTGTCAATATTGCAAATAATAATATGAATAATTTTGTCGTCTCAATTATTGATTTAATAATATAAAATATTATGCAGATGATACTATGACAATAATTGAATCAATAATATAAGAGATATTATGCAGCAATTACTGTCGCAATAATTGAGTATAACTGAGTGACTTCTCACGTAAGTATCAATAATCAATACCGTGTGCTACTATGCAACCACGCGTATTACTGAACTTTTACTGCCGGGGAGTTCATAATTTTAACGGTAACAATTTTACCGTTATTTTTATAAAAAGATAATTTGGTCGTTTTTTAACTACGACAATACTTCCGTTGTGGGGTCCACCAATGATTGTGCCGTCGTACGGATATTCCCCGACAAAAAAAATATTCTCCGACCAAACGAATATTTTATAACAACTTGCATACTTTGCAAAAATTTATAAATATTACCCACAACTATAACATTATATCAAATCCACACCATAATAGTAAAAAGTATTTCGAGAAATTTAAATCTTTATTCATAAAATTTGAGGTCTCACAATCTCACTTTATGAAATTTCGCCCTCAAAATTTACGTACGTACCTGGTATGATGAGGATACTATGACTTCATTTCAAATTCTAACTCTTGAGGTATAATCTTTGAGTGTTGAATACGATCCTTCTTATCCAAGATTTTAACACGTATCTCCTCATACGTTAAATCTTCTACTATCTCGTCTAGTTCTAATTTAATAATGTGGTTCAGGTCGTCCACATATTTACGTAACATCGATACGTGAAAAATGTTATTAACACGCGACATAATTAGAGATAAGGCGAGTCTATAGGCCACAGTTCCTACTCGATCGAGGATTTCAAATGGACCAATTAAATCGAGGGTTGAGATTTCCTCTCTTCGTCGATTCTTACTTCTAGAATAACGTCCTCTTGAACCTTCTTCTTCATGTTCATCAGCTTCAGGTCTATAAGTTGAGCGGCTTTAACTTTATCGATTAAAGTCGATTCTACTCGTATATTTGATATCACCACGTGGGTCCCTAGAGTCTTTAACTCTATCTTTATCATTTGTAAGTTATACGAAATGGGTTTTTGTGTTAACAACATCGAACTCGTAAACACATACGATCTTCTACTCAACGCGTCAGTTACCACGTTCGCTCTTCCACGATGATATTGAATGGTACGATCGTAATCTTCAACAGCTCGAACCAACGTCTTTGGCACATTATACGATCGTTTTAGGTAAAGAAATATTTGAGAGTTTTAGAAATGAGTTTTATACTTGGGTCAATACAAAATTTGATTTCACGCACTAGGGGTAGGCTAAGAAGTCTTCAAGAATACGTCAGGAAATTTATTAACAATAGAAATATCATTAAAAAACTGTGACTCTCATCCAAGACTTGGATAACACATGAAATGATGGTTTCTACTAACGAAGTTTCAACCAATAAGTCAAAGTCTAATCTCTCCGGAGTTAAATTTAAATGTTGAGCGCAAGCAAGAGAGATAAAAGAATGGGTAGAACAAGTATCTAATAAGGTATAGACTTCATAAAAATTAATAATTAACTAACCCGTGCTAACTTCGTTCGGGTTACTTGCTTTTTGAGAAGTCGCGAAAAACGCTCTTCCTGAAACCACCGACTTTGTTTTGTCCGTATCCGCCTTTGGTGCCACCGTCCCAGCTGGACTTGATTTCGCTACAGGACAAAATTGAGCTATGTCTTTTCCATAACTAAAACATACATTGGAAGGCTGTGAACAATTTGGACTTATGTGTCCCTCCTCTCCGCATCTATAGCATCTAACTGGCGGTCGTTCTCCTCCCCTAGAATTTGTTGCTGCTGCCAACATCTTCCCATCATCTTTAAATCTTCTCTTCTTGAATTTTCCACTTCTATTATCTTGGCCATGATTACCACCGAAGTGGTTACCATTATTGGCATGATAATTTCCCCTACGATGGTTATCATTGTTCTGATGGACATTGCCACCGGTACGATTATTATCGTGTTGTTGGTCGTTGCCTTTTGGTTGTGCTAACTCATTATCGCGCTCCAATAATTGAGCCCTATTGTAAGACCCCAACTTTTATGAATAAAGAATAATTTTCTCAAAATACATTTTTGAATATTATGTTGTGGATTTGATATAATGTTATAGTTGTTGGTAATATTTACAAATTTTGCACAGTAAGCAAGTGGTTATATAATATTCGATTGGTCGAGGAATATTCGTTTTAACAGGAAATATTTGTACGACGACACAATCATTGGTGGACCCCACAACAGAAGTATTGTCGTAGTTAGAAAATGACCAAATTATCTTTTTACAAAAATAACGACGAAAGTGTTAATTAAACTGTTGAATTACCCGGTAGTAAAAGTAAAGTAATACGCGTGGTTGCATAGTAGCACACAGTATTGATTATTGATGCTTACGTGAAAAGTCACTCAGTTATACTCAATTATTGCTATAGTAATTGCTGCATTTTATCTGTCATATTATTGAATCAATTATTGTCACAGTATCATCTGCATAATATTTATTATTATTAAATCAATAATTGAAACGACAAAGTTATTCATATTATTATTTGCAATATTGACAATGTTTAGAAGTTCGATCAAAGAGAGGTTTGGTCACCTAATTGCGCGCCAATAAGGAGAAATTCTTATCGGAAAGCCCCCTCTTTCCTGGGAACGACCTAGTTGTTAAATATTGTGAGTTATAATATTAATAATGAATAAGTTTGTGTTGATTAAAGATGAAATTGATAGTTCCATTCTATTGGGATTATTAGTGTTAGTAGAAATCGATATTTATTTCGATAATAATTGATGTCTGGAGGTTATATATTGACCAATCGGGTAATTAATTGGATAAATGAGCAATTAATTGCTATTATTTCACATGCTTATAACTATTTGTTCACATGTGTGTACTATTGATTCATATTCATGTACTATTAGGGGAGGTGGTGCAATATTGATAATACTTGCATGACTAAATTAAAAATGGAGGTATAGATGAAGGTACTATACTGTAATTAGTTTTTTCACATGATTATACTATTAAGTCACATGAATGAACTATTGATTCACATTATTTACTATTAGGGAAGGTGGTGCAAGTTTGATAATACTTACATGACTAAATTAAAAATGAAGAAAAAAAGGAAGGTATTATAATGTAATATTTCGAGCCCCAAACGTGCAATTATTGAAACTATATTTTCCTATAAATAGAAGCTCATTCTTCCTTCATTTCTCACCAATTCACAAAAGCTTTAGAGCAATTATTATAGAGAGAAATTATAGAGAGAAAGAAGAAGAGAAGTCTGCTACCTCCCTATTCCAGTATCTAGTTTTTCTAAGGTAAGGGGTATTATTCTTTCGTATTTATGAAGAGAGTTATTTTCTTTCAAAACTCGTAAGGGTTGTTATTCCATTCTTTATTATTATGTTGGAATAACCTGTCTATGCGAAGTATCGCATACATGGTGAAATTCTCTGTTATTCTATTCTTTATTATTCTGTTGGAATAACCTGTCTGTACGGTCTATCGCATGGCTG
This sequence comes from Panax japonicus, assembly GCA_020205505.1. Taxonomy (NCBI): domain Eukaryota; kingdom Viridiplantae; phylum Streptophyta; class Magnoliopsida; order Apiales; family Araliaceae; genus Panax; species Panax japonicus. The sequence goes on from CM035113.1 coordinate 86,621,371, forward strand.
GTGAATTCTGTTGTTATTCTATTCTTTATTATTCTGTTGGAATATCCTGTCTGTACGGATTACGCATGACCTGGTTTCATTCTTTATTATTCTGTTGGAATATCCTGTCTGTGCGAATTACGCATGCCCTGGTTCCATTCTTTATTATTTTATTGGAATAACATGTCTGTGCGGTTTATCGCATGCATGGTGAATTCTTATGTTATTCTATTCTTTATTTTTCTGCTGGAATAATCTGTCTACGCGGACTACCGCATGTATGGTGAATGACCTTTCGTATTCATTATTTATTAAATTGTGAAAATGATCTGTCTACGTGGATTACCGAATGGCGGATGAAAATCCTTTTGCAGTTTTGTATATTCTATTATGCTAGTATGAGATATCATTTCTTTTGTACTCGTTATGAAATATCATTTTATTTGGTATTTTATTTACGAGTTACTATTCACGAGTTACTATTCACCCGGTTACTATTCACTCTAGTATTATTCACTCGGGTATTCGAGGCACTTTTCTTGTCGGAGTACTATTCACGAGTTACTATTCACGGGTTACTATTCACCCGAATATTATTCACTCGGGTATTTGGGGTACTTTTAATGTCAAGGTACTATTCACGAGGTATTATTCCCGAAGTACTATTCACGGGGTACTATTTAAATAGTAGAGTAAGTCGTCCTGAAGGCTTGACTTTACGGTTGGTTTCCACACTTTGCGATCTTAAAATTAATACTTCCTCGTCGTTAACTCTACAAACAGTCTTTTGACTTAACTCTTGAAAACTTAATAAATTTTATCAATACACGAAGTCTTTTTACGTAATTTAACTTATTACTCTTGAATCAGAATCAACTTATTTGAATCAAAACTCAAAAGCAGAAGTAGAAACTTAAAATAAAAAAGTAGAGACAAACATGGCCAATGTATTAGCTAGCTAGCTTTATATTGATACTATAGGTAGTGATATATGAACACATGCATAAGAGAGATAATATATTATGTGAAATATATTATAAATTAGTATTGGGCAAAGAACGTTACAATGTTCATGGAGTTTCAGGCTATCTGAGTTGTGCAGTAGACTATGTTAATATTAACATAATAGAGTTCGGGTCGTTGTATCGTGAAAGTGACATGTCAGTGACTCGTTATATCGAATCGTGCATTGATGACGCGAATCACCTTAAAGAAAGAGTTTTTTCGTGCCTCAGCTCAGTTATTTCGGTTAATTTGATTGTACCATTCTTTACCTTTTTATTTGTATTTTATTAATTTAAATTTATCTCTTTGTTCCTAGTATTTTTTATAGCAAAAGAACAACATTTGGTAATGAAGTTTTCTATGTTCAAAAAAAATATTATCTACATGAGTTGAAGACTATAATAGGGAAGTCTCTAAACATAGCTTTACTATTTTTAATTTTTTTTGTAAATTAGTTGACTTCTCTCAATTCACGTAAGTACCTAATTGATTATATTCTATGTAATAGCACGTTCCAATATAATTATTTAACATCTGGTATCAAAGTTGTGGTTACGTTATTGCATGAAATAAATTAATTATGTTATGATAGAATTTTTTCTTTAATTCTACATATTATCTTTATTGGTATAATATAGAACTATTCAGTATGTTAAGGAATTTTTGAATGGAAATAATTTTTTACGGAAAGTAATTTGTAATCTAATTCGTAAACTGATTATGATTCCTCATGGCTTTCAGAAATTAACGATTATGTTTTCGCTGCGTTGTATTCATGAAATCAAACGTGAATGCTTATGATAATATTTTGTCAGAATATACAAATTCTTGTCTCAATATACATGATTGTATATCCATCAAGTATTATTTATATATGTTGAACATGAATTCATGTTTTATGAATATTGGTTTATCAGCTTATGTTGATAGTTGTATTCTTTATCATGCCAAATTAATATTTGATTCATATCATAACAATATGTATTAATATATGTATAACAATATGTATTTAGTTTGGAATTTATGTAAATATTTTATAATCAATTCATGTTCATAATTATATATTTTAATTTAAAATTCTAGAACATGATATGATATATTATTAGGGTTTTTAAGTTGTTACATGTAAATTATAAATAATATTAATTTTCAAACTTGATTAATATATTTTTTTAAATAAAATTGAGTCTGATCATAATAATTTACATGTATGTGTGACTCTTTTATTGTTAAAATTAATAATTAGCCCAACGGATGATTATTAATTGAAACAATTAAAGATTAAGAAAAGTCATATAATGTTAGATTTAATAAGTAAATATTTTAATTTTACCCAATAGAAAAATTATAATTAGAATTTATTAAATGGAATTTTATTGCATAAGTATAATGTTTATTTCGTTTCTGTCCAACGGTGATGCGTGGAAAAATATGTTTTTCATTATATTATGGGGATGTTATTAGCATATTATTAATTGGGCCAACGAAAGATTGATAATTATGCACCAACATGTTATTAAAATCTATTTTTGGGTGTTGTAAATAGATTTTATGTAACTAACTGATTGTCTTACAGTTGGTTTTATTATGATTAATTATTAATTATTGTTGTACATTGTGAATTTCTTTTAGTTTTTTGTAAGTATGCTTATGAGCTTGATTATGTTTCAACATTGACTTCAACTAGTATTTCTAGGTATTTCTCTAGAATTGAAACCATGAATGGAACTAATTTTACTTCTTTGAAAGAGCAAGTGAAAATTGTTCTCGGCGCTATGGATTTGGACTATGCACTACGAGTGGATCATCCTGCTCCACTTACCGCTACTAGCTCAATTAAGCAAAAGGCAATTTATGAAAAGTGTGAGCGATCTAACCGCATTTCCCTTATGATTATAAAAAACTCTATCGCAACAGTCAGTTTAGGAGCCATTCCCGATTCTGAGAATGTTGAAGAGTACTTAAATTCGGTCGAGGAACAATTTAAGGGTTTTTCTAAAACTCATGCAAGTACTATTATTTTGAAAATGCTTACTAGCAGGTATGATGGGGCTAGTGGAGTTTGTGAGCACATTATGATGATGAACGACATGACCTTTAAATTAAAGGGTATGATGTGACGCCCCCAAAACAGGAATACAACACCCATTCTGAGTCGTCAAAATACATGGTACAGAAACAACTACAACTTTATTAATATAACATAAAAACTGTGAGTTTAAATACAAATATTGTCATCTAGACAATATCCACACTCAAATAAGTCATCATTTCAATTATTGATACATTATTTAACAAAAATGGTGAGGACTACTAAAATAACTTCTAGAACCATCATTTCATACCCCGAGTAGTACTCACTACATTCTCGCCTCCTGAGAAAAAAAATGGAACAAAAAGGAAAAGGGTGAGCTCAACTAGCCCAGTAAAGAACATTATGACTAAGAAAATACAGAAAAAATTATCTTTAGTCCTCAACAGGGAAAATCTAATAGAATACAATAGACAATAAGTTTGAAATCAATATTCGCAGCATAAATAATAATTCATTAGAAGAGTTAAGTAGAGAATGAAATCTACTATCATCTATGAATTTAAAAGTTCATCGTCTATCTTTTATCCCTGTAACATTAATCAATATATAACTGAAATCAAATATTCAACTTTGCACTACAGGCCAAATATATTCATCAGTTGGTTATATTCATCTAAACACATGTTCATCTTTGCACTACGGGCCAAAGATATTCATCAGAAATCATTAATCTTTGCACTACAGGCCAAAGATATTCAATTATATCATCATTTAGGATAGAGGATGATGAAAAATATTTTAAAGAAAACGAATCCTGTGAAACAAAAGAATAAATATTAAGGATTCGTATTTCAGTTATTCTATGTCCAAAAATACCTCATAAATAATCATAGTGGAGTAAAATTAAAGAATGATCAAAACATGGATACAATCAAAGCTAGTATCCATAATAGATATTTTGGACGAAAAACGAAAATTTGATTTTTCTGTGAATAGTGTCGTATACATAAATAGTGCTGTATACATGAATAGTAACTCCGACACTAAAAGATAAAAATTTCACAAAAAAATAATCATCATACTTCGTGAATAGTACTCGTGAATAGTAACTCATGAATAGTAACCTCTACATGAAAAGTTTCAAATTTAATAAAAATTCAGACCAATATTTCGGCATAATAATATTAAAGAAATAATATCATTTATGAAGAAAATAATATCCCTTACCTAAAAAGGATTGTACTTCTGACTGGAATATTGGATATAGTGCTGAAAGAACTTGCACCGTATAGCAATACTCAAAGTACTAAAATACTCACAAGAATACGCTCAATATATCGAGAGAGAAAGAGAGAGAAATCTTTAGTTTCTAGTGTGATTTTCAATTATAACCCAAGCACCCTATTTATAGGAAAATGCTTAGAACACCAAAGCAGAAAATTTAATAAATTAATATTATTTATTTTTCCACATCTTCCTACGCATCCAAGAATCTGAATTAAGCCCCTAGCACATGTTAATGATGCCTCCACACATTCCAGAAACGTTTTTGTTATTTAAAATAATTAAAACTTTCAAAAATAAATTATTTCGGAACTTCAGAACTTCAATAATTCATAATAAATAGCCCTTTTATCAGAAAATTCGAATCTCGTGACTTTTTATAGGAAATTCAATTCTCTACAACTTTGCAGAAGAAAGTTTTTCCAAATAGAAATTGACCGAAATCCATAAACGGACAATTTTACAGGCTATAATCAAATTTCAGTCAAGAAATGGGCCCACAGACATGTTTAACATGTTTTAAACAACTTTTGCAACAAAAATACTCTTCCTCGTCATATACTCATATATCCCACATTCATTGTAAAAAATATCATTATTATTATATAATATAATAAAATATTATTTTATCAGAAAAGATAAAATATCAAGTTTAAACAATTGTCACTTTAAAAATTTTCTCTATCTATAACCACATAAAATCAATATTTTCCTAATCATATAAATCAATAATTAATAAATCAAAAATAATATTACAAAATCACAGTACTGGCAACCAGACCGTTCCCAGGAAAGAGGGGGCTTTCCAATAAGGATTTCTGTGAACCCCCAGATTTTATGAATAAAGAATTAATTTTCTCGAAATAATTTTTTAATATTATGGTGTGAATTTGAGATAATATTATAATTGTGGGTAATATTTATAAATTTTGCAAAGTATGCAAGTTGTTATATTATATTCGATTGGTCAGAGAATATTCTTTGTGTCGGAAAAATATTCGTACGACGGTACAATTATTGGTGGACCCTACAACAGAATTATTGTCGGATTGAGAAAACGACAAAAAAATTTTATTGAAAATAACGGCGGAAGTTTTACCGTTGATACTGTTGAACTACTGGGTAGTAAAAGTACAGTAATACGCGTTGTTGCATAGTAGCACACGGTATTGATTATTGATATTTATGTGAGAAGTCGCTCAGTTTGATTCAATTATTGTCGATTAATAATATGAATTATTATAGCGATAATGACGTTTTGTTTTATTCGTATTATTAACGTAATAAAACGGAAACAGCTTTTTATATAAAACAGAATACTTTATTAAAATTATTTTATAAATAGAATATATTATATTTTATTATGCATAGTGTTGCATAGTATTTTGCATAGTGTTGCATAGTGTTTGCATATAAAAAATCTTTTTATATAAATAGAATATATTATATTTTATTTAAAATATTTTTCTTTAAATATGGACCGTCAGATTAAAGTAAATCAATCTGGACCATTCATGGATTAGTTACTATGCATTCCATTTTCCTATAAATAGAAGCTCATTCCTTCATTATTTTCTTACGAATTCACTGAACTCTAGAGAGAGAAACTATAGAGAGATAGAAGAAAAGCTTTCTGCTACTTAACTTTTCTCTTCCTATATCCAGTTTCTGTTACGGTAAGGGATATTATTCTTTTGTATTCAAGAAGAGAACTTCTGTTATTCCATTTCTTTATTGTTCTGTTGGAATAACCTGTATACGCGGGCTACCCTATACTTGGTGACATTCTTCTATTATTCTGTTGGAACATCCTGTCTGTGTGTTTTACACCTGACCTGGTTCCGTCCTTATTATTATTCCGTTGGAACATCCTGTCTGTGTGTTTTACACCGGACCTGGTTCCGTCCTTATTATTATTCCGTTGGAACATCCTGTCTGTGTGTTTTACACCGGACCTGGTTCCGTCTTTATTATTATTCCGTTGGAACATCTTGTCTGTGTGTTTTACATCGGACCTGGTTCCGTCTTTATTATTCTGTTGGAACATCCTGTCGGTGTGAATTCACCTGACCTGGTTCCATTATTATTATTCTGTTGGAATAACCTGTCTGTGCGGTCTATCGCATGCATGGTGATTTCTTTTGTTATTCCATTCTTTATTATACTCAGTTGGATAAAACTTTGACTTCTATACTCCATGAAATTAGTGGAATATCCTTGACATTTGCGCTTCATCCAGTATCCTTTCATGGAAATATTCTTCTGATCATTCTTGAATTTTACACCACAAAACAGTATCGTGTTGACAATTTGGATGTTAATAATTCCTGGATAAATTAATTCTTGAACTTGTTTTATTGAATTCTTATATCATTGTCATCATCCTCATGTTTATGTTATGTTGAAAGTCATCTGTGGCCTGTAGTGCATAGATGGACTTGGTATGATTATGACCAGGGATTATGCGGTATAATCATGACCGTAATGTTACAAATGATGTGAAAATTAAAAGTCCTCATTAGCCCGTAGTGCATTGATGGACATTTTTTGGTATGATTATGGCTATGGATTCTCTTCGGCCAAGGGAACAAAGATGAATTGTTTTATGGCATGATCAGGACCGTTGATGAAAACACGATTATCTTTGGCCCGTAGTGCATGGACAATTCGTGGTCGTGATACTAAAGAATATCCTTGGCCTGTAGTGCAGGGATGATTTAATGATGTGGATTATTTATTGAGCTGAGTCTCAACGATAAAAGTGATGAAAAACTTTTTAAATCATAAAAGATAGTAGATTCAATTATCTCTACTTGACTCTTTTAATGGATTGCTTATTCCGCTGCAGTTAAACTTGATGTATATTATATTTTATCAGTTTAACATTGTTGGAGACTAATGATAATTTATTCTGCATTATCTTAGTCATAATATTTCTTACTGGGCTAGTTGAGCTCACCCTTTCTTTCACTGTTCTCTTCAGGAAATGAGAACATAGCAGGGACTAGTCGGGGAATGGAGTGACGGTCCAGAGGATAGCATTAGTAGTCCTCACTATTCTGAGAAATAGTGTATTAATAATTGTAATGAGGACTCTTTTTGAGTTTGTATGATCTCTAGTAGACAATTATTGTATTCAAACTCACAGTTGTATTTTGTCGTATTGTACACGACAGTTGTATTAGTAAGTTGTATTTGAATTCTGTACCATGTATCTGGCGACCCAAGATGGGTGATGTATACCTAATTTTGGGGGCGTCACAGTTGGTATCAGAGCTTAGGGATATGATCTCTGGCTAAGATGTGAGATAAGAACTAGGAGGGAAGAGACGGGGAATTCCTTCGCTAGTATGACCTACCTAAGTTTATTTGATATTTAATTGGTCGGTCAAAGTATAGGGATAATATGTGATATGTTAATTAACCCTTGTTTTGTGGCAGTGTTTGGAAATGGCATCCGAGAATGTTGAGATTATCAATGGAGCACATGAGACCGTTGAGTCTCCACAGATCAATAATCAGGACAATGTGCAACAGGATGGCGATAATCCTCCTGTAAACAACAACACTGATCAATTGACGAACGACGGTACGTTTAGGAGCTTTTTAGAATTCATGCAACATCAGGCGAAGGCGACTCCTATTCATAATGCAGGTAAATACAATGGCAACCCACGGTTGGTCACCGCTAAGCAGTTCAAGGAGCTGGGACCACCGGAGTTTTTGGGAAAGCCAGAACCACTTAAGGCGGAGACGTGGTTAAAGCAGATCACCAAGATATTTGATGTCTTGGGATGCTCCGAGGAGCAAAAGGTTCCTTTTGCCACCTTTATGTTGCGTGAAGAAGCAGATCATTGGTGGGAATCTGTAAAACGTACCCAGACTGACGCACTCAAGATGTCTTAGGAGAAGTTCCAAGAGCTGTTCAACGACAAGTACTTTCCCGAAAGTATTCGTCACATGAAGGAGGTAGAGTTTATCAAGCTGGAGCAAAACAATATGACCGTGTTGCAGTACGAGGCTAAGTTTGCGGAGTTGTCCCGGTTTGCATCCCATTTGGTCGATAATGAGGAGCGAATGGCGCGAATGTTTCTGCGAGGTTTGAAACCCGATATACGTCAATACCTCATTTCTCATAAACTTTGTTTATATTCAGATATTGTGAATAGAGCTCAGTTAGTGGAGCGCGATAATGAGTTATCACAACCAAAAGGTAATGATCAGCAACACGATAATAATCATACCGGTGGCAACGGCCATCCGAACAATGATAACCATCGCAGGGTAAATTATCATACCAAGAATGGTAACCACTTCGGTGGTAATCATGGTCAAAATAATAAGAATGGACATTTCAAGAAGAGAAGGTTCAACAATGACGTAAAGACGTCAGCACCAGCAACCGTTGTTAAGGAAGAAGAACGACCACCGGTCGTATGTTTCAGATGCGGACAGGAGGGACACATCCGTCCAAACTGTACGCAGCAGTCCAAAGCATGCTTTAATTGCGGAAGAGAATGTCACCTAGCTCGATTCTGTCGTATGATGAAGTCAATTCCAGCTGGGATAATGATGCCAAAGGATGTCCCAGACAAGCCAAAACCGGTAGTTTAAGAGAGAGCGTTTTTTTTTTCTCTCGTGACGAGGAACCTGAATAAAATTATCACGGGTAAGTTAATCATAAGCTCTTACGAAGTCTATACCGTGTTAGATACCGGTTCTACTCACTCTTTTATTTCACCTAGTTGTGTTCAATGTTTGTATTTAACTCCGGAGAAGTTAAACGTTGATTTATCTATTGAAACTCCATTGGGAGAAAACTTCGTTACCTCCACTGTTTATAAATCTTATTTGATTCAAATCGACACTTTCACGATACGTGTTGATCTTGTCTCTTTGAAAATAATTGCCTTTGATGCGATTTTAGGAAACGATTGGTTAACTACTCATCATGTTTTTCGTAAGGTTGTTAGCTTTCATATTCCTAACCAACCCATTATGCGAATTCAAGCAACCAAACCACTAAATTCAATCGTCGTCATATCAATCCATAAGTAAAGAGCCCTGATCCTTTTGTTGATGACTTCCTTGTGTGGAATGCACCGAAGCCAGACTTTCTGTAGGCGACATCGTGAATAACGATAACAAGTTGATAGGTATCATTGTGAGGTGCTATCTAGGTTAATGGATAGAAGTCACAGTTGGTATCAATGTGACGTACTATCCAAGTCTTGGATGTGAGTAATAGTTTTGAATGATATTTTTATCATTAATAAATTTCTTGACGTATTCCTGAAGACTTCTTAGCTTACCCCAGAGCGTGAAACCGAATTTGGTATTGACACCAGTACAAAACCCATTTCTTAAAACCTCAAATATGTTATTCACCTAAAACGAACGTATAACGTGCCAAAGATGTTGGCTCGAGCTGTTGAAGATTACGATCGTACCATGCAATATTATCGTGGGAAAGCGAACATGGTAGCTGACGTGTGAGTAGAAGATCGTATGCGTTTACAAGTTCGAATATACGAACTCACGTGAAGATAACGAATATACAAGTAGAATCGACTTTAATCGACAAAGTTAAAGCCGCTCAAGCTACACACTCGGAGCTGAAGAATGTGAAGAATTAAGAAGGTTCAAGAGGGCGTTATTTTAGAAGCAAGAATTGACGAATAGAGGAAGTCTAAACGCTTGATTTTATTGGCCCATTTGAAATCCTTGATTGAGTAGGAACTGTTACTTATAGACTCGTTTTACCGCCAAATATATTGCGTGTTCATAACGTTTTTCGTATCGATGTTACGTAAATATGTGGACGACCTGAACCACATTATTAATTTAGAACCGGATGAGATAGCGGATGATTTAACGTTTGAAGAGATACGTGTTACAATATTGGATAAGAAGAATCGTATTCAACACTCAAAGGTTATATCTCAAGAGTTAGAATTGGAAGTGAAGTCAAGGTATTCTCACCTGTTCGGCATACCAGGTACGTACGTAAATTTCGAGGGCGAAATTCCATAAGGAGGGGAGATTGTGAACCCCCAGATTTTATGAATAAAGAATTAATTTTCTCGAAATAATTTTTTAATATTATGGTGTGAATTTGAGATAATATTATAGTTGTGGGTAATATTTATAAATTTTGCAAAGTATGCAAGTTGTTATATTATATTCGATTGGTCAGAGAATATTCTTTGTGTCAGAAAAATATTCGTACGACGGTACAATTATTGGTGGACCCCACAATAGAATTATTGTCGGACTGAGAAAACGACAAAAATATTTTATTGAAAATAACGGCGGAAGTTTTACCGTTGATACTGTTGAACTACTGGGTAGTAAAAGTACAGTAATACGCGTTGTTGCATAGTAGCACACGGTATTGATTATTGATATTTATGTGAGAAGTCGCTCAGTTTGATTCAATTATTGTCGATTAATAATATGAATTATTATAGCGATAATGACGTTTTGTTTTATTCGTATTATTAACGTAATAAAACGGAAACATCTTTTTATATAAAACAGAATACTTTATTAAAATTATTTTATAAATAGAATATATTATATTTTATTATGCATAGTGTTGCATAGTGTTTTGCATAGTGTTGCATAGTGTTTGCATAGTAAAAATCTTTTTATATAAATAGAATATATTATATTTTATTTAAAATATTTTTCTTTAAATATGGACCGTCAGATTAAAGTAAATCAATCTGGACCATTCATGGATTAGTTACTATGCATTCCATTTTCCTATAAATAGAAGCTCATTCCTTCATTATTTTCTTACGAATTCACTGAACTCTAGAGAGAGAAACCATAGAGAGATAGAAGAAAAGCTTTCTGCTACTTAACTTTTCTCTTCCTATATCCAGTTTCTGTTACGGAAAGGGATATTATTCTTTTGTATTCAAGAAGAGAACTTCTGTTATTCCATTTCTTTATTGTTCTGTTGGAATAACCTGTATACGCGGGCTACCCTATACTTTGTGATATTCTTCTATTATTCTGTTGGAACATCCTGTCTGTGTGTTTTACACCGGACCTGGTTCCGTCCTTATTATTATTCCGTTGGAACATCCTGTCTGTGTGTTTTACACCGGACCTGGTTCCGTCCTTATTATTATTCCGTTGGAACATCCTGTCTGTGTGTTTTACACCGGACCTGGTTCCGTCTTTATTATTATTCCGTTGGAACATCCTGTCTGTGTGTTTTACATCGGACCTGGTTCCGTCTTTATTATTCTGTTGGAACATCCTGTCGGTGTGAATTCACCTGACCTGGTTCCATTATTATTATTCTGTTGGAATAACCTGTCTGTGCGGTCTATCGCATGCATGGTGATTTCTTTTGTTATTCCATTCTTTATTATACTCAGTTGGATAAAACTTTGACTTCTATACTCCATGAAATTAGTGGAATATCCTTGACATTTGCGCTTCATCCAGTATCCTTTCATGGAAATATTCTTCTGATCATTCTTGAATTTTACACCACAAAACAGTATCGTGTTGACAATTTGGACGTTAATAATTCCTGGATAAATTAATTCTTGAACTTGTTTTATTGAATTCTTATATCATTGTCATCATCCTCATGTTTATGTTATGTTGAAAGTCATCTGTGGCCTGTAGTGCATAGATGGACTTGGTATGATTATGACCAGGGATTATGCGGTATAATCATGACCGTAATGTTACAAATGATGTGAAAATTAAAAGTCCTCATTAGCCCGTAGTGCATTGATGGACATTTTTTGGTATGATTATGGCTATGGATTCTCTTCGGCCAAGGGAACAAAGATGAATTGTTTTATGGCATGATCAGGACCGTTGATGAAAACACGATTATCTTTGGCCCGTAGTGCATGGACAATTCGTGGTCGTGATACTAAAGAATATCCTTGGCCTGTAGTGCAGGGATGATTTAATGATGTGGATTATTTATTGAGCTGAGTCTCAACGATAAAAGTGATGAAAAACTTTTTAAATCATAAAAGATAGTAGATTCAATTATCTCTACTTGACTCTTTTAATGGATTGCTTATTCCGCTGCAGTTAAACTTGATGTATATTATATTTTATCAGTTTAACATTGTTGGAGACTAATGATAATTTATTCTGCATTATCTTAGTCATAATATTTCTTACTGGGCTAGTTGAGCTCACCCTTTCTTTCACTGTTCTCTTCAGGAAATGAGAACATAGCAGGGACTAGTCGGGGAATGGAGTGACGGTCCAGAGGATAGCATTAGTAGTCCTCACTATTCTGAGAAATAGTGTATTAATAATTGTAATGAGGACTTTTTTTGAGTTTGTATGATCTCTAGTAGACAATTATTGTATTCAAACTCACAGTTGTATTTTGTCGTATTGTACACGACAGTTGTATTAGTAAGTTGTATTTGAATTCTGTACCATGTATCTGGCGACCCAAGATGGGTGATGTATACCTAATTTTGGGGGCGTCACAATTTCTCCTTACTGGCGTGCAATTAGGTGACCAAACCTCTCCTTAGACAGAACTTTCTAGACATTGCCAATAATGTTTTCTAATAATATTATTCAGATAATATGAATTATTGCTTCGATAATGGAAAATACTGTGTAGTGACAATTATTGAAACAACAGTAATATAAAATATCAACGCAACAATTATTGAATCAATAAAATAAAATACTGAACAGTAACTACTGCAACAATTATTGAGTAGTGCCTTCTTACGTAAGAATCAATAATTGGTGCAATACCGTGTGCTACTGTGCAACAGCGCGTATTACTGTGTTTTAACCACCGAGTATTCCAACAGTGTTAACGGTAACCACTACGCCGTTATTTATAATCAACTTATACTTGTCATTTTTTTCATCCAATTACTTTCCGTTATGGGGCCCACAAAAGACCGCGCCGTCGTATGAATATTCCCCGACAACAAGAATATTCCACGACCAAACGAATATTTCCCGACAAAAATGAATATTTTATAACCTCCTGCTTATTATTTAAAATATATGCGCATTTTACCCATAACTAACCACATTAATCAATTCAACCCTTACTATTTCAAAATTATAAATAGAGGAAATTAAATTTTATTTACTAATAATTTGGGGTCTTATATATGGACATGAAGATTTCTGAGGATTTTCTTATTCACTTCATTATGACTTCTCTTCCTGCAAAGTTTGATCCATTTAAGATCAATTATAACACGCAAAAAAAAGTGAAAGATGAGCAAGTTAATCGCAATGTGCGTCCAAGAGGGAAAAAAGGCTTAAGGTTGAAAAACCTAATGTTGCTCATTTAACTACCATTGGATCCTATAAAAAAAGGCTTATAAAAATGGCAAAAGTTTTAAAAATAAGGATAAACCAATTTCTACCAAAACAAATAAGAAAAATTATTCAAGTAACAACTTTGAGGAAGGTCCTAAATATGTCTCTTCTGTAAGAAGCAAGGACATATTCAGAAAGAATGCCCTAAGTTTAGAGAATGACTTGAAAAGAGAGGGATTCCTTTCAAAGAAAACAGTCCAAAAGGGGGAAAGAACCATTAAAGTTGGCAATTGAAAGTCTATACAAGTTGAAGCTGTAGGAACTCTTCATTTAGTTCTTTAGTTTTGGAGAGTGGTTTCACCTTATATTTATATGATACTTTTTATGTTCCCAGTATGATACATAATTTAATTTTTGTATCTAAACTTGACGTTGATGGTTTTTCGTTTAAGTTTTGGAATAATAAAATAATTATTTATCATTACTCTCATGTTATTGGTTCTGGCTCCTTAGAGGGAAACCTCTATAAGATAAATTTGGATAATATTTTTGTTGAATCCTTGTTAACAATGAATGTGATAGAAAGTACCTCTAAAAGTGAAAATAAAAGAAAACTAGATAATGAGAATTCTTCAAAATTATGGCATCAACACTTGGGCCATATTTCAAAAGACAGAATGCAACGTCTTATAAAGGATGAAATTCTTCATTAACTAGATTTTTTTGATCTTGACCGAAAAATTAAAGTAGTGAGATTAGATAGAGGCGGAGAGTGTTATGGTAAACACTTCGATACAGGTCATAATCCTGGCCCATTTGCCTTATTTTGTTAAGAAAATGGTATCGTCACTTTGTATACAATTAGGGATGCAAACGAGTCGAATCTCAGCGAACACCTTCATGCTCAGATTCGGCTCGACTCAAAAAAATTGAGCTCGAATTCGACTCGGATTCGATAAGGGATTTATATTTTTGCGCCAGATTCGACTAGGATCATTACTCGGACCTACTCGGCTCGTAAGTACTCGACACGTTTACAAAACGAGTTATTTATGAGCCTTCAAATCGAGTTTCGAATATGAACCATTTCACTTAAAATTGAACCACTACATACTAAATTGGTTACTTAACTAATATTTATATATAAAACTTTTTCACTTCTATTTATGTATTGAAATTATAAAGAATGTAATATAAATTGACATTTAATTCATTGATTTATTCAAGTACAAGTTTACACAATTTCATACTACACTTTATACATTATAAAGATTGATACAAATATCACATATTTAGCTTACTAGCATGGATCAGACCAATATTCGAATATGATCCATCGAGCAGGTATCGAGTATTATTTGAGAAAAAAATGAAATACTCGAACCTTAATATGAGAGAACATTGGTCTGCTCGAGTTCGACTCGTGTATCATTAAACAGAAAACGAGTATGGATCAGATTCGACTCGGATCAACTTCGAATTCGAGCTTTGGATCATATTTTCGAATCGATCTCGAGTCAAGTACCGAACTACTTAGCTCGATTATCACCCCTATATACAATGTTTGGTACACCGCAGCAGAATGGTATAGTTGAGAGGTGAAATCGTACCCTTATGGATATGGTATGTAGTATGTTATGCAATTCCAGCTTACATATATTTTTGTGGACCGAGGCATTAAAGACAGCTGTTCATATTTTAAACCGGGTTCCTAGCAAATCTGTACTTAACACTCCTTATGAAATTTGGACAGGTGGGAAACTTATTTTAAAATACTTACGGGTATGGAACTGTCCCACCGAGGCTAAGATTTTTAATCCACAAATAAAGAAACTTGACTTTAAAACCATTAGTTATCATTTCATTGGATATCCTGAAAGATCTAAGGGTTTTCAATTTTTCTGTCCCTCGCATGCCACTAGAATTGTTGAGACTAGGCATGCAGAATTTTTAGAGAATGGTGATTTAAGTGGGAGTGGTGAACTTAAAAAAATTGATATTGAATAAAACATGATTTATGTTTCTAATCTTGTAATTCAAGATGGTGAGGCACAACAACCTTCTATTTAGGCGAATGATGCCCCTGAGATAGTTGAGTCACCACCTAATGTTGAACCCTACATTGTTGAAAATCATATTCTTGAAATTGTGCAACCTTTACGTAGGTCCGAAAGACCTAGAAAACTTATTAATTTTGATGATTTTATAAGCTATCTTAATGATATTGACTATGATTCAAGTAAGATTAACGATCCTATCTCCTATAAAGAGGCCATTACGAGCGCTCAATGGCTTGAAGCCATGAATGATGATTTGAAATCAATGGAGCTTAAAATGTTTGGGAGCTTGAAAATTTACCAGAAGGTGTTAAACATTTTGGTTGCAAGTGGGTCTATATGACCAAATTAGATCCTAAAGGGAACGTTGAAAGGTATAAAACTCGATTGGTTACTAAGGGTTTCTCTCAAAAGGAAGGTGTGGATTATAATAAAACTTTCTCTCCAGTATCCAGGAAAGATTCATTTAGAATAGTCATGACTCTAGAAGCTCATTATGATTTAGAATTACATCAGATGGATGTTAAAACTGCCCTTGATGGTAGCTTGCATGAGAATGTCTATATAGCACAACGAGAAGGTTTTCTGGTTAAAGGCAAGAAAAATATGGCATGTAGACTTAAGAAGTTCATCTATGGGTTAAAATAGGTTTCTCGACAATGGTATCTTAAAATTCACGAGGTGATGAGTAATTTTGATTTTAAGAAAAATACAGTGGATCAATGAATATACTTGAAGGTCAATGGGAGTAAATTTGTTATTGTTGTTTTGTATGTTGATGATATACTACTTGCATGTTATAACTTAAACATGTTACATGAGACCAAATGTTTTCTTTTTGGAAATTTTGACATGAAGGATCTCGGTGAAGCCTCTTATGTTATAGGTATTGTAATTCATCGAGATAGGTCTCGCGGGATATTAGGATTGTCCCAAAGAACTTATATTGACAAAGTTCTTAACAAATACAACATACAAAATTGCTCCCCTACTGTCGCCTCTGTTGTTAAGGGTGACAAATTTGGCTCTTATCAATATCTTAAGAATCAACGTAAACGTGATCAAATGAATCTTATCCCCTATGCTTCTATGGTTGGGAGTCTTATGTATGCTCAAGTTTGTACACGTCCAGATATAGCGTATGTAACTGACATGCTTGGACGTTATCAGTCAAATTCAAGTTTGGATCATTGGAAAGCAACCAAAAAGGTTTTACGCTACTTACAGGGTATTAAGGATTTTATGTTTACATTCAGAAAAATAGATAACCTTGAAGTTGTTGGTTTTTCTGATTTTGATTTTGCCAAGTGTAAAGACGAAAAGAAATCTATGTCAGGATACATCTTTATGCTTTCAGGAGGCTATATTTCGTGAAGAAGTCATAAGCTGGAGTTAACTACCACTTTCACTTCCACGATGATGGCATAATATGTGGCTTGTTATCATGCTACTTGTCACGCCGTATTATTGAGGAATCTTATTTCAGGACTTAAGGTTGTAGATTCCATTTCAAGGTCATTAAAAGTATTGTGATAATGATTTTGCTGTTAGTTTTTCCAACAACACCAGTTCGAGTGGTGTTGGACTATACTTCGACACTAAGTACTTATTTGTCAGGGAAAGAGTTAAAGATCAAAGCGTTGTCATTAAGTATATTAGTACACATGATATGTTAGCGGATCCACTTACGAAAGGCTTACCACTCAAGCTCTTTTTAGAGCATGTTGTTGGCATGGGTTTAACTGGTAGTCTTAATTAGTTAATTATTTTGATGTAAGACAACAATTTTGAGCTCGTTATTTTAAACTTCACATTATGTTTATGGTTTGCTATTCTCATTATTGTGACCCAAAATCACCAAAAATCCGTTACTAAAGCTCACGCTTTATTAATAGAGATATAGTTTTCATGTGCTATTGCCTAGACTAAAACAATTAGGCTGAACTACTTTGATGATAAAGAAAATCTCAACTTTTACAATGCTAAAATACTTGTAGTCTTTGCATGTTAAAGTGTGTAATTGAAAATTATGGCAGCAACAAGATTATAGAAATAGTACAATAGCAGGCCACTGAAGGGAAAGGGGAGAGAGAGCTCTGGAAGCTGAGAGGTTGGATCCTTGTCTTTTTTATGAACTGCAGGTGGTTTTGTAGTTTGGATCCTTGTCTTTTTTATGAACTGCAGGGAAAGGGGAGAGAGAGCTCTGGAAGCTGAGAGGTTGACCTCTGCAGGGAGCACTGAAGAATTGCAAAGAGATGCCACAGACAATGTTTAGTGCCCGAGAACACAGAATTATACAACTGTCAGAAAATGTGTCTGCCTTTCCAAAATCAGAGGTGGTCTTTATCATTTTGATGATTGATCCCGAAGACAATTTTTTAATACTTTTTTTACCTTTGGTAATTATACTTGTGGTTCATCCACGTGTTTTAAGAGAAGTGTCTCCTTTAAACTCAAAATAGAGCAGAATCTGTTCTATGAAACTGTAGGGGCTAGCTATAAGGCGTGATTCTGATTATCTTTGATCGAGTCTTGATATATTCTGGTCATCTAGAAAAGCATTCTAAAATGAAGTGCAGTTGGTAGAATTAGCGTCTTGATTCCAATCATCTAGAAAAGCACGTTGATGTGAAGTGCGGTTGCTAGACTTAGCTTTCGCTATGAATGGAATCAAATGTGAAAATTCATCTGCTAAATAATTGCGATGTATTTTTACATAGGGAAGTACTGTTGAGCTGATAGGTCCCAGTCAAAGCTATGAAAATTTTAGAAAAGATAACTTAGCTTATTGATGATCTAGAAAGAGTTTAAATAACAATAGGAAATAACAATTATTCATAATTCTCATGTCACAACTCTGAGAGATAAGATACTAATAACTAAAAAATAACAAGATAGCCGAACTTTATTTAAACAAATAATAACCACTTGTCCTATTCTTCGGCTAGCATGACTAACGATCTTGGACTATTTCTTTGGCCACCTGCCAATCCATTTCCTCTCATTGCATGACTCATGTGTTGTCCCTACGTGTGCATGTGCATGTCAATCCAAATACTTTGGATTTTTCACTGGCTTTCTTTGAGATCTTCTTGGTGGTTTATCATGAGCCAATTCCCATTTTTCAATTTTATGGTGTAAGAGACCTTCTCCATTGTCAATGGCATATGCTAATTGCCTGGTTTGAGACTCAAAACAAGTACTCTTGCATGGTCTGGAGAATCTATGCTACTAGGCCTTACTCTGAATACTCCTTCCTTGATAGTAACAGGGCAACATGGCTTTGCACATTAGGTCTAAGGTAGCTACATCCTTGATGTAGTTAATTTTTATATTCTCGACCTTTTGCCTATATAATCCATGTCGGGATATAATCTTGGAATTATAATTATAATGTCAAGACTATTAATCTATCTTATAATCCCGAGACTAATAATTCAAGTCTAAATTTGAAAACAAACAAGACTCTTGTGATTAATAGTCTTATGTCAAGTATAATTCTTATAAACAAACATAGTCTTTATATATTATAATAAAGTATGCTTTTATAAAGTAAATTTATAAATATTTACTTTTGCTGTTACTGTCACTGTCTTCAACATAATAATTAGATAGAAAAAATGATAAACAAAATTAAAGAAAAAAAAAGTATGGGAGAGGATTTACATTTTGTTTATTATTGTGCTCTTATATTTTGAAAATGATATTCTTTTAAGCAAAAAAAAAAATCCTGCCTTTAGTAGTATATTTGGATCAGCTATCTATATTATAAAGAGAGGGAGAAATCTATAAGTATTTATTTTCTATTTGTCTCTTTCTATATTATAAAGCGGCAGAAATGAATAGCAGTTTTCTATCTGTCTATCTATTTTTTATTTTCCTATTTTACCCTCTAAACTTTATTTATTTTCTTTCTCTCTCCCATTGTCCGGGCTCCTACTTTTTAGTATTCTATTTTTACTTTTTTAAGACATTGGGTTATATTTGTTTGTAAGTATTATATTTAGGATAAAACTATTAATCTCGTTTTATTTATTTTTAAATTTGAACTTCAGACTATTTGTTCAGGGATTATAAAATAACTTAGTGTGTGAAATTATTTAATACCATGTACAATTAGATATTATAATCCCATCATTTGGGACTAAAAAAATTTAGACAAAATTGACCTCATTTTTTAAAAAAAATGACAATGATATCCAGACAAATTAATTTCCAAAATATATACACCTGAATATTAAGTCAATAATTCAGCCACCTAAAAACAACATGTAGTTTTATAAAAGTTGTAGGAGAATTAAAATGATGTTTTGAACAAATTACAGGTACTAATTTGAACAAATTATATAGTATGTGGGTAGCTAAACATAAAAAGCCTTATAATAATGCTTAAAAAGTGCATTTGCAGGAATAACACGTCCACACCGGTTAAAAAGTTTAGACCCCACTCCCTTTCACCTCACATTGATGAGCCAGGAATTAATAATATGACAAATGAAATGCAAACAAATGAAATTATTCTCCTATATGTATCCACGTGGATTAAAAGGTTATTTTTTTAAAAAAAATAAAATAAATAAATTAAAATAACGTGGTCATCAAAATATGCATATGATACGTAAACGGTATGTGAGCGATTTTATATGAACTTACTGAATAAATTATACATATGAAAATAACACTAGACTAATATAAAATTAATAAAAATATTGTGATTTTTTTTATTAAAAAATCTACTTGGAATAAATTAAACAAGATAATTTAAAATATTTTTAATTTTGTTGTATAAAGTAGGGAAAAAATTAATTTTACCCTATAAAGTTGTTACTGTTGGAGACAACTTTTAAAAATTACTTTTTAGGCGGGTTAAATATACTTTTTCTCACTCTACTCGACCTCGGTTTATAAATGTATCATTGGACTGAATTTTTTTTCATTCGACTCATTGAGCTACAATTTGTTTACAAACCGTTTTAAATTCTGTTAACTTGTTTGTCTTTTAAAGGATTGAGTACACATGGCAAATAGACTTTGTATATGTCATATATATATATATATATATATATATATATATATATATATATATATATATATATATATATATATGTATGTCCACGTGGCATGTCATGGTGAAAAAGATAAATAAAATACTCAAAAGCCAACAATTAAGACAAGTTAACCAAATAAAACAATAGGAAAAAAAGTAACTAAATATTTATTTGGTATGGTAAACTTTGGTATTATAGCATACAATTTTTTTTTCCAGTATGGTACAATTTTAAATAAATTATATAAATTACACATAAATATGTAATTTTCTTTTAATTTAAATAACTCATTAAATTTATTAACTTAATTAATCTGTGACGCCCCCAAAATTAGGTATACATCACCCATCTTGGGTCGCCAGATACATGGTAGAGAATTCAAATACAACTTACTAACACAACTGTCGTGTACAATACGAAAAAATATAAACTGTGAGTTTGAATACAATTATTGTCTATTAGAGATTATACAAACTCAAAATGAGTCCTCATTACAATTATTATCATACTATTTCACAGAATAGTGAGGACTTCTAATGTTATCCTCTGGACCATTACTCCGTTCCCCGACTCGTCCTAGCTATATTCTCATTTCCTGAAGAGAACAGTGAAAGAAAGGGTGAGCTCAACTAGCCTAGTAAGAAATATTATGACTAAGATAATACAGAATAAATTATCATTAGCCTTCAACAGTGTTAAACTGATAAAATATAATAAACATCAAGTTTAACTGCAGCGGAACCAGCAATCCATTAAAAGAGTCAAGTAGAAAATAAAATCTACTATCTTTTATGATTTAAAAGGTTTTTCATCACTGTTATAGCTAAGACTCAGCTTAATAAATATTCCACATCATCGAATCACCCATGCACTACGGGCAAGGATATTCTTTAGTATCACGACCACAATTATCCATGCACTACGAGCCAAGAATATTTGTGTATTCATTAATGGTCATGATCATGCCAACAACTATCCATCAATGCACTACGGGCCAATGAAGATTTTTACCACATCATTTGTAACATTACGGTCATGATTACACCGAATAATCTCTGGTCATAATCATACCAAGTCCATCTATGCACTACATGCCATAGATGACTTTCAACATAATATAAACATGAGGATGATGACAATGATATAAGAATTTAATAAAATAAGTTCAAGAATTAATTTATCCAGGAACCAATAACATCCAAACTGTCAACATGATACTGCTTTGTAGAGTAAAATTCAAGAATACTTAGAAAAATATTTCCATGAAATGATACTGGATGAAGCGCAAATATCATGGATATTCCACTAATTTCATGAAGTATAGAAGTCAAAGTTTTAACCAACTAAGTATAATAAAGAATGGAATAACAAAAAAAATCACCATGCATGCGATAGACCGCACAGATAGGTTATTCCAACAGAATAATAAATAACGGAACCAGGTCCGACGTAAAACGCATAGACAGGATATTCCAACAGAATAATAAAGAATGGAACCAGGTCCGACGTAAAACACACATACAGGATGTTCCAACAGAATAATAATAAAGACGAAACCAGGTCCGGTGTAAAACACACAGACAGGATGTTCTAACAGAATAATAGAAGAATGTCACAAAGTATAGGGTAAATCGCGTATACAGGTTATTCCAACAGAATAATAAGCAATTGAATAACAACAATTCTCTTCATGAATAAGAAAGAATAACACCCCTTACTTTAGTAGGAGATTGAATACTGCAGTAGTGTAGTAACATAATACTCTTCTTCTTTCTCTCTTATTCTCTCTATACTTTCTCTCTCTATAGCTTGAATGAATTAGTGAAAAATAATGAAGCACTAGGCCTCTATTTATAGAAGATTTCTAGCTTAGCACTTGCCATGTGAAAAGGCAAGTGGCTTGACGACTGGTGATGTGAAAAGAAAAGTGGTTTGACGCCTGTAATGTGAAACGACAATTGGTTCGACGCCTGTAATGTGAAACAACAAGTGGTTCGACAACTGGTAAAGGTAATTACTATTGACGAAGGTAATTACTATTTACGAAGGTAATTACTATTGACGAAGATAATTACTATTGACGAAGATAATTACTATTGACGAAGGTAATTACTATTGACGAAGAGACTCTTAGATGATGACATATGGGCCCCCCATAAAATAACCAAACTTACCACAAACGTCTCATAACAGACTCTTTATATACATCAAGGATTGAATAAATATTACCACAAATCATTTTATTTTTAATCAACACATATTTAATCTTTCAACAATTATTAATCATTTATAACTTGTCGTCTCAATTACTGATTTAATAATATAACATATTATACAGATGATACTATGACAATAATTGAATCAATAATATAAGAGAAATGATGCAGCAATTACTGTAGCAATAATTGAGTATAGCTGAGTGACTTCTCACGTAAGCATCAATAATCAATACCATGTGCTACTATGCAACCACGCTTATTACTGTACTTTTACTACCGGGTAGTTCAACAGTTTTAACGGTAACACCTCCGTCGTTATTTTCATAAAGTATTTTTGTCGTTTTTTCAATCCGATAATAATTCTGTTGTGGGGTCCACCAATGATTGTGCCGTCGTACGAATATTCCCCGACAAAAAGAATATTCCCCGACCAAACGAATATTTTATAACAACTTGCGTACTTTGCAAAATTTATAAATATTACCCACAACTATAACATTATATCAAATCCACACCATAATTTTAAAAAATATTTCGAGAAAATTAAATCTTTATTCATAAAATCTGGGGTCTCACAATCTCCCCTCCTTATGAAATTTTTACCTCAAAAATTACGTACGTACCTGGTATGCCGAACATGTGAGGATACCTTGACTTATCTTCAAATTCTAACTCTTGAGGTATATAACCTTTGAGCATCGAATATGATCCTTCTTATCCAAGATGTTAACACACATCTTCTCATACGTTAAATCTTCTGCTATCTCGTCCAGTTTTAAATTAATAATGTGGTTCGGGTCGTCCACATATTTACGTAACATCGATACAAAAAAAACGTTCTGAACACGCAACATACTTGGCGGTAAAACGATTCTATAAGCAACAATTCCTACTTGATCAGGGATTTTAAATGGGCCAATAAAATCGAGGGTTTAGATTTCATCTCTTCGTCAATTCTTGCTTCTAGAATAACTTCCTCTTGAACCTTCTTAATTCTTCACATTCATCAGCTCCAAGTGTGTAGCTTGAGCGGCTTTAACTTTATCGATTAAAGTCGATTCTACTCGTATATTCATTATCTTCACGTGGCTTTGTATATTCGCACGTGTGATCGCATACAATCTTCTACTCAATGAGTCAGCTACCACGTTCGCTTTTCCACGATGGTATTGAATGATATGATCGTAATCTTCAACAGCTCAAGCCAACGTCTTTGGCACATATTACGTTCGTTTTAGGTGAAAAAAATATTTGAGGGTTTAAGAAATAGGTTTTGTACTTGGGTCAATACAAAAGTCGACTTCACGCTCTAGGGATAAGCTAAGAAGTCTTCAAGAATACGTCAGAAAATTTATTAATACTAGAAATATCATTCAAAATTGTGACCCTCATCCAAGACTTGGATAACACGTCACATTGATACCTATCAACTTGTCATCGTCATTCACGACGTTGCCTACAGAAAGTTTGGCTTTGATGCATTCCACACAAGAAAGTCAACAACGAAAGGATCGGGGCTCTTTATTTATAGCTTGATATGACAATGATTGACTTTAGTGGTTTAGTTACTTTGAATTCGCATAACAGGTTGGTTAGGAGTAAGAAAGCTAACAACCTTACGAAAAGCATAATGAGTAGTTAGCCAATCAATCCTTAAAATCACGTCAAATGCAAGTACCTTTAAAGAGATAAGATCAACAGGTAATGTGATTGTGCCCACTTGGATCAAACAAGATTTATAAACAGTGTATATGATAAAAGTTTCTCCTAATGGAGTATCCACAGATAAGTCAAATTCCAATTTCTCTGGAGTCAAGTTTAAACGTTGAGTACAAGCAGGAGAAATAAAAGAGTGGGTAGAACCGGTATCTAACAAGGTATAGACTTCACAAGAGTTTATGACTAACATACCCGTGCTAACTTCGTTCGGGTTACTCTCTCCATGAGAAGTCAAAACACTCTCTTCCTGAAACCACCGACTTTGTTTTGTCCGTATCCACCTTTGGTGCCACCGTCCCAGCTGGACTTGATTTCGCTACAGGACAAAATCGAGCTATGTGACCGTCTTTTCCACAACTAAAACATACCTTGGAAGGCTTTGAACAGTTTGGCCTTATATGTCGTTCTCCTCCCCTAGAATTTGTTGCTGGTGCTGCTGCCGATGTCTTCCCGTCATCATTAAATCTTCTCTTTATAGATCGGACATCTCTTTCCACAATATCAACGCATCGTGCGGCTTTTACCCATGCATCACTCATTCTTACTCATTTAGTTGTTTTTTCTTTCAGCTCAGATTCTAGCATTATTATCTTATACTCTGCCAAAGAGTGCTTCTGTTCAAGCACACATATCGGGTAACACAAGCTTGAATCGTTTCATCCTTTTGCTCCACGACCGCCTGCCATTCTTCAACCTGCTCTTCTAACTCATGAATATAATTTTGCAAATCTACATTTTGATCATATAATACCTCTAATAAATTCTCCTCAAGTACCTCTTCTTCTTCTTCTTCCTCACTCTCAGCTGTTACCTCTGCGACTATCTCGGATGCAACTATCAATTCTTCACTCACCACATGGATATCTATAATTCCTTCTTCACCTGACATCACATTATCCTGGTTGGTGATTAGAGGTGCCTCCACGATCTCATTCACTCCATTATTAACGTTCTCAGCTGCCATTTTTAAATACTGCCTTAAAACAAGGGTTAATAGTCATGTCATATATTATCCATATATTTTGACCGACCAATTAAATACCAAATAAACTTAGGTAGGTCATACTAGCGAAGTAATTTCCCGTCTCTCCCCTCCTAGTTCTTGTCTCACATCTTAGCCAGAGATCATATCCCTAAGCTTTGATAGCCCCCAAAATTAGGTATACATCACCCATCTTGGGTCGCCAGATACATAGTACAGAATTTAAATACAACTTACTAATACAAATGTCGTGTACAATACGAAAAAACATAAACTGTGAGTTTGAATACAATTATTGTCTACTAGAGATTAAACAAACTCAAAAGGAGACCTCATTACAATTATTATCATACTATTTCACATAATAGTGAATACTACTAATACTATCCTCTGGACCATTACTCCGTTCCCCGACTCGTCCCAGCTATATTCTCATTTCCTGAAGAGAACAGTGAAAGAAAGGGTGAGCTCAACTAGCCCAGTAAGAAAAATTATGACTAAGATAATGCAGAATAAATTATCATTAGCCTTCAACAGTGTTAAACTGATAAAATATAATAAACATCAAGTTTAACTGCAGCGGAACCAGCAATCCATTAAAAGAGTCAAGTAGAAAATAAAATCTACTATCTTTTATGATTTAAAAGGTTTTTCATCACTGTTATAGCTAAGACTCAGCTTAATAAATATTTCACATCATCGAATCACCCCTGCACTACGGCCAAGGATATTCTTTAGTATCACGACCACAATTATCCATGCACTACGGGCCAAGAATATTTGTGTATTCATTAATGGTCATGATCATGCCAACAACTATCCATCAATGCACTACGGGCCAATAAAGATTTTTACCACATCATTTGTAACATTACGGTCATGATTACACCGAATAATCTCTGGTCATAATCATACCAAGTCCATCTATACACTACATGCCATAGATGACTTTCAACATAATATAAACATGAGGATGATGACAATGATATAAGAATTCAATAAAATAAGTTCAAGAATTAATTTATCCAGGAACCAATAACATCCAAACTGTCAACATGATACTGCTTTGTAGAGTAAAATTCAAGAATACTTAGAAGAATGTTTCCATGAAAGGATATTGGATGAAGCGCAAATATCAAGGATATTCCACTAATTTCATGGAGTATAGAAGTCAAAGTTTTAACCAATTGAGTATAATAAAGAATGGAATAACAAAAGAAATCACCATGCATGCGATAGACCGCATAGATAGGTTATTCCAACAGAATAATAAATAACGGAACCAGGTCTGGCGTAAAACATACAGACAGGATTTTCCAACAGAATAATAAAGAATAGAACCAGGTCCGGCATAAAACACACAGACAGGATGTTCCAACAGAATAATAATAAAGACGGAACCAGGTCCGGTGTAAAACACACAAACAGGATGTTCCAACAAAATAATAATAAAGATGGAACCAGGTCCGGTGTAAAACACACAGACAGGATGTTCCAATAGAATAATATAAGAATGTCACAAAGTATAAGGTAAACCGCGTATACAGGTTATTCCAACAGAATAATAAGCAATGAAATAACAACAGTTCTCTTCATGAATAAGAAAGAATAACACCCCTTACTTTAGTAGGAGATTGAATACTGCAGTAGTGTAGTAACAGAATGTCAGGAATAAACATGTGAATGGTATTCCTATTTATATATGATTTGATTATGATATATATGAATGAATATGCAAGTATGTTTGCATGAAGAAAAGCTGTTAAGTCCTTTGATAGATAATAGAAATATATGTACAAGGACTTAGAATGAATTGATCAAAAATGTTAGGTTGATCCTACATAAGCAAAACGGCTTTGTAAATTCCTTAAAAAGAAATGATGTACAAGGACTATAAATATAGAAAGATCAAGCTTGTTAGATTAATCTTATGATGTAATAGATAGGCTTGTCTGATCGTCGAGCACTGCACCAGAAGTCGTAGTCTGCCAGGAGAGTTAGAGTAAACTTGGGAGCTATCGAGGCGGAATAGGAGTATGCAAGATAGTGAGATCTCAGAATTCGTAGACTTCCAGGAGAAACGAAGAAGGATCGTAGTGTACTGAGGAAGTCATGTTCTAAATCGTAGAAACAGCCTGCCTATAAGCCGAACGACAATCTGCCGAAGCTAAGTATGAAATGCACTCTACGCTCAGAGTCGTAGAGTCTAGCGATGCCGAAGTCAAAGACAAGGATCGTAGACCACACTCTACGATCGTAGAGTCCACTGAACAAATGCAGAGATCGTAGTCGAACAAGATCAGATGAAGACAACAAGCTCAAGTCAGCAATCGTAGAGTGGACTCAACGTTCACCAAGCTAACTCTACGATCGTAGTGTGCAGAGTCAATGATCATAGTGTGATCTTGGAAACGTAGAGTCTGCACAGCCGAAGCTAAATCGCAGAGTGCAGAAATCGTAGAGTGTCAAGATATGATCTTCGGGATCGTAGTGTCTGCACAGCCGAAGCTGAATCGTAGAGTGCAGAACTATGACTCCAACAGTAATGCTCACAATGCTAAGTCAGAATCGTAGAGCAGATACGGTTCTCAACGAATGAGCACTCCCAGAATATCCAAAGGTACGAAGCCTCTGGTTGGCACTGCAAAGATGTAATAACAGAAGGGAACCAGAGAGCACTCAACGAATGGCATGCAGGCTAGCAGAAGAAGTAAGCACCAAACCAATCAGCATCAAGATTGAGTTGAAAGGTCGTTCGTGATGAAGTCTTCCACAAGATGATTCAAAGAAGACTTCAGCAGTTGACTAAGGAAAAGTCAGCTAAAGCAGTTGCTATCAAGAAAACAGAAGACAACGATCTTGGAAGCAACCAGGATCGTAGTGTTTGTCAGACAAAGAAAGAACTGATGGAAGGTGAACCGAGATACTGGTCAGCTTCTGAAGAGCAAGGCTAAAGTGATTAAGTGCAGGGTCAGTTCATTGATGATAAGTGAGCGGAAGATCACCAGGAGAAAGCAAGCTGGACGCGCCACAAATCTGAAGTGTCTTGATATTCAGAAGGGAACCAGAGCAAAGAATTAAGCCATCAGTATCTGAGAACAGTCGAAGCAAACAGAAGTATTGAAGCACTGCACAATACAAGGAAGAGGTGTTCTACATTGAAGATCCAATCAACACTCTTCTAGATCGTAGTGCTGTCTCCACCAGTCAACAAGACACTACGATCAGGTCCCTGAAGACGTGCATCAGAATCGTAGAGCTCGGATACCTGAAGATTGAGGCATTGGCAACGGTTCAATCTGAAGGGTAATTCGGACAAGTGCTTATTGAGAGCATCGATGCAAAAGGACAACCTCTGATCAAGAAATCAGAAGAAATAAAGTCTTCGACCTGCCCAAGACAGTAAAGTGATACATCTGACAGGGTAGGTGAAAAAGTAGACTGCAGAGTCAAAAAAAGTATGTCATGTCACATCAAGCGGTCTACATCAAGCAACTTGAGATCTGTGAAGACATTTGAATAGCTTCCAACGGCTACTTTCCAACGGAAGGATTGGGAAGATGTATAAATATAGAAGAGCTTCAAAGATCAAAAGTTGCTGGAGTAGTTGAGTTTTGGAGAGAAGGTGGACTGATCGAATCAAGTAATAGTGAGTCCAAAGACTCACTCTACTATCCACCAAGAACACTCAAAAGTCAGATCAAGCAAGAAGTAGAAGTGTGAGTTCTACTATGTAGAAGTGAGAGTTATACTACATGAAGAGTGTTCTGAACTGCCGAGAGAAAGAAGAGCATCATGCCATCTGGATGTCCATCATGGGAAGACTCTAAGTGCAATAGAGAAGAGCTTACGGTCATCTTAGCAAGTCCATCATGGGAAGGCATCGAGTAGCAAGAAGGGAGATCACAAAAGCCATCTTGGTGTCAAGCTTGAGAAAGCTTCTAGGTACCTTGCAGAAGAGCTTACAGTCATCCTAGAAGCCTCTCATGTGCAACCATCAAGTACCAAGGAGAATGATCTTCAAGGCAGTTCATCAAGGGGTCATTCGGAGTAGTTGAGCAACCTAAGAAGCTGAGCATCATGCAATACTCAACTGCTCTTCAAGGATGATCAAGCCGAAGCTGCTAAAGATAGAAGATGTTCAGAGCATGAAGACATCTTAGCAGCTCAGCACCGACTCCAACAACAACAACAACAACAACTCAAAGAAGCCAGGGCCTGAGGGGTCCTTGTCCGGAGGGACTAAACAAAGCAGGGCCAAAGGGTCCTTGTCTAGAGGGACTAAACGAAGTTCCAAGCCTGCTGGGATTGAAGAGTTCCTAGGGAACTAGAGAAGTCCCAAGGCTGCTGGCCTTGAAGAGTTCTTAGTGAACTGAAGTCCCAAGGCTGCTGGCCTTGAAGGAATCTTAATGATTCGGGGTGCTGCCCTTCCTTAGTGGAAATCCTGCTAGTTAAAAGCAGAAGAGTGGATTAGGAGCTTGAGTCTCTGAACCACTTAAAACCCCTTGTGTCTTTTACTTTATGTCATTTACATTATGTCTATAACTGCTATAACTGCTATGTATGTTTTAACTGCTTACAACTAAACTAACCCAACGAATAATATTTGTATGATTATGAATATATCAATGAAGGAGGGGAATCTTTTACTTATTCTGATGTGCTTGAAAAGATTCTATGTTTGTCATATAATCTAATATGAACAATACATCATAAACCAGAAAAGTATTTCAAAAGAAAAGGATCTATTCAACCCCCCCCCCCCTTCTAGATCTATTGTGCCCTCTGGGATCTAACAATTGGTATCAGAGCAGGTTCTCATGCTGTATTCTAAAGCTAATCGCTTTGAGTCTGATCC
Organism: Panax japonicus; assembly: GCA_020205505.1. Taxonomy (NCBI): domain Eukaryota; kingdom Viridiplantae; phylum Streptophyta; class Magnoliopsida; order Apiales; family Araliaceae; genus Panax; species Panax japonicus. The sequence goes on from CM035113.1 coordinate 86,651,848, forward strand.
AAGGCACCAACATTGTTCTAAACTTAGTTTAGTAGTAAGTAACCTGTTATATGCAGAAGAGCTCACACATTGGAAATATTGTGTATAGGTAAAAATGTGTATACACCTGAAGCTGCTCAGATTGGTTCATATCCTCGATTGATATATCAACAAGACCAATCCTAGTCTGCAATCAATCTTGTAGTCTGAAGATCAGACGAGAGAAAAAGAGCAAGAGACATCAGTAACAAGGAGTAAAGCATTCATCAGTCTGAAAGATGAAGAGGTCACGCATACGAAGAAATGCTGATCAAGTGGAGATAGAAGATCCTCTCAATCTTATGAGTGACCAACCAACAACTGAATGCTGTCTCTGAAAACTCAAAGATGTCAAAGATCTAAATATCACGATCCTCTCGGTCTACATCTTCAAGACCACGACTGTTTGATGAAAGGCCGACAAGAGCATTAAGCTGAAAATGGGCAAAAGTAAAAGCTATGCACATCAATACCTGAACTCAGTATATCTAAAGTAAATGACTGTTAAGGAACTGACAGTAAAAAGGTACGGTTCCTCACCATCATTAATGTATACATCATAGTTGCACCATCTTATGAACTATGACAGTATTCTGTCAACAAGTCATAATCTTCCTAAAAAGGTGAATAGAGAAAGTAGTCTAAAGATGGAAAATTCAAATGTCTACAAACTTTCTCTTTAACCAAGCTTTAGGCTGAAGATGACGTCTTGAAGAAAATCTGAAATGGATCACAAGAGTATCACAGACCAAATGAATCTTATGTTAAGTAATCATTGTTGTAGTGCTAGTATGTGTGTACAAGCCTATGTTCTAAGTGTTTAACAACACACAGAGAATGATCAGCTCTACAAGAGGATCTTGTTGATTTGTAGAAACTGATCACATCCATAAATCAACTAGATACTCATAAATCACAGAGTTGATTCACACTATGTGAACACTTAAATATTGTGAACATAACCCGGTAAATGATGAAACCATCATAGATAAAGAGTGTGTCATTAATCGTCAAATCCTACACACACTCACCGTCATGCATCTAAAATGTATTATCCCAAGATAGTTGCCTGCATGAATGTTTGTTGGTGATAAACATGATGATTATCCAGATAAGAGGAACAGGGGTTTAGAAAACTAACCTAGCAGGACCCATTCAACAATAGGGACCAAAAGTAGAAATTACTTGAACCTGTAGGTACTTGGTCAGTCTGACCACACTAAGGAATGCTGAAGCAGGAGACTTCATTCAAAAGGATTCAACCAGCAGAAGGCTAAGGACTATTCAGAGAAAAGTCTGATAAAGTCCATATATGTCCAAGCCTGTCCTTGAAGACCCTCTGAGCTAACCTGAATGGAGCTCACATGGCTGAAAATCTGTATATGGGAGCATGCCATGCAGCAGAAGATAAAAGAGGATTCTATGTGCCCATGCCAAGAGAGATACGCTTTATGGAAGGGATCCTCAAGGGAAGCTCACAATAGAAAATCTTTGAGCTTGAGACAAAAGGAGTTCTCTACGAAGCAGAACTTCTCAAAACTAAGGACTGTCAAAGAAGACTACGTTCGTAGTACTGTCAAATGATCGTAGAGTGATCAATCTTGAAAATACTCATCTCTACGATACAATAAAGACTAAGCAACGATGATGATTCCAGTCAGAAGTAGAAGTGCTGGGCAACCCTCAAATGAACATGAAGAAGGAATCACATCTATCTGAGATGACGGCATCAACAATGGGGGAGCAGTGATCTGTTAAGGAATAACTGCACCATTAACCTGGAAGAGATGTACCAGCTACAAAGTCTCAAAACCTTGTGGCTGATGAACCAAATGAAGATCCATAGTCAGTAGGATCGTCTCAAAACGAACTACTGATAACCCTTCAGCCACCTAATCCATAATCGTGAAGTGCCTACGATCAAACACATGATCGTAGAGTAAGAGTAGAAGGACACCACGATTTCAGCAATGCAGATACTTAAAGATGATAGAAGATCTTCCCATCAAAAAGGGTCTAATGAGATGTCATTGAAAATCACTGTCTTAGTATTTCATCTGGAAAGCGCCTCAGGGACAAACCTGACCCTTAGCTAACTCTAAGAGGTTGGCCCTTCCTGAGCTACCTTATCCCAGAAGGAATGCTTGATCTAGTTCATCTCAAAAGAACCAAGTCAGTCAACGATCGTAGAGTTAAACTTGAAGAGGTCTAAACGATTGTAGTACAAACTCAACAATCGTAATGTTGTCTAAACGATCGTAGTGCAACCTCAGCGACAGAAGAAGATAACTCAACGATCGTAGTTCTACCAAAGGGTATTCCAGTTCAAGGAATATGGAGAATGAGACATCTGCTAAGCCATTCAAGTTGAGGAGATAAGTTCGAAGACATCAGTGATTGAGCTATGCTGCATCGAAGTAAGGAAGAAAGACGAAGCCATACACTGCAACATCTCTCAGAAATTGATCGTTGAGTAAACAAATGAAATCGTAGAGTCTATAGCTATCTCATCATGTTACTCTACGAATCAAAAGGTCAACGGTCAAAGCCACGTCAATTAAACGACCACTCCTCTAATAACTGAAAAGTTGTGGGAAGTTACAGCTCATTACTGGGCAACGTGCAACCAATGGACAATTGACACATCATTGAGTATGCAGAGTTAGAAGGAACTGCCATAAAGACTAGTTCAAATCTGCAAACAGTTACCAAAAGATATCGAACCTTTCTCCCTCCCATTTTCAAAACCCTAGAAAGCTTTTCAAAAGCAAAATCAGTTAACCTCCAGAGCCTTACCAACCAGACAGTCATCTCGCATAAACCTTTCTATATTTAATACCCACATTCTTCAAACTACTCAAAATGGAAAACTGGCAAGTGATCACTGGTATTCAGCTTGGAACCAAATCGTTTGAGAAATCTGAAAAGAAGTTCAGAGATATTCTCGAGCTTGTAAAGAAGGCTGGATTTTCAGAATGCCTTGAAGCAAATACTCGAGTCTACGACAACCTGGTTAAAGAATTCTACTCAAACGTCTCTATAAATTCGGAAACCCTTACTACCAAGGTTAAAGGTCAGTCTCTCAAGTTAAAATCTTCTGACCTAAACCAATGCCTAGGATTTCCTAACCAAGGCCTAAAGAACCTTGATAATGTCAACACTGAATTGGCTAAAGAAATTATGGGGTATCAAAGAAACCCTAGTTTCAAGGACATGAAGAAGAAGGAGTTCCCTGAGCAATATGAGTTCCTTGCTGAAATAGTTGGAAAGTGCATACTATGTAAGAACACTGTACATGACACAGTGATCGACCAGCAGTTGAAAATTATTTCTGCAATTGTTTTGAAGAAACAAATCGACTTTGGATCTATCTTGATTGATCAGATCTCCAAATGGGTAGAGAAGACTGAGAAGAAGCCCCTGACCAAGGTATATCATGGAAGGCTGTTAAGTATCATACTGAAGAAAAAGCTAGGGGGAAAGATCAAGGATGATGAGGGAGAAGCCCTGAATGTGCACAAGGTGATGTCTCCACAACTATTTGAAAACTGGAAGAAGAACCCTAAGGAGAACAAAAGGCTGACAGCTGGGAGCAGTAGTAGAGCCTCTGCAAAGAAGAGGAAGACAGTAAAGGCAGAGAGCTCTGAGTCCAGTGACTCTGAAGCAGCTGAAATCACACCAGCTAAGAAGAAATCAAAAGTGGTGAAAAGAGCTGGTGATGTGAAGAAAGCCCAGGCCCCACCAAGGAGAGTCTCCTCCTAGAACAAGAGTAAAGAAGAAAAGGCCCAAACAGCTGAGACCACAAAAAGAAGAAGCAGCAGGTTGCTTCAAGGGCCAGTCTGCAAGAAAGCTAAGGTGGAGGACAAACCAGCCTTAGCTTCTCAAATCAATACATCTGCTGATAAGGAAAGGTGCTCTAGCCCCATGGCCAATACTCAGAGAAGCAACTCTGATGAAGAAAAAAAAAATTCTTATCAAAGTGCATCCCCAAATGCAACTGCCCCAACCAGCCCAGAGAATGGGTCAAAAAATGCTATCCAAGAAGAAGAAGAAGAACATGTCCCCTCAATCCAAGAGAGCTTTCATAATGACTCAGAAAGTGATGAGGACAAGGAAGAAGAATCTGCCCCTGCCAGTGCTGATATTCAAAGAAGTTTATCTGATAAGGAAGTGGAGTCAGAGACTGAGGAAGAAGAAGAATTTGTCTCTCCGATAGTTGAACCTCCACAAAGAAGAAAGAGCTACAGGCTGCAAGCCCAGTTTGCCTCCAAAAGGAACAGTGGCCAATCAAATGCCATCATTGAATTAAGTGATGATGAATCTGTATCCCCAGGAGAAGATGCTGAAGAAGAAGCCAGCAGTGAAGAAGAAGTATCTAAGGAAAGTCTTGATGAAGAAAGTTCAGATAATAAAATTCAGCAAGAAGGATTCTCTGTTGGAGATGATCAAGAAGAGTCTGAACATGAAATGCAACATGAAGATGATCCCTCTGCTGAAGCTGATCTAAATGGCTCTGGTTCTGAGAAGGAAGAAGCTGGAAATGATTCCAACTCTGAAGATCAGGAATCAGGAAATTCAGAACTTCACCCTGTTCTCTCACCTGCAAGATTTATCAGGAGAATAGTAGTAGAAGTTCCCAATGAACCATCAGAGACTCCTCCTGAAAGATGGGTAAACCATGGAGGTGAGTAGATCAGAATAGTAAGAATGACCTCTTTTGACTTGGTCAAGAACTGGAACAACATAGAAATGGACTGCACAACCATTCTCTACAACCCTGATGATCTGCTAATGAGATGGTTCTTCCAGTGGATGCCATGGCTAAAGGCCATTACTGAAAAAGATGGAAGCTACTTCAGTTGGTGTTATAAGCAGTTTCCAAGCATGGAACTGGTGGCTCAGAACTTTCCAAGAGTGAGGAAGTTTGCCACCAAGCTGATCACAAACCAGCCCCACTTCAAGATCTATCGACATGCTGGAAATCTCTACATCCCCTACGATCGCATGGTGGACTCTGAAGGAAGAAGAACCATGTCCAAGAAGCTGATCGCAGAGTTTGATCACTCTACTACTTATGATGTTCAAATCCAATCTCAGGAGTCTCCTTATGATCAAGCACTGCTAACAGACACTCCATCATCCTCCACAAGCAATTGGTACTCCACGATTGTTCAGATTATCCACACCTTTGAAAATTTGTCCAAAGATGACAATCATAGAGTCCAATCCATTGCTCCACCTGAAGCTGCCAATCAAAATGATCAAACTGCTTTGGAGTAGGAACTACTGAAGAGCTCTGATGATTTAAGCAAGAAGATATCTATGCTCACTGAAGAAACACAGAAGCAGACAGCAGCAGGAGATGATTCCTTCAAGCTATCTTGGCTGATGTATCTCTCAAACTCCAAGAGAGAGATAACATCTATCAGAAGGCCATCCAAGATCAGAAGGCAGAAGCTCTACAAGTTCAGAAGGCAAATGCAAAGCAGATCAAAGCCCTCTCTGACAAGATTGACGATCTGAAATAGTCCTTCTCTGTGCAACTTGAACTCGGACAGCAAGAGCTAAAGTTTGAAGTTGCAAACTCCTCCTACCTGATGGAGCAGCTTATGTCCAACATGGAGCAGCTCTCTCAAATGATTGATGACAAAAAGGGGGAGAGAGAGAGAGGCGAAGAAAGAAGAGGAGCAAGAGGCACCAAAAGAAGAGCAGAGGGTTAAGGGAGAAAAAGTCAAAGAAGAAGAAAGCAGCAGCAGATAGAGAATCATCATCTGAGGGGGAGCCTGAAGATGATGATTCCAAGATCACAAAAGCTGAAGGGGAGCCAGATCAGAAAGATGATGAAGGGAAATCAAGCAAAGAGAGAAGGTCAACATCAGAGAGGGAGCAAGAGCAAGAAGCAGCAGCTGATGAGTAGCCGATCAACAAGAATCATGTAATCATACATAGAGCCAAGGAGGTATATCTCTAGTCTGTTAGTATGTTCTGGATCCAGGATTTAGAATGTCTGAATATATAATTGTCATATTAATATAAATGACATTCATGATTAACTGTTTAGAAATACAGCTTTTCACTGTATCTAAGATTCATTCATAACATGCATATGCACTTATTGTTTTTGTCATAATCAAATAGGGGGAGATTGTCAGGAATAAACATGTGAATGGTATTCCTATTTATATATGATTTGATTATGATATATATGAATGAATATGCAAGTATGTTTGCATGAAGAAAAGCTGTTAAGTCCTTTGATAGATAATAGAAATATATGTACAAGGACTTAGAATGAATTGATCAAAAATGTTAGGTTGATCCTACATAAGCAAAACGGCTTTGTAAAGTCCTTAAAAAGAAATGATGTACAAGGACTATAAATATAGAAAGATCAAGCTTGTTAGGTTGATCTTATGATGTAATAGATAGGCTTGTCTGATCGTCGAGCACTGCACCAGAAGTCGTAGTCTGCCAGGAGAGTCAGAGTAAACTCAGGAGCTATCGAGGCAGAATAGGAGTATGCAAGATAGTGAGATCTCAGAATTCGTAGACTTCCAGGAGAAACGAAGAAGGATTGTAGTGTACTGAGGAAGTCATGTTCTAAATCGTAGAAACAGCCTGCCTATAAGCCGAACGAAAATCTGTCGAAGCTAAGTATGAAATGCACTCTACGCTCAGAGTCGTAGAGTCTAGCGATGCCGAAGTCAAAGACAAGGATCGTAGACCACACTCTGCGATCGTAGAGTCCACTGAACAAATGCAGAGATCGTAGTCGGACAAGATCAGATGAAGATAACAAGCTCAAGTCAACAATCGTAGAGTGGACTCAACGTTCACCAAGCTAACTCTACGATCGTAGTGTGCAGAGTCAAAGATCATAGTGTGATCTCGAAAACGTAGAGTCTGCACAGCCGAAGCTGAATCGCAGAGTGTAGAAATCGTAGAGTGTCAAGATCTGATCTTCGGGATCGTAGTGTCTGCACAGCCAAAGCTGAATCGTAGAGTGCAGAACTACGACTCCAACAGTAATGCTCACAATGCTAAGTCAGAATCGTAGAGCAGATACGGTTCTCAACGAATGAGCACTCCCAGAATATCCAAAGGTACGAAGCCTCTGGTTGGCACTGCAAAGATGTAATCACAGAAGGGAACCAGAGAGCACTCAATGAATGGCATGCAGGCTAGCAGAAGAAGTAAGCACCAAACCAATCAGCATCAAGATTGAGTTGAAAGGCCATTCGTGATGAAGTCTTCCACAAGATGATTCAAAGAAGACTTCAGCAGTTGACTAAGGAAAAGTCAACTAAAACAGTTGCTATCAAGAAAACAGAAGACAACGATCTTGGAAGCAACCAGGATCGTAGTGTTTGTCAGACAAAGAAAGAACTGATGGAAGGTGAACCGAGATACTGGTCAGCTTCTGAAGAGCAAGGCTAAAGTGATTAAGTGCAGGGTTAGTTCATTGATGATAAGTGAGCGGAAGATCACCAGGAGAAAGCAAGTTGGACGCGCCACAAATCTGAAGTGTCTTGATATTCAGAAGGGAACCAGAGCAAGGAATTAAGCCATCAGTATCTGAGAACAGTCGAAGCAAACAGAAGTATTGAAGCACTGCACAATACAAGGAAGAGGTGTTCTACATTGAAGATCCAATCAACACTCTTCTAGATCGTAGTGTTGTCTCCACCAGTCAACAAGACACTACGATCAGGTCCCTGAAGACGTGCATCAGAATCGTAGAGCTCAGATACCTGAAGATTGAGGCATTGGCAACGGTTCAATCTGAAGGGTAATTCGGACAAGTGCTTATTGAGAGCATCGATGCAAAAGGACAACCTCTGATCAAGAAATAAAGTCTTCGACCTGCCCAGGACAGTAAAGTGATACATCTGACAGGGTAGGTGAAAAAGTAGACTGCAGAGTCAAAAAAAGTATGTCATGTCACATCAAGCGGTCTACATCAAGCAACTTAAGATCTGTGAAGACATTTGAATAGCTTCCAACGGCTACTTTCCAACGGAAGGATTGGGAAGATGTATAAATGTAGAAGAGCTTCAAAGATCAAAGGTTGCTGGAGTAGTTGAGTTTTGGAGAAAAGGTGGACTAATCGAATCAAGTAATAGTGAGTCCAGAGACTCACTCTACGATCCACCAAGAACACTCAAAAGTCAGATCAAGCAAGAAGTAGAAGTGAGAGTTATACTACATGAAGAGTGTTCTGAACTGCCGAGAGAAAGAAGAGCATCATGTCATCTGGATGTCCATCATGGGAAGACTCTAAGTACAATAGAGAAGAGCTTACGGTCATCTTAGCAAGTCCATCATGGGAAGGCATCGAGTAGCAAGAAGGGAGATCACAAAAGCCATCTTGGTGTCAAGCTTGAGAAAGCTTCTAGGTACCTTGCAGAAGAGCTTACAGTCATCCTAGAAGCCTCTCAAGTGCAGCCATCAAGTACCAAGGAGAATGATCTTCAAGGCAGTTCATCAAGGGGTCATCCGGAGTAGTTGAGCAACCTAAGAAGCTGAGCATCATGCAACACTCAACTGCTCTTCAAGGATGATCAAGCCGAAGCTGCTAAAGATAGAAGATGTTCAGAGCATGAAGACATCTTAGCAGCTCAGCACCAACTCCAACAACAACAACAACAACTCAAAGAAGCCAGGGCCTGAGGGGTCCTTGTCTGGAGGGACTAAACAAAGCAGGGCCAAAGGGTCCTTGTCCCGAGGGACTAAACGAAGTTCCAAGCCTGCTGGGCTTGAAGAGTTCCTAGGGAACTAAAGAAGTCCTAAGGCTGCTGGCCTTGAAGAGTTCTTAGTGAACTGAAGTCCCAAGGCTGCTGGCCTTGAAGGAATATTAATGATTCAGGGTGCTGCCCTTCCTTAGTGGAAATCCTGCTAGTTGAAAGCAGAAGAGTGGATTAGGAGCTTGAGTCTCTGAACCACTTAAAACCCCTTGTGTCTTTCACTTTATGTCATTTACATTATGTCTATAACTGCTATAACTGCTATGTATGTTTTAACTGCTTACAACTAAACTAACCCAACGAACAATGTTTGTATGATTATGAATATATCAATGAAGGAGGGGAATCTTTTACTTATTCCGATGTACTTGAAAAGATTCTATGTTTGTCATATAATCTAATATGAACAATACATCATAAACCAGAAAAGTATTTCAAAAGAAAAGGATCTATTCAACCCCCCCCCCTTCTAGATCTATTGTGCCCTCTGGGATCTAACACAGAATACTCTTCTTCTTTCTCTCTTATTCTCTCTATACTTTCTCTCTCTATAGCTTGAATGAATTCGTGAAAAATAATGAAGCACTAGGCCTCTATTTATAGAAGATTTCTAGCTTAGCACTTGCCATGTGAAAAGGCAAGTGGCTTGACGACTGGTGATGTAAAAAGAAAAGTGGTTTGACGCATATAATGTGAAACGACAATTGGTTCGATGCATGTAATGTGAAACGACAAGTGGTTCGACGACTGGTAAAGGTAATTACTATTGACGAAGGTAATTACTATTGAAGAAGGTAATTACTATTGACGAAGGTAATTACTATTGACGAAAGAGACTCTTAGATGATGACATATGGGCCCCCAATAAAATAACCAAACTTACCACAAACGTCTCATAACAGACTCTTTATATACATCAAGGATTGAATAAATATTACCACAAATCATTTTATTTTTAATCAACACATATTTAATCTTTCAACAATTATTAATCATTTATAACTTGTCATCTCAATTATTGATTTAATAATATAACATATTATACAGATGATACTGTGACAAAAATTGAATCAATAATATAATAGAAATGATGCAGCAATTACTGTAGCAGTAATTGAGTATTGCCGAGTGACTTCTCACGTAATCATCAATAATCAATACCGTGTGCTACTATACAACCACGCGTATTACTGTACTTTTACTACCGGGTAGTTTAACAGTTTTAATGGTAACACCTCCGCTGTTATTTTCATAAAGTATCTTTGTCATTTTCTCAATCCGACAATAATTCCATTGTGGGTTCCACCAATGATTGTGCCGTCGTACGAATATTCCCCGACAAAAAGAATATTCCCCGACCAAACGAATATTTTATAACAACTTGCGTACTTTGCAAAATTTATAAATATTACCCACAACTATAACATTATATCAAATCCACACCATAATTTTAAAAAATATTTCGAGAAAATTAAATCTTTATTCATAAAATCTAGGGTCTCACATAATCTCTCTTCAAATAAAACTAAAATTAGTAATATAACATATGAATATATGTATGACATGTTATATTATTAATTTTGTCATAATACCCTCAACATTAATAATGAAAAATTATTAATATTTTTTTCTTTGACAAATTTATCTTTTATTATATTCAGTTATATTACATATATTATTAAAATAAGAGAAATTTGGATAAATTTTGAATTTGAGTTATATATTTTTATAATAAGCATAAATTAAAAATTAAAATTCACAAAAATAAATTCAAATTTCAAAAATATAACTAAAATATTAAAACTGTTATAAAAGATTACTAAAAATTAAAAACAAATGATTAGAGAAAAGTGAGTATTCTTATAATATTTTCTATCATCTCCTATCCTCTAGAGAATACAACTATTTATTGTGAGACCCCGAAATTTATGAAATAAAAGTATTCAATTTTTTTATTTTGGTAAATAGTTAAAATTGATAAAAAGTTAAAGTTAAGGGTGATATGTAAAAAAATATTCAAAGTAGAAAAGTTATCATAAAGTTAAGCTCAAATTTAATTACAATAAAGAGGGGTAGGAATGTATCTAAACATGGGTAGGAATGTATCTAGACATCCACACACTGTGACGCCCCCAAAATTAGGTATACGTCACACTGGGTCGCTAGATACATAGTACAGAATTCAAATACAATCTTAAATACACAACTGTCGTGTACAATACGACCAAACATAAACTGTGAGTTTGAATACAATTATTGTCTACTAGAGATTATAAAAAATCAAAAGGAGTCCTCATTATAATTATTATCACACTATTTTACAAAATAGTGAAGACTATTAATGCTATCCTCTGGACCATCACTCTGCTCCCCGACTCGTCCCAGCTACATTCTCATTTCCTGAAGAGAACTGTGAAAGAAAGGGTGAGCTCAACTAGCCCAGTAAGAAATATTATGACTAAGATAATGCATAATAAATTATCGTTAGTCTTCAACAGTGTTAAACTGATAAAATATAATAACTATCAAGTTTAACTGCATCGAAACAAGTAATCCATTAGAAGAGTCAAGTAGAGAATAGAATCTACTATCTTTTATGATTTAAAAAGTTTTTCATCACTTTTATCGCTGAGACTCGGCTCAATAAATAATCCACATCATTAAATCATCCTTGCACTACAGGCCAAGGATATTCTTTAGTATCACTGTGACGCCCCCAAAATTAGGTATATATCACCCATCTTGGGTTGTCAGATACATGGTACAGAATTCAAATACAACTTACTAATACAACTGTCATGTACAATACGACAAACATAAACTGTGAGTTTGAATACAAATATTATCTACTAGAGATTATACAAACTCAAAAGGAGTCCTCGTTATAATTATTATCACACTATTTCACAGAATAGTGAGGACTACTAATGCTATCCTCTGGACCATCACTCTGTTCCCCGACTCATCCCAGCTATATTCTCATTTCCTGAAGAGAACAGTGAAAGAAAGGGTGAGCTCAACTAGCCCAGTAAGAAAATATTATGACTAAGATAATGCAGAATAAATTATCATTAGTCTCCAACAATGTTAAACTGATAAAATATAATAGACATCAAGTTTAACTACAGCGGAATAAACAATCCATTAAAAGAGTCAAGTAGAAAATAAAATCTACTATTTTTTATGATTTAAAAGGTTTTTCATCACTGTTATTGCTGAGACTCAGCTTAATAAATATTCCACATCATCAAATCACCCCTGCACTACGGCCAAGGATATTCTTTAGTATCACGACCACAATTATCCATGCACTACGGGCCAAGAATATTTGTGTATTCATTAATGGTCATGATCATGCCAACAACTATCCATCAATGCACTACGGGCTAATGAGAACTTTTACCACATCATTTATAACATTACGGTCATGATTACACTGAATAATCCTTGGTCATAATCATACCAAGTCCATCTATGCACTACAGGCCACAGATGACTTTCAACAAAATATAAACATGAGGATGATGACAATGATATAAGAATTCAATAAAACAAGTTCAAGAATTATTTTATCCAGGAATTATTAACGTCCAAATTGTCAACATGATACTGTTTTGTAGAGTAAAATTCAAGAATGATCAGAAGAATATTTCCATTAAAAGATACTTGATGAAGCTCAAATATCAAGGATATTCTACTAATTTCATGGAGTATAGAAGTCGAAACTTTAACCGACTGCGTATAATAAAGAATGTAATAACAAAAGAAATCACCATGCATGCGGTACTTCGCATAGACAGGTTATTCCAACAGAATAATAACAACGGAACCAGGTCAGGCAAAATTTGCACCGACAGGATGTTCCAACAGAATAATAAAGACGGAACCAGGTCCGGTGTAAAACACACAGACAGGATATTCCAACAGAATAATAATAAGACGGAACCAGGTCCGGTGTAAAACACACAGACAGGATGTTCCAAAGGAATAATAATAAAGATGGAACCAGGTCCGGTGTAAATCACACAGACAGGATGTTCCAATAGAATAATAGAAGAATGTCACCAAGTATAGGGTAGACCGCGTATACAGGTTATTCCAACAGAACAATAAAGAAATGGAATAACATAAGTTCTCATCTTGAATATAAAATAATAATATCCCTTACGAGTACAACAAATAATATTCCATACCTTAAGAAGAAGAGTACTAGTTATATAAGTAGTGAAGTAGCAGAATACTTTCTTCTTTCTCTCTATAGTTTATCTCTCTAGAGTTTCAGTGAATTCGTAAGAAAATAATGAATGAATGAGCTTCTATTTATAGAAAAATGGAATGCATAGTAACTAACTCATGAACGGTCGAGATTGATTTACTTTAATTTGACGGTCCATATTTAAAGCAAAATAAAATATAATATATTCTATTTATAATCTAATAAAACGAATAACTTTATAAAAGATTTTACTATGCAAACACTATGCATAATAAAATATAATATATTCTAATTATTGTCTAATAAAATAGATAGCTTTATAAAAGTATTCTATTTTATATAAAAGGATTTTACTATGCAAAACACTATGCAGACACTATGTAACACTATGCATAATAGAATATAATATATTCTATTTATAGAATAACTTTATAAAAGTATTTTGTTTTATATAAAAAGATTTTTCTGTATTATTACATTAATAATACCAACAAAACTGAGTGACTTATCACTTAAGCATCAATAATCAATACCGTGTACTACTATGCAACCACGCGTATTACTGTACTTTTAACACCGGGTGTTTCAACAGTTAACAGTAAAACTTCTGCCGTTATTTTCATAAAGTATTTTTGTCATTTTCTCAATCCGACAATAATTCTGTTGTGGGGTCCACCAATGATTGTGACGTTGTACTAATATTCCCTGTTAAAATGAATATTTACCGACCAATCGAATATTATATAATAACTTGCGTACTTTGCAAAATTTATAAATATTACCCACAACTATTATATCAATTTCACTCCATAATATTCAAAATTAATATTTATAGAAAATTCATCTTTATTCAAAAAGTTGGGGTTTTACAATCTCCCCTTCTTATGAAATTTCGTCCTCGAAATTAGGGTACGTACTTGGTATGTCGAAGAGGTAAGGATACCTTGATTTCATTTCAGATTCTAACTCCCAAGTCATTTCCTCAACATCGTGGTTTCTCCACAAAACTTTGACTTGAGGTATAACATTGGTGCGTAGAATATGTTCCTTCTTATCTAAGATTTGAACAGGAACCTCTTCATACGTCAAATCTTCCGCTATTTCGTTCGGTTCCAACTCAATAATGTGATTCGGGTCTTCCACATATTTACGTAACATGGATATATGAAAAACGTTATGAACACGAGATATACTTGGCGGTAAAGCGAGTCTATAGGCCACAGTTCCTACTCGATCAAGGATTAAAAATGGGCCGATAAATCAAAGATTGAGCTTTCCTCTCTTTCCAAATCTTGTAACCCTTTTTATGGAGCAACACGTAACAACACATGATCTCCTATATCGAATTCCACGTCCTTTCGATGAAGATCAGCATAACTCTTTTGTCGATCTTGTGAGGTTTTTATACGTTGTCGGATCGTTTAAATCTTTTATGTTGTCATACGTACCAACTCTGGTCCCAACATCGTTTCTTCACCCACCTCACCCCAGCATACTGGAGAACGACACTTTCTTCCATACAACGCTTCGAATGGAGCCATGCCAATACTTGCTTGATAACTGTTGTTGTAGGAAAACTCCACCAATGGTAAGAACTTGTCCCAACTTCCCTTGAAATCAAGGACACAGAGTCTTAATAGATCTTCAAGAGTTTGAATAGTCCTCTCCAACTGTCTGTCCGTCTGAGGATGATATACCGAGCTAAATCGTAAATCTGTGCTCATAGCTTTCTGCAAACTAACCCAAAATCATGAAGTGAATCTTGGGTTTCGATCAGAAAGTATGGATACTAGCATATCATGCAATCTTACAACCTCGTTTATGTACATACGACCAAGACGTTCAAGTGTATAAGTTTCTTATATTGGTAAGAAAATGAGCAGGCTTGGTCAATCTATCAACAATGACCCAAATCGCATCTATGCCTTGAGAAACTTTGGGAAGACCAGTAACGAAATCCATGGTAATGTGCTCCCACTTCCATTCTGGAATTTCAAGTGGTTGTAATGGACCTTTTGGTACTTGATGCTCCGCCTTGACTCGTTGACACGTTAGACACCTTGAGATAAACAACGCTATCTCTCTCTTCATATTGCCCCACCAAAATGTATATCGAAGATCATGATACATTTTGGTACTCCTAGGATGGATTGCAAACGGTGTGTTGTGCGCCTCCATCATGATTTTATACTTTAAATCAAGGTCGTTAGGAACACAAAGTCTGGAGTTGACTCAAAGTGTTCCTTCTTCATTGATTCTTGCTTC
Organism: Panax japonicus; assembly: GCA_020205505.1. Classification (NCBI taxonomy): domain Eukaryota; kingdom Viridiplantae; phylum Streptophyta; class Magnoliopsida; order Apiales; family Araliaceae; genus Panax; species Panax japonicus. Next base: position 86,667,091 of record CM035113.1, read on the forward strand.
CGGCATCGCACCTTCTTGCACTTTCTTCCTCATACGCATCAGCTCCGGATCTGTAATTTGAGCAGCTTTAATTTTATCAATTAAAGTCAATTCTACTTGTATATTTGCCATCATCACGTGGGTCCCTGGAGTCTTTATCTCTATTTCCATCCTTTACAAGTCATACAAAATGGGCCTTTGCATTGACAATATTGCACTCGTACCCGCATATGATCTTCTACTCAATGCGTCAGCTACCACGTTCGCTTTTCCCAGATGGTAATGGATAGTATGATCATAATCTTTCAACAGTTCAAGCCAAAGTCGTTGTCGCATGTTGAGTTCCTTTTGAGTGAAGAAATATTTGAGGCTTTTATGATCCGTAAAGATCTCCACTTTCTCCCCATACAAGTAATGCCTCCAAATTTTAAGTGCGAAGACAACAGCTGCTAACTCTAGGTCATGAGTAGGATAATTCCTCTCATATTCTTTGAGTTGTTGTGAGGCATAGACTATGACTTTCTCATGTTGCATGAGAACACATTCTAACCCTTTACCTGAAGCATCACTGTAGATGACAAATCCCTCCGAACCAGATGGTATTGTCAGAACATGTGCTGAAATGAGTCTCCTCTTGAGTTCTTGAAAACTCTTCTCACATTCCTTGCTCCAACCGAACTTTGTATCTTTTCGAGTCAGCTGAGTTAGTGGAGTAGCGATTCGAGAAAACCCTTCTACGAATCTCCGATAATAACCAGCTAAGCCGAGAAAACTACGTACTTCGGTCACTGATTTAGGTTGCTCCCAGCTTTAAATAGCTTCAATCTTTTCTAGGTCAACAGATATTCTATGACTTGATACCACGTGCCCAAGGAATGCTACTTCCTCAAGCCAGAACTCGTATTTCTTTAACTTGGCATAAAGCTTGTATTCACAAAGCTTTTAGAGTATCAGCCTCAAGTGTTCCTCATGATCTTCATGGTTTTTGGAATATATGAGGATGTCATCAATAAAGACGACCACAAAATGATCTAAATATTCCTTGAATACTCGGTTCATCATATCCATGAAGGCAGCAGGAGCATTAGTCAATCCAAAGGACATGACTAGGAATTCGTAATGCCCGTACCTAGTTCTGAAAGTCGTCTTTGGAATATCATCGGTTCTAATCTTCAATTGGTGATATCCGGAACGAAGATCAATTTTTGAAAAGAATTTGGCTCCTTGCAACTGGTCAAACAGGTCATCAATACGTGGTAATGGGTACCTATTTTTGATGGTGACATGATTCAACTCCCAGTAATCAATATAAAGTCGCATTCTCCCATCTTTCTTCTTCACGAATAGAACAGGAGCACCCCAAGGAGAAGTACTAGAATGAATAAAGCCAATGTCTAACAATTCCTGCAATTGAGTCTTTAACTCCTGAAGTTCAATAAGAGCCATTCGATATGGGGCTTTAGAAATGGGTTTTGTACCGGGTTCAAGGTCGATACAAAACTCAATTTCACACTCTGGGTGTATGCCAGAAAGTTCTTCAGAGAATACGTCAGGAAATTTATTAACAATAGAAATATTATTCAAAACTGACGTATTTTTGTTTAGATCTGTGACATGAGCTAAGAAAGCTTGACATCCATTTTTTAATAAACGAATTGCTTTATGGCTTGAGATGACAGTGATTGATTTTAATGGTTTGGTTGCTTGAATTCGCATAATAGGTCGATTAGGAATATGAAAGCTAACAACCTTACGAAAACAATCAATTTTTGCATGATGAGTAGTTAACCAATCAATCCCTAGAATTACATCAAATGCAAGGATTTTTAATGCAATAAGATCGACAGGTAATGTGTGGGTACCAACTTGAACCAAACAAGACTTATAAACCATGGATGTAATGAAGGTTTCTCCCAACGGAGTTTTCACAGATAAGTCAAAGTCTAATTTCTCCAGAGTCAAATTTAATCGTTGAGCGCAAGTAGGAGAAATAAAAGAATGGGTAGAACCGGTATCAAATAAAGTGTAGACTTCGCTAGAGTTTATGATAAGCTTACCCGTGATGACCTCATTCGGGTTCCTTTCTCTCTAGGAGGTCACAACAAATGCTCTCCCTTGCACTACCGGCTTTAACTTTACTGGACAGCTTTTGGTGCCTCCATCCTAGCTGAATTTGTCTTTGGTGAACGATAAAATCGAGCTAAGTGACCTTCTCTTCCATAATTATAACATGCTTTGGACGGCATCGTGCAATTTGGACTGATGTGTCTCTCCCCTCCGCATTTGAAGCATATGATAGGTGGTCTTTCTCCTTCCTTAACAACGGGTGTTGGTGCTGACGTCTTTCCATCATTGTTGAATCTCCTCTTCTTGAAATGTTCATTCTTATTGTTTTGGCCCTGATTACCACCGAAGTGGTTACCATTTCTGGCATGTTGATTCCCTCCACGCTTATTGTCACCGTTTCGATGACTACTCTCACTGGTATTATCATTTTCCTGGGTGCTCTCTTTTGGTTTCGTTGACTCGTTATCGCGCTCCACCAACTGAGCCCTATTTACAACATCTGAATACAAACACAGTTTTTGAAAAATAAGATGTTGATGTATTTTCGGCTTCAAATATCTTAAAAACATTCACGTCATTCTCTCTTCATTATCCACCAAGTGGGACGCAAACCGGGATAACTCCGTAAATTTTGCCTCGTATTGCGACACGGTCATATTATTTTGCTCCAATTTGATAAACTCCACCTCCTTCATGTGACGAATACTTTTGAGAAAGTATTTGTCATTGAACAGCTCTTGGAACTTCTCCCAAGACATCTTTAGCACGGCAGGTTGAGTACGTTTTACCGATTCCCACCAGTAATCTGCCTCTCCACGCAACATAAAGGCGATAAAAGGAACCTTTTGCTCCTCGGAGCATCCCAAGACATCAAATATCTTGGTGATCTGCTTTATCCATGCTTCTGCCATAAGTGGTTTTGGCTCTCCCTTAAACTCCGGTGGTCCCAGCTCCTTGATCTGTTTAGCGGTGACCGTCTGAGAGTTTCCAGTGTTTCCACCTATATTTTGGACAGGATCCGCTCTCGCCTGCTGTTGCATGAATTACATAAAGCCTCTGAACAATCCATCATTTAGCATTTGGTCAATGTTATTGTTTGCATGAGGATTGTCGCCTTCCTGATGCACATTCTCCTGATTATTGATATGTGGAGACTCAACGGTCTCTTGTGCTCCATTGTTATTCTCAACATTTTCGAATTTCATTTTCAGATACTTCCACAAAATAAAGGTTAATTGACATGTAACATAATATCTCTAAACTTTGACCAACCAATTTAAATACAAAATAAATTTAAGTAGGTCATACTAGCGAAGGAATTCCCCGTCTATCCCCTCCTAGTTCTAGTCTCACATCTTAGCCAGGGATCATATCCCTAAGCTTTGATACCAACTGTGACGCCCCCAAAATTAGGTATACATCACCCATCTTGGGTCGTCAAATACATGGTACAGAATTCAAATAGAACTTACTAATACAACTGTCATGTACAATACGACAAACATAAACTGTGAGTTTGAATACAAATATTATCTACTAGAGATTATACAAACTCAAAAGGAGTCCTCATTATAATTATTATCACACTATTTCATAGAATAGTGAGGACTACTAATGCTATCCTCTGGACCATCACTCTGTTCCCCGACTCGTCCCAGCTATATTCTCATTTCTTGAAGAGAACAGTGAAAGAAAGGGTGAGCTCAACTAGCCCAGTAAGAAATATTATGACTAAGATAATGCAGAATAAATTATCATTAGTCTCCAACAATGTTAAACTGATAAAATATAATAGACATCAAGTTTAACTGTAGCGGAACACGCAATCCATTAAAAGAGTCAAGTAGAAAATAAAATCTACTATCTTTTATGATTTAAAAGTTTTTTCATCACTGTTATCGCTGAGACTCAGCTTAATCAATATTCCACATCATTGAATCACCCCTGCACTACGGCCAAGGATATTCTTTAGTATCACGACCACAATTATCCATGCACTACGGGCCAAGAATATTTGTGTATTCATTAATGGTCATGATCATGCCAACAACTGTCCATCAATGCACTATGGGCCAATGAGAACTTTTACCACATCATTTGTAACATTACGGTTATGATTACACCGAATAATCCCTGGTCATAATCATACCAAGTCCATCTATGCACTACAGGCCACAGATGACTATCAACAAATTATAAACATGAGGATGATGACAATGATATAAGAATTCAATAAAACAAGTTCAAGAATTATTTTATCCATGAATTATTAACGTCCAAATTGTCAACATGATACTGTTTTGTAGAGTAAAATTCAAGAATGATCAGAATAATATTTCCATGAAAAGATACTAGATGAAGCGCAAATATCAAGGATATTCTACTAATTTCATGGAGTATAGAAGTCGAAACTTTAACCAATTGAGTATAATAAAGAATGGAATAACAAAAGAAATCTGTGACGCCCCCAAAATAGGTATACACCACACCCATTCTGAGTCGCCAAACATATGGTATAGAAAGCAAATTACAGCTTCAATAATACAATTGTCGTGCAAAATACGACAACACATGCTGTGAGTTTAAATACAAATATTGTCTTCTAGGCAATATCCACACTCAAATAAGTCCTCATTACAATTATTCATACACTATTTTACAAAAATAGTGAGGACTGCTAAAACATCTTTCTAGAACCATCACTCCATACCCCGACTAGATATTGCTATGTTCTCACCTCCTGAGAAGAAAAATAGAACAAAAAGAAAAAGAGTGAGCTCAACTAGCCCAGTAAAAATTATCATGACTAAAGATAATTAAATTATCAATAGCCTTCATCAATAATAAATCAGAGATTTAGAACATATGGTAGATGATAAAAATTTCAACCATAGTTGCAGCGGAACGAGCAATCCATTAAAAGAGTCAAATAGACTATAAAGTCTATTATCTTCTCCATGTTAAAAATCCACCAACAATGTTTTATCCCTGTAACATCAATCAATAATTCTGGTCCACAATTATATGAATAACTCATAATCATAATTGTAGTTCTAAATTCCTCTTCTCATCCAGGACGAAGATAATTTTCATCACCTATCTTTACCTGAAACATCAAAGTTCATGGTTACACCAAATCACATTTCCTGTTCATAATCATACTAATAATTTCATCTTTGCACTACGACCAAAGATATTCATTTGTATCACCAGTTGGTCATGTTCATCTCAACACATGTTCATCTTTGCACTACTGGCCAAAGATATTCAACAACATGTCATCTTTGCACTACGGGCCAAAGATATTCATCAACAATTCATCTTTGCACTACAGGCCAAAGATATTCCTCAACAGTTCATATTTGTACTACAGACCAAATATATTCATCAACAGTTCATATTTGCACTACAGGTCAAATATATTATTATCTCAAAGAAATATATAATCATTTCAGAATTTATATAAACAATAATTATAACCATGTTGATCAATTCACCTTTGCACTTAAGTTAAAGATATTCAATTATAAATTCAATGGCCATGATCATACCAGTCAACAATTCAATTTTGCACTATTGGCCAAAGAGAACCCATAGTCATGATTATACCAAAAATCTACCCATCTTTACAGTCAAGTCAAAAAAAAATATCATCATTAGGGTTATAGAAATGTTATATATGATAATAAAAATAATATGATCAACATATAGTTTTAATCTCAAGAGTAATATTCATAAATCAACTACAATTTGGTTAGAAAAAGAAATCAATTTTGTCGTGAATAGTACCCGTTAATAGTAACTCGTGAATAGTAACTCATGAATAGTAACTCGTGAATAGTAACTCATGAATAGTAAACCCGACACAAAAAGGTAGAAATTCCATAATAAAATCCATACCAATATTTCGGTATAATGATATTGAAAGAATAATATTTCTTAAGCTTATAAATAATTTATTTTAATTATTTACACTTTACTAAATAATGCATTTAATCATTCTAAAATGTCAAACTCATAAGATTTCATCACCAATTATCAAAACCCTCATAAAAAATCTGCATATACCTTATATAGGATTTCCAAGTCATAAAATCCTATTTTTCAATTTTGTTACTTCACATAACATATTTAATTCATTTACTCATAACTAGTTCATTTTCATGAAAAATACCAAATCAGTACAAACAAATTTTCTTTTCTGGGATTTAGCAGGACATAGTCCCATATTGAACATATATTTTTCTCAGAATTTTTAAAATTCATTTACTATTTTTCATATGGCCAACACTGCCGAATATTTAGACATTTATCATAAATTGTACCTTTGCCCAAAAATTTTGAAATTCACATAGTATACTCATGTTATATAGATGTAGTCCCAATAAAAAGTTCATCAACTTTGGAGTTAACCACAAGTAGTTATAAGAGTTTTCTTTTAAAATAGTCTTTTTTCATAAAATCCATAACTCCTAATCTATACATCCAAAAATCACCATCCTTGGACACAATCAATAAAACTCATCAAACTATCATTTCAAATTTTTCTAGAATTTTTGAAGGTCCAGGAAAATTTCGAAACTGAAAAATATAATAACCCTTAAAATTTCTTACCTCAAAAGAGCAGTATTTCTGACTGAATTTCGGGTATAGTGCTGACAGAAACTCGCACCGTATAGCTACACTCAAAGTATACTCACAAGAATACGTTCGATAATATAGAGAGAGAAAGAAAGAAAACTTTGTTTCTGGTGTGATTTTCAATTCTAACTTAGCCCTCTATTTATAGGAAAATGCTAGAACGTCAAAGGAGACTAAATTAATAAAATATTGATTTATTTTTCTTAATTCCTTAGCAGCCTTTTTGGTCAAAAACATCAGTCACCCATGTGCCAACAACCACAAAAATGTTTTTCTTAGATAAAATAATTAAAACTTTCAAAAATTAATTATTTCGGAACTTCGGAACTTCAATAATTCACAATAAATAGCCCATTTATCAGAAAATTCGAATCTCGGGATTTTTTTTATAGGAATTTCAATTCTCTACAACTTTTTAGAAGAAAATTTTTCCAAATTTTAAACAAAAATTATCCGAAATCCACAAATGGATGATTTTTAATTCTTCAAGACTGACAAAATACTGATAAAACACCTCAGCATTAATTCCTTCAATTATATCCACATAAAATAATATATTCATCAATTATATCCACATCAAATAAATATTTTCTTATCATATGAATCAATAATTAATTATTCTTAAATAATATTACAGAATCACTATTATGACAACCAGGCCGTTCCCAGGAAAGAGGGGGCTTTTCAATAAGAATTTTCCCTTACTGGCGCGCAATTAGGTGACCAAACCTCTTCTTGACAGAACTTTCTAGACATTGCCAATAATGTTATCTAATAATATTATTCAAATAATATGAATTATTGATCTGATAATGAGAAATATTGTGCAGTGATAATTATTGAAATAACAATAATATAAAATATCAACGCAGCAATTATTGAATCAATAAAATATTGAACAGTAATTACTGTAACAATTATTGAGTAGTGCCTTCTTATGTAAGAATCAATAATTCAAAAATACTGTGTAATACCGTGTGCTACTTGTGCAACAACGCGTATTACTTTATTTTACTAACCGGGTATTCCAACAGTGTTAACGGTAACGATTACGTAGTTATTTATAAAAACTTAATTTTGTCTTTTTCTTCATCCGACAGTTATTCTGTTATGGGGCCCACAAATGGCTGCGCCGGTCGTACGAATATTCCCTGACAAAAAGAATATTTCACAACCAAACGAATATTCCCCGACAACAATGAAAATTTTATAACCACTTGTGTATTTTGAAAAAAATTGCATATATCACCCTTAACTTAAATTTTATCAAATTAATCATTTACTGAATAGTAATTATAAGAAAAATTGAATACTTTTATTTCATAAAATTCGGGGTCTTACAAAATCACCATGCATGCGGTACTTCGCATAGACAGGTTATTCCAACAGAATAATAACAACGGAACCAGGTCAGAAAAAATTTGCACCGACAGGATGTTCCAACAGAATAATAAAGACGGAACCAGGTCCGGTGTAAAACACACAGGCAGGATGTTCCAACAGAATAATAATAAGACGGAACCAGGTCCGGTGTAAAACACACAGACAAGATGTTTCAAATGAATAATAATAAAGACGGAACCAGGTCCGGTGTAAAATAAACAGACAGGATGTTCCAATAGAATAATAGAATAATGTCACCAAGTATAGGGTAGACAGGTTATTCCAACGAAACAATAAAGAAATGGAATAACATAAGTTCTCTTCTTGAATACAAAAGAATAATATCCCTTACGAGTACAATAAATAATATTCCCTACCTTAAGAAGAAGAGTACTGGATATATAAGTAGTGATGTAGCAGAATACTTTCTTCTTTCTCTCTATAGTTTATCTCTCTAAAGTTTCAGTGAATTTGTAAGAAAATAATGAATGAATGAGCTTTTATTTATAGAAAAATGGAATGCATAGTAACTAACTCATGAACGGTCGAGATTGATTTACTTTAATCTGACGGTCCAAATTTAAAGTAAAATAAAATATAATATATTCTATTTATAATCTAATAAAACGAATAACTTTATAAATAATTTTACTATGCAAACATTATGCAGGCACTATGCAAACACTGTGCATAATAAAATATAATATAATCTAATTATTGTCTAATAAAACAGATAGCTTTATAAAAATATTCTGTTTATATAAAAAGATTTTACTATGCAAAATACTATACAGACACTATGCAACACTATGCATAATAGAATTAAATATATTCTATTTATAGAATAACTTTATAAAAGTATTCTATTTTATATAAAAAGATTTTCTGTATTATTACATTAATAATACCAACAAAACTGAGTGACTTATCACTTAAGCATCAATAATCAATACCGTGTGCTACTATGCAACCACGCGTATTACTGTACTTTTAACACCGGGTGTTTCAACAGTTAACGGTAAAACTTCCGCCATTATTTTCATAAAGTATTTTTGTCGTTTTCTCAATCCAAAAATAATTCCGTTGTGGGGTCCAGCAATGATTGGGCCGTTGTACTAATATTTTCTGTTAAAACGAATATTTCCCAACCAATAGAATATTATATAACAACTTGCGTACTTTGCAAAATTTATAAATATTACCCACAACTATTATATCAATTTCACTCCATAATATTCAAAATTAATATTTATAGAAAATTCATCTTTATTCAAAAAATTGGGGTATTACAATCACAACCACGAATTATCCATGCACTACGGGCCAAAGATAATCGTGTTTTCATCAACGGTCCTGATCATGCCATAAAATAATTCATCTTTGCTCCCTTGGCCGAAGAGAATCCATAGCTATAATCATATCAAAAACTGTCCATCAATGCACTACGGGCCAAAGAAAACTTTTAATTTTCACATCATTTATAACATTACGGTCATGATTATACCGAATAATCCCTGGTCATAATCATACCAAGTCCATCTATGCACTACAGGTCACAGATGACTTTCAACATAACATAAACATGAGGATGATGACAATAATATAAGAATTCAATTAAACAAGTTCAAGAATTAATTTGTCCAGGAACCAATAACGTCCAAATTGTCAACATGATACTGCTTTGTAGAGTAAAATTTAATAATGCTCAGAAGAATATTTTCACGAAAAGATACTTGATGAAGCGCAAATATCAAGGATATTCCACTAATTTCATGGATTATAGAAGTCAAAATTTTAATCAACTGAGTATAATGCCTAATGGAATAACAAAAGATATCACCATGCATGCGGTACTTCGCATAGACGATTATTTCAACAGAATAATAATAACGGAACCATGTCAGGTGAAATTCATACCGACAGGATGTTCCAACAGAATAATAAATGCGAAATAATAAATGATGGAACCAGGTCCGGCGTATAGCACAGACATGATATTCTGACAGAATAATAAAGACGGAATAATAAAAATAGAACCACGTCTGGCGTATAGCACAGATAAGATATTTCGACAGAATAATAAAGACAGAATAATAGAAGAATGTCACCAAGTATAGGGTAGCCCACGTATACAGGTTATTCCAACAAAATAATAAAGAAATGGAATAACAGAAGTTCTCTTCTTGAATACAAAAGAATAATATCCCTTACCGTAAAAGAAGAGTATTCCGACTTGTAGGGCGATGATATACTCGAAGAAAACTTGTACTATGCTCAAAGCTTTCTTAAACTCTAAAGAAATACGCTCAAGATTATAGAAGAAGAACTCTTTCTATAGTTTCTCTCTCTAATGTTTCAGTGAATTCGTAAGAAATAATGAAAAAATGAGCTTCTATTTATAGAAGAATGGAATGAATAGTAACCAACCCATGAACGATCCAGATTGATTTACTTTAATCGGACGGTCCATTTTTAAAGTAAAATCTTCTAAATAAAATATAATACATTCTATTTTATATAAAATGATTTTTACTATGCAAACACTATGCAAGTACTATGTAAACACTATGTATAATAAAATATAATATATTTTATTTATAGAATAACTTTAATAAAGTATTCTGTTTTATATAAAAAGATTTTACTATACAAAATACTATGCACAATAGAATATAATATATTCAATTTATAGAATAACTTTATAAAAGTATTCTGTTTTATATAAAATGATTTTACTATGTAAAATACTATGCATAATAGAATATAATATATTTTATTTATAGAATAACTTTATAAAAGTATTCTGTTTTATATAAAAAGCTTTTCTGTTATAATTTCAACCAACGGTCTGAAAAATTAGTACATCTCTTCATAGAATAATATTGTACCCAAAAATGATTTGGACCGAAAAGAAATATATTTTTCGGGTGAATAGTACCCCGTGAATAATACTTCAAAAATAGTACCCTGTGAATAGTATCCCGACACAAAAAGTGTCCCAAATACCCGAGTAAAGAATACTAGAGTGAATAGTAATCGGGTAAATAGTAACCCGTGAATAGTCACTCGTTAATAGTACTCCGACACAAAAAATACCCCAAATACCCGAGTGAACAATATTTGGGTGAATAGTAATTTAGTAAATAGTAACTCGTGAATAGTACTCAGACACAAAAAGTGCCCCAAATACCCGAGTGAATAATATTTGGGTGAATAGTAATTTAGGTGAATAGTAACCCGTGAATAGTAACTCGTGAATAGTACTCTGACATAAAAAGTGCCCCAAATACTAGAGTGAACAATACTAGAGTAAATAGTAACCGGGTATTTTATGACAGCTTGTCTACTTTGAAAAATTTTCACATATCACCCTTAACTTTAAACTTTTATCAATTTAACTATTTACCAAAATAGAAAAATTGAATACTTTTATTTCATAAAATTCGGGGTCTCACAATCTCCTCTCGTTATGAAATTTTGCCCTCGAAATTTACGTACGTACCTGGTATGCCGAACAGATGCGGACACTTCGTCAGATTCTAACTATTGAGGTATAACCTTTAAGCGTAGAATATATTCCAGGATTTAAACAGGTACATCTTCATACGTTAAATCATCCGCTATCTCGTCCGGTTTTAAATCAATAATGTGGTTCAGGTCGTCCACATATTTACGTAACATCGATACGTTAAAAACGTTATGAACACACGACATATTTAGCGGTAAAACGAGTCTATAAGCCACAGTTCCTACTCGAACAGGTATTTCAAATGGGTCAATTAAATCGAGGGTTAAGATTTCATTTCTTTGTCGATTCTTGCTTCTAGAATAATGCCCTCTTGAACCTTCTTCTTCACATTCATCAGCTCTGAGTATGTAGCTTGAACGGCTTTAACTTTATCGATTAAAGTTGATTCTACTCGTATATTCGTTATCTTCACGTGGGTTCGTATATTCGTACTTGTAAACGCATACGATCTTCTACTCAACGTGTCAGCTACTACGTTCGCACTTCCACTATGATATTGCATGGTACGATCGTAATCTTCAACAGCTCAAGCCAACTTCTTTGGTGCATGTTACGTTCGTTTTAGCTGAAGAAATATTTGAGGGTTTTAGAAATGGGTTTTGTACTGGGGTCAATACAAAATTTGATTTCACGCTCTAGGGTAGACCAGGAAGTCTTCAAGAATACGTCAGGAAATTTATTAACAATAGAAATATCATTTAAAAATTGTGACTCTCATCCAAGACTTGGATAGCACATGAAATGAAGGTTTCTACTAACGAAGTTTCAATCAATAAGTCAAATTCTAATCTCTCTGGAGTCAAATTTAAACGTTGAGCGCAAGCAAGAAAGATAAAAGAATGGGTAGAACCGATATCTAATAAGATATAGACTTCACAAGAATTTATAATTAACTAACCCGTCCTAACTTCGTTCGGGTTACTCACTTTTTGAGAAGTCAAGAAAAACGCTCTTCTTGAAACCATCAACTTTGTTTTGTCCGTATCTGCCTTTGGCACCGTTCTAGCTGGACTTAACTTCACTATACGACAAAATCGAGCTAAATGACCTTCTCTTCTTGAAATTTCCTCTTCTATTATCTTGGCTATGATTACCAACGAAGTGGTTACCATTCTTGGCATGATAATTTCCCCCACGATAGTTATCATTTTTTTGATGGCCGTCACCGGTACGATTATTATCGTGTTGTTGCTCGTTACCTTTTGGTTGAGCTGACTCAAAGGTCTCATGTGCTTCATTGATTATCTCAGCATTTTCATATGCCATTTTCAAACACTGTCACAAAATAAGGGTTAATTAACATATCACATATTACCCCTATACTCTGACCGACCAATTAAACACTAAACAAACTTAGATAGGTCATACTAGCGAAGGAATTCCCCGTCTCTCCCCTCCTAGTTCTTGTCTAACATCTTAGCCAGGGATCATATCCCTAAGCTTTGATACCAACTGTGACACCCCTAAAATTAGGTATACGTCACCCATCTTGGGTCACTAGATACATGGTACAGAATTTAAATGCAATCTTAAATACACAACTGTCATGTACAATACGACAAAACATAAACTGTGAGTTTGAATACAATTATTGTCTACTAGAGATTATACAAACTCAAAAGGAGTCCTCATTACAATTATTATCACTCTATTTCACAAAATAGTGAGGACTACTAATTCTATCCTCTGGACCATCACTCCGTTCCCCGACTCGTCCCAGCTATATTATCATTTCCTGAAGAGAACAGTGAAAGAAAGGGTGAACTCAACTAGCCCAGTAAGAAATATTATGACTAAGATAATGCAGAATAAATTATCGTTAGCCTTCAACAGTGTTAAACTGATAAAATATAATAACTATCAAGTTTAACTGCAGCGGAACAAGCAATCCATTAGAAGAGTCAAGTAGAGAATAGAAACTACTATCTTTTATGATTTAAAAAGTTTTTCATCACTTTTATCGCTGAGACTCGGCTCAATAAATAATCCACATCATTAAATCATCCCTGCACTACAGGCCAAGGATATTCTTTAGTATCACGACCACGAATTATCCATGCACTACGAGCCAAAGATAATTGTGTTTTCATCAACGGTCCAGATCTTGCCATAAAACAATTCATATTTGTTCCCTTGGTCGAAGAGAATCCATAGCCATAATCATACCAAAAATTGTCCATCAATGCACTACGGGCCAATGAGGACTTTTAATTTTCACATCATTTATAACATTACGGTCATGATTATACCGAATAATCCCTGGTCATAATCATACCAAGTCCATCTATGCACTACATTCCAAAGATGACTTTCAACATAACATCAACATGAGGAATGATGACAATGATATAAGAATTCAATTAAACAAGTTCAAGAATTAATTTGTCCAGGAACCAATAACGTCCAAATTGTCAACATGATACTGCTTTGTAGAGTAAAATTCAATAATGCTCAGAAGAATATTTCCACGAAAAGATACTGGATGAAACGCAAATATCAAGGATATTCCACTAATTTCATGGAGTATAGAAGTCAAAATTTTAATCAACTGAGTATAATGCCGAATTGAATAAAAAAAGATATCACCATGCATGCGGTACTTCGCATAGATGGTTATTTCAACAGAATAATAATAACGGAACCAGGTCCAGCGTATAGTACAGACAGGATATTCCGACAGAATAATAAAGACAGAATAATAGAAGAATGTCACCAAGTATAGGGTAGCCCGCGTATACAGGTTATTCCAACAGAACAATAAAGAAATGAAATAACAGAAGTTCTCTTCTTGAATACAAAAGAATAATATCTCTTACCGTAAAAAAAGAGTATTCCGACTTGTAGGGCGATGATTAACTCGAAGAAAACTTGTACTACGCTCAAAGTTTTCTTAAAATCTAAAGAAATACGCTCAAGATTATAGAAGAAGAACTCTTTCTATAGTTTTTCTCTCTAGAGTTTTAGTGAATTCGTAAGAAATAATGAAAGAATGAGCTTCTATTTATAGAAGAATGAAAAGAATAGTAACCAACCCATGAACGGTCTAGATTGATTTACTTTAATCGGACGGTCCATATTTAAAGCAAAATCTTTTAAATAAAATAAAATATATTCTATTTTATATAAAAAGATTTTTACTATGCAAACACTATGCAGGCACTATCCAAACACTATGCATAATAAAATATAATATATTCTATTTATAGAATAACTTTAATAAAGTATTCTGTTTTATATAAAAAGATTTTACTATGCAAAATACTATGCACAATAGAATATAATATATTTTATTTATAGAATAACTTTATAAAAGTATTCTCTTTTATATAAAAAAAATTTACTATGCAAAATACTATGCATAATAGAATATAATATATTTTATTTATAGGATAACTTTATAAAAGTATTATGTTTTATATAAAAAGCTTTTCTGTTATAATTTCAACCAACGGTCTGAAAAATTAGTGCATCTCTTCATGGAATAATATTGTACCCAAAAATAATTTGGACCGAAAAGAAATATATTTTTCGGGTGAATAGTATCTCGTGAATAATACTTCGGAAATAGTACCCTGTGAATAGTATTCCGACACAAAAAGTGTCTCAAATACCCGAGTGAAAAATACTAGAGTGAATAGTAATCGGGTGAATAGTAACACGTAAATAGTCACTCGTGAATAGTACTCCAACATAAAAATACTCCAAATACCCGAGTGAACAATATTTGGGTGAATAGAAATTTAGTAAATAGTAACTCGTGAATAGTACTCCGACACAAAAAGTACCCCCAAATACCCGAGTGAATAATATTTGGGTGAATAGTAATTTAGGTGAATAGTAACCCGTGAATAGTAACTCATGAATAGTAACTCGTGAATAGTACTCTGACACAAAAAGTATCTCAAATACTCGAGTGAACAATAGTAGAGTAAATAGTAATCAGGTATTTTATGACAACTTGTCTACTTTGAAAATTTTTTATATATCACCCTTAACTTTAAACTTTTATCAATTTAACTATTTACCAAAATAGAAAAATTGAATACTTTTATTTCATAAAATTCGGGGTCTCACACACACAATATATAATTTTATAACACTCCCCCTTGGATGTTTATTATATAGTCATACGCATTGAAAGCTGCCTCATTAAAAACCTTACCAAGAGAAACCCAATGGGAAAAAACCTTGGTTAAGGGAAAAAGAGTGCAGCGCCTATTAGCTCCCCCTCATTAATGTATCTGTAAGTTCTTCAGCTGTCGCATTCCATTATTGTAACGCATTCCTTCAAACATTGTAGTTGATAATGATATGCTGAATATATCTGTGAGATTATCTTTTGATCGAATTTGCTGAACATCAATGTTATCATACTTTTCAAGGTCATGTGTGAAAAAGAATTTCTGTGAGATGTGCTTTGTTCTATCTCCT
Source organism: Panax japonicus (assembly GCA_020205505.1). Lineage (NCBI taxonomy): Eukaryota > Viridiplantae > Streptophyta > Magnoliopsida > Apiales > Araliaceae > Panax > Panax japonicus. Next base: position 86,683,121 of record CM035113.1, read on the forward strand.
TTGATGTATCCTTTTTTTAATTGAGCTATACATGCAACGTTGTCTTCATATAGAATGGATGGAGTTCTTTTGTAGCAATTTTCTAAGAATATGCCTCGTTAAAAATCTTACCAAATAAAAACTCAGTAGGAAAAAAATTTGGCGAAGGAAAAGAGTACAATATTCTTATATAACTTCTAGCGCCTTGGGATTGCCTCAATTAGCACATATCCTTTTTTACTCCCCTTCATAAGTACATCATTAAGTCGAAGTATGCCAATATTGTGCATCATCTTCTCCAAAATCATAGTTGGTAATGACTTAATGAATATATCAATCAAATTATCACATGATCAATATTGTCATTCTTCTGGGGCTCATGTGTATAAAATAATTTTTATGCAATATGCTTGGTTCTATCACCATTTGGATTAAATAATCCCAAATCAATAGTCTCACGAAGATAACGTAAAATATGTTTAATTTCATTACAATATCTTCGAGTTGGTGCATAACTATACATTGTTAGTAAGTTAACTGTAAATGTTATATCAGGTACATCAACATCAATATTTGGAGGTTTCAAAACTCAAAGGTCATGAGTTTCAAACCTTAAAGGATATGAGAGTTACAAAACTCAAAGGTAATTACAATAAACAGGGGTAGGAATGTATCTAAACATGAGTAGAAATGTATCTAGACATCCACACATAATATATAATTTTATAACAAAAACACTTAAAACATCATTTATTTATTTTTTAAATCCCAAAACATTAACAATTTAAAACCATCTTCTTTCTCTGTCAAATCTCCCAAACCAGATCTGAAAAATCTCCCGATTTGATCTGAAAAAACTTAACAATGTAAAACCATCTTGTTATTTCTCTGTTAAATAACCTTAAAAACTTAAAACCATCTTCTTCTTCTTTCGATTTCATCTTCTGAGTAGCACGATTCAACCACCCGCCCGTTTGAATCGAAAAACATCGACTTTTTCAAATCTTTTTGTTCAAATCTGACTTCATTGAAAAGAAACCTTCTTTTTGCATCATCCAAACTGATCATTTTGATCCATCAATAAAAGGATCATAGCACGGTGCGGCGATTTTAAAATTGCTAGTGTTCTCGCCGGAGGAGGGCAAAATGGAGCCGTTTAGGTCAGCGTCAGAGGAGGTATGGCTCACAGAGTCGTCGTTGTCGGGGAGCAGGTCAATTTCGGACATCAGCGAGAGGGAGAATCATCATCGTCGTAGAGAATCAAAAGTCGCCGACGAGTTAGGAGAAGTCTAGGTTCGAAGAAGAAGAGAATAATAAGAATAAGAAGAAGGATAATAATAATAATAATAATAATAATAATAATAATAATAATAATAATTGTAAAACCCCAACTTTTTGAATAAAGATGGATTTTCTATAAATATTATTTTTGAATATTATGGAGTAAAATTGATATAATGTTATAGTTGTGGGTAATATTTATAAATTTTGCAAAGTACGCAAGTTGTTATATAATATTCAATTGGTCGGGGAATATTCATTTTAACAGGGAATATTTGTACAACGGCACAATCATTGGTGGATCCCACAACGGAATTATTGTCGGATTGAGAAAACGACAAAAATACTTTATAAAAATAACGGCGGAAGTTTTACCGTTAACTGTTGAAACACCCGGTGTTAAAAGTACAGTAATATGCGTTGTTGCTTAGTAACACACGGTATTAATTATTGATGCTTACGTGATAAGTCACTCAGTTTTGTTGGTATTATTAATGTAATAATACAAAAAATCTTTTTATATAAAACAGAATACTTTTATAAAATTATTCTATAAATAGAATATATTATATTTTATTATGCATAGTGTTGCATAGTGTCCGCATAGTATTTTACATAGTAAAATCTTTTTATATAAAACAAAATACTTTTATAAAGTTATCTGTTTTATTAGACAATAATTAGAATATATTATATTTTATTATGCATAGTATTTGCATAGTGCCTGCATAGTGTTTGCATAGTAAAATCTTTTTATAAAGTTATTCGTTTTATTAGATTATAAATAGAATATATTTTATTTTATTTAAAAGATTTTGCTTTAAATATGGACTGTCAGATTAAAGTAAATCAATCTGGACCGTTCATGAGTTAGTTAATATACAGTCCATTTTTCTATAAATAGAAGCTCATTCCTTCATTATTTTCTTACGAAGTCACTGAAACTCTAGAGAGATAAACTATAGAGAGAAAAAAGAAAGTATTCTGTTACTTCACTACTTATATATCCAGTACTCTTCTTCTTAAGGTATGGAATATTATTTGTTGTACTCGTAAGGGGTATTATTCTTTTGTATTCATGAAGAGAACTTATGTTATTCCATTCTTTGTTATTCTGTTGGAATAACCTGTTTACGCGGGCTACCCTATACTTGGTGACATTCTTCTAATATTTCATCTTTATTATTATTCTGTTGGAATATCTTGTCTGTGCGTTTACGTCGGACCTGGTTCTGTCTTTATCATTCTGTTGGAACATCCTGTCGGTGCGAATTTCGCCTGACATGGTTCCGCTACTTATTAATCTGTTGGAATAACATGTCTATGCGAAGTACCGCATGCATGGTGATTTCTTTTGTTATTTCATTCTTTATTATACTCAGTTGGTTAAATTTTTGACTTCTATACTCCATGAAATTAGTGGAATATCCTTGATAATTGCGCTTCATCTAGTATCTTTTCATGGAAATATTTTTCTGAGCATTTTTTAATTTTACTCTATAAAGCAGTATCATGTTGACAATTTGGACGTTATTGGTTCTTGGACAAATTAATTCTTGAACTTGTTTTATTGAATTCTTATATCATTGTCATCATCCTCATATTTATATTTTTTGAAAGTCATCTGTGGCATGTAGTGCATAGATGGACTTGGTATGATTATGACCAGGGATTATTCGGTGTAATCATGACCGTAATGTTACAAATGATGTGGTAAAAGTCATCATTGGCCCGTAGTGCATTGATGGACAGTTGTTGGCATGATCATGACCATTAATGAATACACAAATATTCTTGGCCCGTAGTCCATCGATAATTGTGGTCGTGATACTAAAGAATATCCTTGGTCGTAGTGCAGGGGTGATTCGATGATGTGAATTATTTATTAAGCTGAGTCTCAACGATAAAAGTCATGAAAAATCTTTTAAATCATAGAAGATAGTAGATTTTATTCTCTACTTGACTCTTCTAATGGATTGCTTGTTCCGCTGCAGTTAAACTTGATGTTTGTTTTATTTTATCAGTTTAACACTGTTGAAGGCTAATGATAATTTATTCTGCATTATCTTAATCATAATATTTCTTACTGGGCTAGTTGAGCTCACCCTTTCTTTCACTGTTCTCTTCAGGAAATGAGAACATAGCTGGGACGAGTCGGGGAATGGAGTGATAGTCCGGATGATAGTATTAGCTAGTAGTCCTCACTATTCTGTTAAATAGTGTGACAATAAATGTAATGAGAACTTATTCTGAGAGTGGATATTATCTAGAAAATAGTATTTGTATTAAAACTCACAGCTCTCTTGTTGTATATTGAAGATTGTATTTGTATTATGTGCCATGTATTTGGCGACTCAGAATATGTGATGTATACCTATTTTGGGGGCGTCACAATAATCCCTCAATTTTAAAATATTAGATAATTTTATATTTTTAAAGTAAAATTAAAATATTTAAAATTTTAAAAAAATATGAATTAATTAATTTATATAAATATATTTGTAAAAATTATTTATTAATTTATTTTATTATTAATTAATTAATTTAATTTAATTATTTGTTATATATATTAATTTGATTTATATTTTGTTAATTTATATAAATACATTTGTAAAAATTATTCATTAATTTATTTTTATTATTAATTAATTAATTTAATTTAATTATTTGTTATGTATATTAATTTGATTTATATTTAACTATTTGTTATAGAATTAAGTATAATTTAATTTAA